>JAINUG010000359.1:437500-611050 GCA_029706075.1 Aldrovandia affinis | reverse complement strand
TGAACAAGTACATAATTCCCTGTACATTGCTTTTGAGTTTCTCAGTATGTTGTTTCCGCAAGAAAGCGGGGGGTGATGTCAAGCCAATCTGCTTCACCCACTGGCTTACTGTGCGTGTTTTTATGTGTAATGAGCGGGGACACCCGAAAAGCAAGTCATCAAATGTCCTGGCAGACATACGTAAATACTGATGATGCTTTTCATCATCAATTTCTCTCATCGGTAGAATGAGAGAAACACACACTCCATCGTAACATACATTTAGTGGTCTAATACCATATATACCATCTCCGTTGTTTAGTTTATGTGTAGGATAATGTGCCATGTCACAAAGCACACAAAGTCATCTCAAGCTGGTTCCACAAACAGTGGACAATGAGCTTGTTAGGTTCACGAAATTCAGAAGACCTTCAAAGTGAATAGAGAACACTTGCACCAAATGAGAAAACAGAACATTCAACCAATTTTGAACAGAGTTTATTTAACCAAATGCATTCACTGCCTCCCTGCCAGGCAATGAACAAATCATTTCTGGAGAGAACACTTCTTATACACAATAGCCACCCCTAGACAGATGCCCTAGCCTCACCCACTCACCAGTCACAAGACATTTATTTTCCCATCTCTGGGAGAACCTCGTATCTTTTGGCAAGGCACACTGCTCTGACCTTGACTGTCGGTCAGCTACCCATGGAAAACAGTTCCGCAAAACGGTACAAGTATGTGAAGTTATTCAGAAACAATTTTTAAACACAGAATTTCTCTATCAATCCCTCCTTTTTATGATTTTATCCCATATAGTCATAAAATACTTTCACATTTTGCGCGTAGCAAGTTTATTTCAATGCAGAAGCTTAAACATCTTTAAACAAGTTTTGCAAGGCCATGGCAGTATCGTCATAGTCTGGAGGATCAATTATCTCTTCATTCCCAGAGTCAGATTGTCCTTCTTCAGAATCTAGGTTGTCATACTCATCAGTTTCCCTCTCCTCCAGGGCCAAAGCCTGATACGCTGGGGTGCTTTGCATCATTTGGGTGATCATCATCAGTCATCAGGTCTTTTTGTTGGGCCAGGGCTAATTTCTTAAGACCTTCCATAGCTTGATCTATAGTTTTACCATCCGCATCGTTATCAGGTATGTAGGTACAACACGCAGTTCCAATTATGTGGCATACTCCTCCCTTGGAGGCAGTCATGAGGTCCAGGACCATACGATTTTGAATTGTCATTAATCTAAGTGCAGTTAACTCGTTTTTTATACTTCTCGGTTGCATTCAGTGTAGAATTGATCAATGCACTCAGGCGGTAGTTTATTGTCTCTACCCTTAACATTAATTTGCCCACCCCCATTTGGGGAAAAATACTAAGAACCGCTACTCCAAAGTTTGTGATCTTCTGGAACATTATGGAACATGGAACATTCCCCATATTGCATCATGCTTATCCTCTAAGGATCTTTTTGCACGACCCTGTGTTTCAGCGCTTATTACCCATGTATGGTCAGTTAGCATTACATATGCACAAGCTCCATGCCACTTCTTAGGCAGAGCTATGTACACATTGTGTTCGCAAAGCCAGTACCACCCATCCACTGCCCTAGTGCCATTTTCTGTAGGTGCTAACGTGGAACACCTTGTCTCCTTTAAGGGCGTTCCGGTGGTTCTATTTTTACAGTAGGAGTACACTGTCCCATCGCATTGGGATGTCTCCCCCACCGGGACTGTTCACTTCCCTCGTACACATTTTGTAAAGGTCTTATGCGGGGTATATGGTACTACCATAATGGGCGTAATCAAATGTTGTCGTGAGGTTTGTAATAAACCTTGTCAATCAGTGCAATTTATTCCCTTAAGTATATTCGTAGCAGTTCACTTTGGTTGTGATTTTGTGGGTTGGGTCAAAGTATTTAAGTGTTCCTGTATGAGTTGAGAGCCCTATGGCACATGCTACAGTCCAGGACACATTTATTACAATTCCCGGGGGTTGGTCCACAGTCACCCTTGGTGCTACGGATGATGCCGGTAGATGTGTGCATACGTAACAGTTGGTCTTGTTTACGCTCTGTGCTGTGCTTTTACAAATCTCTTCCCTCTTATACCGTGATTATCATCAATATGGTCAAAGACCCCACTGCCCACCACTGGAGGTTCGCCATAGCTGTGTCTAAATCCCAGTAAGAGGGTTGTTTGCTTCACCAGTTTTGAGACAGGTGTGTTCTATATTTCACACCTCCCTTTCTAGCCGGACTTCTCCCTTCTGAGCACAACTCTTTTAGGTACCTACTCACCCTTTGTTACCTTTTTACAGTGGGACAGATGCACCCAGGTGGATCGCTCGGCAATCTTTACTGCTGTTGGAGTTGTTAGTAGCACCTGATACGGCCCTTTCCACTTTGGTTGATGCCACGCCTTGTGCCTTGGATCTTTAATCAGTACCCAGTCCCCGACCTGCAGCTTTTCTTCTGGTATTCCAGCTGTAAGAGTTTACACATTTCTTGTTTATTAGATAACATTTTCTTCATATACTCTGCCAATGTGGGATTATCCTCTAATATTCTATCTCCAAATTGCGGTAGGTGATAGGCTTTTCCCATCTAGGTATTATTTCTCTACAAATTATTTTTGCCACAGTTTGCATCAATTTTTGAGGTAGGGTATGCTTCTACCCAACCTGAGAATGGGTCAATCATTACTAAGCAGCTCTTTTTCCCCTCACTTGGTGTGAGGTGGATGAAATCCATCATCCAAGATTAAAATAGTCAAAACATGTTAAACACCTTTTACAACAATTTTTTTTGTAGTTTGTAAATCCAAACGTTGTATAACGTTTGTTTATCATATCTACCCTCCCTCCTCTTGAGACATGGCATATGCCATGACTCAACTCTGCAGCTATGGTAAACAAAGATCTCGGTAATACAGGTTTCTTTTCTGGGCCCACCCACAGGCCAGTTTCGTTCTCAGTACATTTTTGGTTGCCCCACATCCTTTTATCTGGTACCCCAGCTTCATGTTGCATGTCTCTCAAGAGAGTGTCTGCAGCTGCTTCTTTTGCAGCAGAGTCTGCGAATGCATTTCCCAGGGACACCTCATCTGTTCCTTTTGTATGTGCTGCACATTTACATATAGCCAGTGTTTTGGGTTTCTGTAATGCCACAATCAGTTCCAGTATCAATGGTGCATATGTTATTGGTTTCCCTGTTGAAGTAACCATACCTCTATTTCTCCAATGTCCAGCAAATACATGGCATGTGGAAAAGGCATACTGTGAATCTGTATAGATCGTGGTTTTCTTTCCTTCAGCGAGTATACATGCTCTCATAAGGGCTATTATTTCAGCAGCTTGTGCTGAGTAGTGAGGTGGTAATGCTTTTGCTTCTATGACTTCGGTCTGAGTGCAGACCGCATATCCGCTCAGATTTACCCCTTTTTCATTCTTTTTGCAGGATCCATCCACATAGAATGTTACTTCTGCGTCATGAATGGGTGTGTCCATTAACCCGGGGCGTGCTGCCACAGACCTAGATGTTTCAGCTACACAATCGTGAGGATCTCCATCCTCAGCAGTTGTCAGCAAGGTAGCCGGATTAAGTGTGGTGCATTTTACAATTGTTAGATTAGGAGCTGTTAGTAGAGTCGCCATACAGCTCAGCTGTCTTGCTGGTGACAAGAATGTATGTTTTGTTTGCAGTAGTAATACAGAAACTACATGTGGTACCATCAGTGTCAATGGTTGGTATAACACTATGGTTTGTGAGGTTTTTACTGCTAATGCTGCTGCTTCTACAGCTTGTAGACAGCATGGCAGTCCTCGTGCTACAGGATCCAGTTCTGTGGAGTAATAAGCAATTGGTCTTTGCTTACCTCCAAACCTGTTTTACCTGTTCAAAGGCTTCGTTGACTTCAGGAGTCCATTTGATTGGAGCCTCCATTGGTTCGCTGTAAATACAATCTAACAGTGGCTGCATCAATTGTGCATAATTACACATCCAAGTTCGGCAGAAATGTATCATTCCTAAAAAAGACATCATCTGTTTTTTTATTTTAGGCTTTGGGGCCTGCAGTATCGCTGTTTTCCTATCCGGTAATAAGGCTCGGCCTCGAGCTGAGATAGCGTGTCCCAGATATTTTACTTCTGGTAGACACCACTGCAGTCCCCCCTTGCTTATCTTGTGGCCTTGTGAGGCCAGAATGTCCAAACATGCCTTTTAGTCTATTTTGCAGCGCTCCCAAGAAGGAGAGCAATTCAATATGTCGTCTACATACAGGAGGAGTTTTTTTTTTTTTTTATTTTTTTATCACAGATACTGCCAAATGCCTAAAATGCCTAAAATGTAAAATGTACATAGTACAGTGCAGATCAGATGGATCATTCATTTTCAGATTCTTCGCTGTCTACAATGAATGCGTCATTTTTTTACTTTTCTTTTCTTTTTTTATTTTGAGCCCAGAGTGTTTGCAGAACATCATACAATACCTAATTATTTATCTGATGTAAACTAGGATGGTCATCGGAAAGAGCCAGCAGCGTGCTGTACGGTTCAAATTGCAGTTGTGTATGCACACAGCGTTGTAGGCACAGAAGCAAAGAATGATATTTTTACAACCTTGGATTTCTATCTGCACTCCCTACCAGGCGGCATTTCTCTAACCCAAGAACCCACATCTTCCCATTCACATTCGGTAATTTTCGATCATTAAATATGTGGCTGCCTGATTTGTTCAAATAATCATTTCTGCTCTTCACTCAAGTTTACTAGAATTCCAGTAAATTTCGGTCAACTATACATGGTGCCTAAACATCTCGTTTCGTTTATTTGCGGCATGTTCCAGAAACACTCATATTCTAAATGTCTTGGTCAGGGGTAAGAAGAGAGCAGTGCTATAAGAGTTCGCTGGGGCTGTCTGCTCGGACGGAATAAATTCACACAGTTGTGCATGACTGGCAGTATATCAATTCCCATGTGTAATACCAATCTATCAATTGTATAGAATTCCCAAAACTATTTCCAATAGTACCTATACAAGTGACGTGACTGACAACCCATTTTCGTCACATTCAATAGTATTTTTTTGTTTCATTTTAATTGGTCTTCCCTAGCCGTTCGCTCGAAGTGAATAGCATGTTCTATTATCACTTGCAATCGGCACGTTGCCGACGTAATTACATGTCTTTTAATTAACATTGTTAATGCAGGGGTGAGGCCGTTCAGGAACGCATTTTTCAGCTGTTGTTCATAAACCCCATTGTTATTATTTGTAGGTGGTTCAAGACCACTGATAGCATTAAACACTTTTTTTAAGACGGGTTAGGTACGCCATTATCATTTCGTTTTTACTTTGCACACAGTCCAAAAATTTTTACGTACACTTTTATTCACTCATACTCAGGCGCAATTGCATTCATGTCACATTCAATTTTTATTCACTCATACTATGAATAAACACCCCGCTACTTTTAGTTTCTTTTGTAAATTTTCCCCAGGTAAATCCCAGAGGCAATTGTTCACAAACACTTATAATAATACATTATTTGTCAAACCTCAAACCTCCCCCTAAGAAGTTTCACGCGTAACCCTTACACTTTAGGCTTCTCATCTAATACCTGTTAGAAAACAGTTCCTCACGTGTGCCGTTTTCGGCGCGTTAGGCTCCAACCTAACACTAATTAGAGACACCTCAGGGACTTGAACCCCATCCCGGAGACCGGGAGTGCTACCACCTAGGCATACACCGCCGCAGGGACTTGAACCCCGTCTCGGAGACCAGGAGTGCCACTAAGAAGTTCCACGCTCACTATTTCCCCCTTCACGGTTTTAGGAAAACAGTTCCACGAACAAGGCTCATGTACTGCTTACCTTCCTTTCCAAACAGTTTTTGTACTTTTTTATTTTTTATTATTTTTTTCTATTTTTTTTATTTTATTCATTAGGCTTGCCACATTGCTGGACCTTCAACTTCAACTTCCCAAACTTTTCTTTCCACATGATCAACCCAATCTCCTGCCCCCGTAAACCTCAATTCTATTTCCCTTAAATCATGAGGCAGGTAAACTTAACCATCACTTTCTTTCGTACAACAACAACAACAACCACCTTTGCTCTTACCACTTTCCATGGTCACACCTATGTTCTGTCACTCACTTTTATGGCAAGGCTCTAGGTTCAATATCACACTTTTATCTTAAATAAAATTCGGAAAAATCCTGTCACTCACCGCGCTTCCAGAGGAACGTTTCTCTGTCTGGCCTCGCTAATTATCCAAGGATCCTGCTCGATCCGGATCGAGGACTTTCTCAAAAACTTGTCTCTCAGACAAGCCCCGTGCACGGTTCAGACGTCACGCCCTTCCTCTGTGCCCGTGCGGTGAGATATTGGGATCCCAATTTCTCTATCAAGCTCAGTGTTCTCCAATGGCCTCCACAGTCACCAGATGTCAGTCCAATAGATCACCTTTGGGATGTGGTGGAATGGGAGATTCGCAACATGAATGTGCAACCGACAAATCTGCAGCAACTGCATGATGCTATCATGTCAACATGGACCAGAATGCTGGCCACGGTGACCGGGGTTCGAATCCCCATCGCGCCAGAGTCGGCTCTGGTCGAGAGTGCCATCGGGGCGGCAATTGGCTGTCCACCCCAGGGAGGGGGGAGGGAAGCCGACACACATATTCCAGCACCTTGTTGAATCCATGCCACAAAGAATTCAGGCTGTTCTAGGGTCCTACCTAGTACTAGAAAGGTGTACCTAATAAAGTGGTGTTACGTGCTACGTGTTTTCGTCTCTGTCTTTGTTCTCCCCCCCCAACATGCTGCTGAGAGGAGCTACGCCATTGGCCATTCCCCCTTGTCCATCATCATTACCGCAATATCAGAAGGTCCCGCCTCCACCAATCAACACGCTCCCCTCCATCATATAAACCCCAGCTGCTTCCTGTTTGGGGCATGACTTCCGGGTTAAGAGATTTGTTAATGAAACTATTGTTGCAAGTACAGATTTGTGTTCCATGTTGTTTTGTGAATCCTCTGTTTTGTTTACCCCATGTTCCCTGAGACGTAAGGGAAAGGTAAGATAGAGGCCTCTGTATATTTGCACGTAGGGATCATTGTTGTTTAGACACATTAGAAAAGCAAGTGGTTGCCACCTTTGTACTTTGGTTTGGTTAGCTAGAGCAGGTAGAGAGGCTTTTGTTTTCTCTTTACTTTATGTTTAAGTAAGACAGCCATCTTCCTCTTTAGTTAGCCTTATTTGGTTTTGTTTGTTTATCTTCGATTTGGCAACACTCTTTTCCCTGGTCTTGTGTCCTGTTATGTGTTTGTGTAATTGTAAATATGTAAATAGGCACGAAATATATTCAATTGCACCGTACCCTCTGCCTCAGTTCCATTTCTTCACCCTACATCTTATCATTAATTCCACTCTTCCCGTATATATAATTATAAACATTGTTACACCCCTCCCCAAATACCCCTAGACCAACTGGGGTCGTAACAAAGTGGGGGCTCGTCCGGGAGCGATATAGACTAGTTGGGTGTGTTTTGTGTGAGCTGTGTGTGTGTGGCATTGTTGGGTTTGTTTTTTCAGTTTTGCTTGGTTTTTGAAAAATTAGTAGACATGGCTACTGGTTTTGAGTTGGTGTTGTTCCTGAGGGAACCGTCCATCGGTGTGTTTGAAACGTGCAAAAAGCAGGAGTTGGTAGAGATAGCAGAACACTTTGGTGTTATAATTCCAACTTCCCTTTTAAAAAAAGAGATTAAATCCCGGGTGTGGGATATACTAGTGGAAGCAGGAGTGTTTAGGTTGCCTGTGGTCATGCCCCCTGTCAGCCCGCTAGAAGTATCTCGGGTAGCCAGTCTGTCTCCTGGAGAGACAGAGCAGGGCGCTGAGGCTTCCTCCGGAAGGGAGGTGAAGGAGAAGAAGCCTCCGTCTACCCTGCCGCGGTTTGAGGCATTCTCGCCAGGTTCCTCCGGGTCGATGGCTGAGGCAAGGCTTAAGGTTCGTATGGCCCGCCTGCATTTGGAGGCCCAGGAGAGAGCCCAGGCGCTGGAGGCCCAGGAGAGAGCCCAGGCGCGGGAGGCACAGGCTCGAAAGCTTGAGCTTGAGCACAACCTGGCGATGCGCAGGTTGGAGATAGGTAAGACTGCGCCAGTTGGAGCTGCAGAGTGCAGCAACGCAGTTAGCTCCTGCAGTCCACTCCGGTATATATGATGTAAGGAGACAAGTAGCGATTCCCCCTTTTCGGGAGACCGAGGTGGATGCTTATTTTAGCACATTTGAACGTCTCGCTACTGCCTTGCACTGGCCACGAGAAATTTGGTCATCTCTGCTACAGGGTAAACTGACTGGAAAAGCCCAAAAGGCTATTGCAACCTTGTCTCTGGAAGACAGCCTGGATTATGAGGTTGTAAAGACTGCTGTTCTCCGTGCGTTTGAGCTCGTGCCTGAGGCTTACAGACAGAAGTTCCGAAATTATAAAAAAACTTCACCTCAGACATTTGTTGAGTTTGCTAAGGAGAAGGCGTACCTCTTTGACAAGTGGTGTAGCGCTAGTAAGGCGACGGATCACGATTCGCTACGGGAATTAATATTATTAGAAGAGTTCAAAAAGTGTGCTCCTGAGCGGGTTGTAGTACATTTAAATGAGCAGAAGGTTAATTCCTTAAATGAAGCTGCTATTTTCGCTGACGAGTTTTTGCTCACGCATAAAACTGTGTTTGTACCTCGTAGTGAGGAGTCTGCGGCTCTGTCCGATACGTCCCCGTTCGCGCTCTAGACCGCCATCTCCACGCTCCAAAAACGGAACGTGAGTGCTTTTATTGTCACAAGGTTGGGCATCTCATTGCTGAGTGTCCAACGCTAAAGAGGAAGACAAATGGCGCACCGAAACCCACAGGGTTAGTTAAGACCATCTCACCGATAGTTTTGTCCTTGGATAACCCCAATATTAAAGGTAGTGTTGGGTATGAACTTTTATATTTGATGGTTTTGTGTCTTTGTCTGTGGAGAAAACAATCAAAAATCAGTCCGTGTTTTAAGAGACACCGGAGCTAGCCAGTCTTTTATATTAGCTGACGTGTTGCCATTTTCGGAAGAAACCTCATGTGGCAGTAATATAATAGTGCAAGGCATTGAAATGGGGTTTGTCACCGTGCCGTTACATGAAATTTATGTACAGACCGATTTAGTTTCTGGACGTTTTAAAGTGGCTGTACGCCCCGCTTTGCCAGTCCCGGGAATAGCTTTTATCATGGGGAACGATATTGCCGGTAAAGTGAGACCTGTACTAGAGGTTTTAAAGCAGCCTGAAGAGCGCCCCGTGTCTGATAAGTCGCTGTTGAATCCTGGGGTTTTCCCTGCCTGTGCGCTTACGAGAGCCCAATCGCGTAAATGGGGCGATCAGGTGGATTTGTCGGAGTCCATATTGGAGCCCGCGTTCAGTAGCGACGCTAAAACTCCCCCGTGTCCTAAAGAGGAAATAGAGGACGTTGGTTTTTCTTTGTTTGAGCTGCCTGTTACCCGCGAACAGCTCATTGTTGCGCAACAGAAAGACCAGTCATTAAGTCCGTGTTTTAACATGAGCATCACCCCAGACGCGGCTAAGTTAAAATCTATGGCTTATTTTCTAGAGGGTAACGTATTAATGAGGAAATGGTGTTCCCCTGTTTCGGCTGGGATGGAATGGGGTATAGTTTACCAAGTAGTTGTGCCTACAGAATACCGCCAGCAGGTGCTGTCCTTGGCTCATGAGAACCCCTGGTCTGGCCACCTGGGGGTAACGAAAACCTACAACCGAGTGTTGCAGCATTTCTTTTGGCCCAAGTTGAAGTCCGCTGTTGTCAATTTCTGTAAACGTGTCACATCTGTCAGATTACCGGTAAACCTAATCAGGTCATTCCTCCCGCCCCTCTCTGTCGATTCGGTTTTGGGTGAACCGTTCCACCATGTGATTGCGGATTGTGTGGGACCGTTACGCCGAACCAAATCAGGAAACCAATTTCTGCTGACTATTATGTGTGTTTGCTACCCGATTCCCAGAGGCTATTCCTCTTCGTAATATCACAGCTCAGTCTGTGTTAAAAGCACTAACTAAGTTCTTTTCACGTTCGGACTCCCAAAATTTTACAGACCGATCAAGGTACAAACTTTATGTCTAGGAGGTTTAAGCAAGTGATGCGGTCCTGGTCCATTACCCACAAAGTATCTAGTGCGTACCACCCTGAGACACAGGAGGCGTTAGAACGTTGGCATCAGACATTTAAGTCTGTTTTACGTAAGTACTGCCTAGATTCAGGGAAATGCTGGGATGAAGGTGTGCCATTTGCTTTATTTGCGTTAGAGAATCTGTGCAGGAGTCACTGGGTTTTAGCCCAGCAGAGCTAGTCTTTGGTCATACTGTGCGAGGTCCCCTTAAGGTTCTAAAAGAGAAATTCATGTCTGCTGACTCGACACCCAAATCTAATATGCTAGACTATGTCAGTCAGTTTCGTGAGCGTTTGCATCGTGCCTGTTCCTTTGCTAAGGAAGCGTTGTCCTCGTCTCAAAGCGCTATGAAGAGTCGCTATGACAAGAAGGCTGTTGCTCGCTCCTTTAAACCAGGAGATCAGGTCCTTGTTTTGCTGCCCATTCCTGGTTCCGCGCTGTCCGCTTGTTTCTCTGGCCCTTATGTTGTGGAAGAGAAATTAAGTGAAAGTAATTATGTTATTAAAACTCCTGACCGCAGACGTCAGTCACGAATATGTCATGTAAACATGTTAAAGATGTATCATGTAAGAGAAACCACTCCAGTGTCAGAGGTGATGGAGAGTTTACCTGTTACAGCTGTAGGGTCTGTCACTAAGTATTCCAATCTTGATAAGGAGGGAGATGAGGATGGTTTGGTGCTCAGAAATGCACCGCAGCAGTGTGCTAGGCTGTCTAATTCAGAAGTCGTAGCAGACCTGTCTTCCCACCTCGTCCACTTGCCGGAGAACAGCGCCCCGCGATATAATACAGTTAATCTCTGTTTATCCGAGTCTTTTTGGGGATACTCCTACACAGACATCACTCTTAAGGCATGATATTGAATTAACTAGTTCCGCCCCGAGTCGTCAACACCCATATCGTGTAAATGCCGCCAAACGTAAAATGATGAAACAAGAAGTACAGTATCTTCTTGAATTATTTAGTAGCTCTCTCGTACTTTGTGATGTTGTTTTTGATTATGAACCAACTTCTTTGTATTTTTGTTCAGGAAGTTCGTTCTTGTTTGTGGGAGTGTTACGTGCTACGTGTTTTTCGTCTGTCTTTGTTCTCCCCCAACATGCTGCTGAGAGAGCTACGCCATTGGCCATTCCCCTTGTCCATCATCATTACCGCAATATCAGAAGGTCCCGCCTCCACCAATCAACACGCTCCCCTCCGTCATATAAACCCCAGCTGCTTCCTGTTTGGGGCATGACTTCCGGGTTAAGAGATTTGTTAATGAAACTATTGTTGCAAGTACAGATTTGTGTTCCATGTTGTTTTGTGAATCCTCTGTTTTGTTTACCCCGTGTTCCCTGAGACGTAAGGGAAAGGTAAGATAGAGGCCTCTGTATATTTGCACGTAGGGATCATTGTTGTTTAGACACATTAGAAAAGCGAGTGGTTGCCACCTTTGTACTTTGGTTTGGTTAGCTAGAGCAGGTAGAGAGGCTTTTGTTTTCTCTTTACTTTATGTTTAAGTAAGACAGCCATCTTCCTCTTTAGTTAGCCTTATTTGGCTTTGTTTGTTTATCTTCGATTTGGCAACACTCTTTTCCCTGGTCTTGTGTCCTGTTATGTGTTTGTGTAATTGTAAATATGTAAATAGGCACGAAATATATTCAATTGCACCGTACCCTCTGCCTCAGTTCCATTTCTCCACCCTACATCTTATCATTAATTCCACTCTTCCCGTATATATAATTATAAACATTGTTACACCCCTCCCCAAATACCCCTAGACCAACTGGGGTCGTAACAAGTGGCCACTGAGTGTAAGTGCCTCAGATAACGTAGGAGGAAAGCTGCCACTGGTATTGTATTGTACTCATGGCCTCCTTCTGTTTCATGTAATTTTATAAGTAGCTTCTCTGCCTTTACCCCCTCCACAAAATACATTGCCTAAACAGGGCAAATTCTACCTTTTGGGATGAGTGCTGAATAATGTATCCTCTGAGAAACGCTTTCATTGCTTCCCATGCCACTGATGGGGCAGAGGGTAAATTAGTATCCTTATACAGGTAAATCTGTGCTCTAAGAGATTCATTAAAACCAGGATCCATCAACAGGCTAGAGTTAAACCTCCATCTAGGGGTCCTGTCTATTTTGTGAAAAGGTAGGATATGGAGCAGCACCGGAGCATGGTCAGACACTACAATGCTTCCAAACAAGCACGAGACTGTTGAGGCAATAATGGAGTTTGAAACAAAAAATAAATCAATTCTTGAGAGTGCAATATGGGGCGGAGAGTAAAAGGTATAATCCCTGGTAGTTGGATTAAGAAGATGCCAAATATCCAGGGCTAGTGAAAGTTACCCATATCATTTAACTTGTGCTCCAGTTGGCCAAAAAAGGTAGGGTCATCCATATTATGGCATGGATGTTAGCCAGGACTACGGAGTGCCCTTGAATTTCAGCAAATAAAATTAATAACCACCCTGCCTAATCCCTAGTATCTCTAATACACTTAAATTGCAAATGCTTACTTGAACGCGCATCAAGTTCAAAAAGTTCAGTTTCCCAGTCTTCTGTATTGCAATTCGCAGCGTACTCTGGTTTCAACATCCCCAGTTTCAGTGAAAAACGTAACTAGAACGATGGTCGTGGGCTGGCTTGCCAAATTATGTGGATTTTCTTTCAAAATAATTAAAGTTGTTCCTTCGTACCTTCGTTAGTAGAAAAATGTATGCAGGCTGAAGTCTTTGTTTCCGTGTTTTAAAATGTAATTATTTAACATAACATACTAGGTCTGTCCCCTCAAGTACAGATCGACAAATTACCAAAGATGCAAACAGAATGGTGGTACTTTATACATTGTGGGTCTCCCGCACCCTTCCTTCTGATGCTAATCACATCTCACACAGTAATTGTTTTCAAGCAGGATGAGGTTTCAAAGAGAGGAGATTACACCTGGGGTAGGAGAGAGGGACCAAATGGCCATTGTCTTAAAACAGACACATCAGGGGGGAAGACACACAAAAGGGGGGGTTAGTTGAATTCCAGACTCTCATGTCTATTCCAACATTCCCCACTTTTTTTTGTTTTAAAGCAAAACCAATTATAATGAAAATATGTATATATACAGTATATATATATGTGTAGGTAAATTAATTTTCCCCATTTGAACAGTGTAAGCTGGCGCAAAACAGAAACCGGGGGGTGATTTGCACCTTATATTACCATAGGTAACTCAGAATACACCAGTGGTACTGACCCACCTGTACAACCCTTTCTATATCTAATGGGTGGACTTCCATCTCGGTGGTCAGATTATTATTAAGAGGTATGATTGCATCACATTTACATAACCATTCCCTTTCCAGTTCAAACTTTTCACAATGTCGATCAAACATAACAATGACATTATTCAAATCATACATAGCATGTGCTAGTACCATATTTACATTATTTAAAACTATTTTCTGTTCTGGTCCAAAAATGATGCCTTCTCTAGGGATGGGGTACAGTTGGGGACATTCTTTTGATCGTTTGATTCCACATGTAGCTACAGTTATGTTTTTAATAGATGTATACGTACAATTATGGCTCCAGAGTGTAGGATTACTCACCTCTGTGCCAGTCCAACTGTTTGATTCTTCCCATTCCTTTGGGGGTTGACATTGTCTATTCTCATATATCCCTTCATATTGTTTTGACCATATCAATTTTGGTGCATCATTATTAGACCAGGTCTCTATTCGGTGTTGTCCACACAGTTCTCTCAACCACTCATCTTGTGGCACACCCCTCATGTTTTTAACTTGTACATGTCCTGCCCATGTGCATCCCATGATGTCGTGCCTGTAATTAATCAAGGTTAGACTACAGTTGTTTGGTTCAAACCATAGCTTTCCAGGGTAATATGTTGATGCATGCCCTATAACCCATTTTCCCCTATTATCCTGCCCCTCAGCCCAACTAACTATTGTCCTATCATAATGTGTCCATTCACATGCATTTATTGTCAAGTTTAATTGTTTTATTCTTGGGCATTGCAGAGTCATTCTCCCACCCTCAATCATACGTGGTGCATATGATGATTCACTTGCTACTTCCCATGTGCTATCTGTTCCATATGCTTTTCCATCTTTCCACCAGGTCTGAAGTCCAAGCAGGGAATCAAACTGCAACTGGGCATATTGTCCTTGTTTGACACATTGTGTCTTGTTTATGAAGATCACAGGAACATCCCATTTAGTAGTGGTTCCCAACCAGAATCTGCTCAAAAATAACAGGAGCATCGTCCTCATCCTGATTATTTCTGTAGGAGAGAAAAAGACCAAGTGTGAGTGTATATTCTTATGCAGTTAATCATGATTCACATTAATATTGGTATTAAGTTCAGCTTTGTTGTACAATTTGCATTGATCACCATGATACCAGAAACACTGTATTGGCTTTTGTATTGCCAATTTAACATTGGTTTCTCCCAGTTTGTCCATAATCTCATATGGACCTTCCCAGTTTGCTTCCCAGCTCCCCCTTTTAAAAAGTTAAGCATTACTTGATCCCCAATTTGAAAATCCACTCTGTGCGTGGGGGCATAGGCCCTTGCTGAGTAATGATGTGCTGTTCCCATCGTGTTAGCAGCATCTAGAAGCTTACTCTGAAGTGCCTGCTGCACTTGGGTAAGAAACGCATCATGTGTGGCCCTTGTGGTAATGGGAAGAGGAATGCCTGAGTGATGTGAAATCTTCATGGGCCTGCTCGTCATAAGCTCGAAAGCGCTGTAACCAGTAGCATGTACCCGTGTTGCCCTAATAGCCACCAGTACACCCGAGAGTCCTGAAACCCAATTTGAAGCAGATTTTGTTAATTTGTCTGCTGCCTCCATTACAGCCTTTTTAAGCCCTTGTTTTTTTTTTATGGTGCGATTAAACCGTTCAAACACACCACTAGATTGCAGGCGATAGGGAATGTGGAAATGCCTTTCCACCCCTAAGAAAGTGCAAAGGTGCATAATTATTTCTGAAATAAATGGGGCCCCATTGTCACTTTCCAGTCCCATCGCGAGAACACCTGTTCCCACAAGACCCAAGCTGTGGTAGCAGCATCACTCCTCCTGGTAGGGAATGCCTCCATGTCCACTACCACTAGGAGGAACCGATATCCTCCTTTTGCTGTAGGTAGCAGACCTGTGTAATCAATTTGAAGGGTTTCCCATGGGCCATCATTCAAGTGGGAGGTACCCATGGGGACCTTGCAATGTGTAGGTGCAGGATTCATCTGAGCACATACAAGACAGAGTGCCAGGTGGTGAGCTACATCTGCTTTTATACTGGGCCACCAGTAGCAATTCTGCAATAGATCCAGTACTTTTGCTTGTGATGCATGACCTGCCGTTTGGTGCATGAACAATACTAGCTCCTTACGAGGCATAGATGGTGTTACCCAAACGAGCTGTGGGTTATTTTGGTACAAAATATGATCAAATATGATCAAATCTGGTGTGTGCCGTGTGTATGGTTCTGGAAGTTGTTGTTGCTGCCGAATGGCACTTATAACTTCTCCGATTTCTTTGTCTGTCGCCTGGAATTCTTGTAGATTGAGTGCAATAGGTTGTGACCGTTTAACAGGTTCAACAGTGCGAGTGGGAGGCAGGTAGTGCCATGGAATGCCTGAAACAACTGCTGCTTTTGCAATCAGATCAACTTTGTTATTATTGTCTCCTTCAGTTGTGAAGCCATGTTTTTGATGGGCTTTAACCTTACAAATGGCCACCATACCCCTCTCTCTCTCATGTGCTAGATCCCAAATCTGTTGTAACTCATTGTGCTAAATCAATGATTTTCCTTCAGCAGTACAGAAGCCTCCTTTCTGCCAAACAGGAAGGTATTCAGTGAGAGAGTTGCAAACGAAAGCACTGTCTGAGAAAATAGTAATTTGTCCCATGAATTCCTGTAATGCTGCAATGACTTCTGCTTTTTGTGCTGAATCAGTAGGTTTACATTTGATCAACACCTCCTTTCCCAACTGGGGTGCCTAACATGCACCTCCAGTATAGTACTGTCCCATTTGGTAATAACAAGAGCAGTCTACAAACACAGCAGTGGAATCTGCTAGTGGTGTTGTACGAATGGGCCCCTCTGTTACCTGCTGTTGTATTGCTGTGCAATGGTGAACATATTAGCCAACTGATAGCTTATGGAATGCTTAATGTTTCAGCGACTTTCAACCAATTTGATAGTCACCGAGGGGCGAACGGAGTGAGCTTGTTAGACGCGTATTCAGGGTTCACAAACAAACATTGTCCAATGCAATCCGTATCTTTGGACGCTGTGTTCCATTTATTCCCATCAAAATACAGGCTGATTCATGCTCACCTTAGCATAAATTGATAGCAACAGTTAGGTCCATAGTTAGTATGTTTCCATTCATACATTCAAATTAAGCACGCCAGTCGCGCTACATTTCATTGAACCTAGATATGCGGTCAAAAACTGTATGGCTTCCTCCATTCACGCACCTATGGTTCATTAGCCTGAAGCTCATTAAATAACCAAATGCTCCACCTAATGTTCAATGGGGGAACTGCATGTACAAATAATATTTTAGGCAAGCTTAAATAAGGATAAAATAAAACAAACAAAAATGACATAATGGCTCCAACACACCGGCCCCTAATTGTTAATGGCAGGAGGGCATAAACAATTCAATACATATGTACTTAAAGGAGCCAATAAATTCAGGTGAAAATTGAAAAAAAAAAAAAATCACCTATGGGTCAGAGGTCACAATTGCCTGTCCAATTACAACTTATGTTGCAGCTTCTTGAAGAAGACAAAGTTTGGTCACTGGCCTATCTAGTGTGCTGGTCTTGGTCTGCACTCGAGCAGAACGCACCAGTCCTTTCCTGTCTGGATAGGTCTCTAGAACTCTTCCGAGTAACCAGGAACCACGTGGAGCTGTAACATCTGCAATAAGCACAATGTCTCCAGAAACAAGACTTCGTCTCTCTTTACTCCACCTTTGACGCTCCTGTAGCAAAGGTAAGTACTCTCTTAGCCAGCGTTTCCAAAAAAGGTCGGAGATGTACTGTACCTGCCTCCACCTCCGTTTGATGTAGAGGTCGGTCTTCTCAAATAATCCAGGCGGTAAGATCGGTTTTCTTTTTTGGCTCATCTCCAGTAGAGCCCTCCTTATCTTCATAATCCATGCAACTGACCTTTTCAACCTTTTCCAGTCAGAAAAGTATGTCACCAGTTGATGAGTGGCACTTGGTGCATCTTCAACAATTACTGCATTCGTTGTGAGCTCCCTTTTGACCTCAGGATCGTCAGCAGCAATGTCGTAATCCAAGCTGCTAGCTGGCCACTCTTCCTCTGCTTTCCACAGAAACTCAGGGCCATCAAGCCATCTTCTGTTTGTCAGCAAATGATCCACCTTAAATCCCCTTGAGGCTTCGTCTGCAGGATTCTGAGTGGTATGCACGTACCTCCACTGTGGGACATCAGTTGCTCTTCGGATGGTAGATACCCTGTTTGCCACAAAGGTTTGAAATCTCTTGTCCTCATTTCTGATATACTTTAAAACGCAAGTACTATCAGTCCAGAAACATGATTTCTCAAGTTGAAGCTGTAATTCCGCTCTAAGCATCGTGTCCACACGAACGGCAAGAACAGCAGCAGTGAGCTCTAAGCGAGGAATTGTCACTTGCTTTAGTGGTGTCACCCTGGCTTTGCCTTGCAAGAAAGAGACATGAATCTTGTTGCTGTTGTTCCGTACCCTGAGATATGTCACAGTGCCATATCCACTTTCACTGGCATCTGAAAAGTGATGCAACTGGCCACGAATGGGTTGTCCAAAAGCTGCCGGCTTGAGGCATCTATCAACCTTGAATGCTGTCACTCCTTCCAGGTCTCTCAACCATTTGATCCATTGCTGCTGGAGAGCTGGGGATATCTGATCATCCCATCCATAGCTCTTCCTACACAGCTCCTGTATTATTAACTTAGCTGGAAGTGTGAGTGGTGCAAGAAATCCCAAAGGATCATAAACTGAGCTGACCACAGATAGAATCCCACGTCTAGTATGGGGCCGTTCCTTGAGTGCCATCTTGAATTTAAAAGTGTCTGTCTCGACACACCAACAAAGGCCAAGGGCTCTCTCCACTGGCAGTTGATCTCTGTCCAAATCCAACTCATGCAGATTCTTTGATCTGTGCTCTTCTGGAACGGATAGCAACACTCCACGATTGTTGCTTACCCATTTTGTCAAATGAAAGCCTCCTTATGACAAACCGCTGTCAAATTCTTGACCATGTCGACAGCTTCCTCCTCAGACGGCAAGCTCTTAAGACAGTCGTCCATGTAAAAGTTTCTATTGACTGTGTCAATTACTTCAGCTGGGAAACTGTCCCGATTATCTTCTGCAGTTTTCCGGAGGGCAAAACAAGCACAACTGGGTGAAGATACTGCCCCAAACAGATGTGCGGTCATCCTGTATTCCACAAGTTCTTGCTTTACATCGCCATCAGGCCACCACAAGAACCTAAGAACATCCCTATCTTCCTGTGCCACCTTGACTTGATGGAACATGGATTGAACATCAGCCATCACTGCCACAGGTTCTTGTCTAAATCTTGTGAGGACTCCTAACAAAGAACTGGTGAGGTAAGGGCCTTGTAGAAGTTGATTGTTGAGAGATTTCCCTCTAAATTCAGCTCTACAGTCAAATACAACACGAAGAGTCCCTTTCCTAGGATGGTACACTCCATGGTGTGGAATGTACCACACCTTCCAATCAGTCCGTTCTACTTGACGTTCAGGCACTTGTTCAGCATACCCCTTACTGATGACATCACTGAGAAAGTTGGTGTATTCCTGGTGGAACTTCTCATTTCTCTCAAACCTCCTTTTCAATCCAATAATGCGCTGCTGGGCAACACACTGATTGTTTGGCAGAGAGACCTCTCCTTTCTTAAAAGGAAGATTCAAGCTATAATGTCCATCTTGAAGCCTGACTGAATCTTTCATGATTTCCATGAACTTCACATCATCTCTTGACATCTCCTCTTTGTCTTCTGATGTCTTTTCATTAAAATCATGGTTGTACTGCTTGTTCAGTAATTCCCCCAGGGTTTCTATGGATATCCTGTTAACAGTAGCAGTGGGGTTGCCACTCTCACACCGCTCGTTACTGTATCCTTGAAGGGGACCATTAATAACCCACCCCAATAGGGTCCTAATGGCATAGGGTCCATTTCCATGGCTGTTGACTACTTCCCAAGGTTCCAGCAAGTTGGAGGCGTTGGTACCTATCAACAACTCCACCTCAGCTTGAATGTGAGGAACACTAACACCATCCAGGTATGGCCACTTAGCCAACTCCTCTTCTTTGATGATGTTGTTCTTTTCCACAGGCATCCTCTTCTGGGTGTAGACATTTGGTAGCCCGTAGAACCGTTTTCCAGTGAGACTTGAAATCTCCAAACTTGACAACATGTGACTGGGAACAGATGCTTTTGGGCCCATGGTCAGTAAGCTGATTTGGGTTTTCCTTCCATTCATATTCAGCTTCCTCATTAGGTTTTCTGAACAGAAGGTGTCCGTGCTACCTGGATCTAGAAATGCATACGTTTGTATGACCTTGTCTCCCTTATTAGACTTCACCTGCACAGGTAGGATGGATAAAATCCCGCTGCTGTTCCCGGCCCCTGTCTGACCACATGTTTGCAAAGAGATGACAGCATTACCCACTGAGGTTTTATGTGGCTGTTTTGGGTCTGCATTCACTGCTCTCTCCCTTTGGGTAATGTGAAGAACGCTGGGATGGGTTTGACTGCACACCTTGCACGTTAAGCACTTTTCACAATCCTGGCTCATATGCCCTCTGCGAAGGCAGCCAAAACAGATCCCTTTCTCCTTTATGAATGAAATCTTGTCCCTGTGCGACTTCTCCTCCAATTGAGGACACTGCTCCAGCGTGTGACCTCGAGAGCAACACAGGCAAACGCTGCTGTTGTTGGCATATGAACCAGAATTACTTGGCCGTTGAACCTGCTTGGGCTGTCTGCTTTCTTCCAATGTAGGGGTTTCAATGGTGGCAACAGTAGTTGCAAAATTGTCTCCTTTGAATCTGGGCTTAGATTGGGATTTCATCCTGCTCACAGGTTTGTTTACTGTACTCGGCTGTGCATTCTGAATGTCACCAAAGATTGGGTCAGACACTATTTTGACTTGCCTCTCGATGAACATGACCATGTCTTTGAACTGTGCCCTACGTTTGGATCTTTCCAGTATCTCACATGCAGAGCTTCTCCATTTTTCTCTTAGCTTATATGGAAGCTTCAGAATCACTGCTTTCATATTCATTGGCATATCCAGTTCTCTCAGGTACTGTACATCCTCCATTGCGTTGCAACACTCGCGCAAAAATAATGCATAAGCTTGAAGAGCCTTAACGTCCTCAGGCTTCACTACTGGCCAGCTGATGACTTTCTCCATATACACTGCCGTGATCTTATGCTCATTTCCAAAGTGTTCCTGTAAAAGATCCTTAGCCATGTCATAGCCTCTGTCTGCTTCCATGTGCTGACAGCTACGCACTAGTTCTCTTGGCTGACCCTTTGTGTACTTGTCCAGGAAGTATAAACAATCTCCTCGGTCTCGTGTGTTTTTCTCCACACAGTGTTCAAAGGCTCTGAGAAATGTTCTGTACTGCAGAGGGTCTCCGTCAAAGCATGGTATTTCTCTTGGTGGCAGTAAGTGTGCGTTTTGTTGTTCCATTAACAATGCTGTTATTTCATTTTGCTGTTGCATTAAGTTGCAGAGAACTGGCGTTACATCATGTCCTTGGGGAGATAGTTGACCTTGAATGACATTTGTAAGCTGGTCCAAAAGAGGTTGGCTCGATGGGTTTTTATGCAACATTGTACTGATTGGTTGACTGTTGTCTTGTGTTGCATTCCTATATGCACGTTGTTGTCCTTGTTGCATAGGTGGTTGCTGTACAGGTGCTTGTTGTACATGTGGTTGCTGTACAGGTGCTTGTTGTACATGTGGTTGTTGGTTTGAGACCACAGGTGTTAGTTGATAGGCTTTAGCAAGTGGGTTGAGAGTGGTAGAGGTTTCCTTTAACCTTGCTCCTCTTTCAAAGTATGACTCCATTCCATCTGATGGTGCTTTTGAAAAAGCTTGGTGACTGGAGGCTGTTAATATTGACAATTTAGCAGGAGCTGCTGCCATCTCTGTATCAAGCTCCAGTCTTTCCTTTCTTTTCCTGAGCAGCTCAGCTTCTCTCCTGAGCAGTTCAGCTTCCTCCTCCAGAGCGTGCTTCTCCTTTAAAGCCGCAGCGCGAGTTATGAGTGCAGCTCTCTCTGCCTCTGCCAGAATGCGTGCTGACGCAGTAGAGGATTTGCTGCTTTTGCTGCTTTTTGAACTGGCGTGACTTTTCCTGCTTGTTCTCTCAACAGAAACCTTTGTTTCAACATTGGAAATGCTGTCACTGGGTTTGACCTCATTCTCATCCCAATCCCTATTTTCGACATTGGCATCAGGGTTTGGAATGTCTGCATTGGACAACCACATATTCACCTTATCATTAAAATCATTGACAGTCAACATTTTCGCTTTAAACCATATTTCATGTTTCTCCTTTTCTTCAGGAGGTAACAGTTGCGACAGAGATTCGTGCGCCTCCTTTGCCTCGTTGCACATAGTTGTGTATTTCCCAAATGTACACCGCACCTCTGTTTCATATTGTCTGTCCTGCATTAGGTCCTGAATTGTCCTTTGTAGGTTTGATGCTTTGTTTAGTTTGGACTTCCTAGCCTTTTGCAGTTTGTCCAGTTTGTCCAACAATGCCTTTTGTGTTAATTTAACCTCACGTTTTTGGACGGGTGGATTTTCCATTTCACCCTTGTCCGCGTCAACATTTAGCTGCGTTTCAGCCATTGCGGGTTCATTAACAACAGAACCTTGATTCTGTACCTCTTTATCAGAATCCATTATCGTTCAAATATTTCAACCATAAAACAATACCTTCACAAAACAATACCTTCACAGATAGACCACCCCACAGCTCATAATACAAGTTGGAACCAACCAATGCATTGGATTTGCAGTCAAATGTGCACACCAAGAAACCGCATGTATCTTGCTAACGTTAGCTAGCATGCTATCCAGTACAGCAAGCTAACGTTAGTTATGTAAACAAGGATATTGTAACCAACTGGCAAAACATTAAGGACAACCAACAAATCGAATATCACCGTTATTTTCAATTAGCTATATGACTACCTAAAATACGGCTGTTACAAACAGTTATGCGTAACAAATTTCACAATGGCCATACATTGATGGTACTGCTACACATACCTCTGTCCATTGTAGGTAGGCACTAATTGTCTCTGTGGTGGTCCCTGTAGCTAGGAATTAGCTGTCCTTGTAGGCCTAGTTTGTCATTTGTCCAAGTAATCCACTGCGGAACAGAAATCCATTGTCCATGTCCAATAATCCACACGAAATATAAATCCAACGTTATCAATAATCCAAACGGAATGTTGTCCAATCGTAGTCCACTCGTTGTGCAAGCGATGCCCAATCGATCAGCTGAATCCTGTGAAAGACGACCTTGAGGTTTTAATGAAGCTAGTTTTTGACTTTGTTTCAGCGACTTTCAACCAATTTGATAGTCACCGAGGGGCGAACGGAGTGAGCTTGTTAGACGCGTATTCAGGGTTCACAAACAAACATTGTCCAATGCAATCCGTATCTTTGGACGCTGTGTTCCATTTATTCCCATCAAAATACAGGCTGATTCATGCTCACCTTAGCATAAGTTGATAGCAACAGTTAGGTCCATAGTTAGTATGTTTCCATTCATACATTCAAATTAAGCACGCCAGTCGCGCTACATTTCATTGAACCTAGATATGCGGTCAAAAACTGTATGGCTTCCTCCATTCACGCACCTATGGTTCATTAGCCTGAAGCTCATTAAATAACCAAATGCTCCACCTAATGTTCAATGGGGGAACTGCATGTACAAATAATATTTTAGGCAAGCTTAAATAAGGATAAAATAAAACAAACAAAAATGACATAATGGCTCCAACACTTAACCTGTATGTTTTTATGTTGCAGTTCTGTAACCCATCGCCTCCACCGCTGAGCTGATACTCCTTTCACTTGGCCATTTATTAACAATGCAACTGGAGTGTGTGGCGTGTGTAGAATGAGTGGATTGAAACCACAGATGTATTCAGTATGTGTGACTATCCAGTGTACTCCCAGTATCTGCTTTGTGCACTGATCAAATTATCTTTCAACAGGTGTAAGTACCCGTGAGAAGTACCCAATTGGGATATGTTTGCTATGAACTTCTTGTATAAGCATAGCTTTGATGCTAGCAGCTGAGACAACTACCTTAATGATGAAGGGTTGTGTGTGATCTGGACTGCGTAAAACGGGAGCCGAAGTAAGGGCATTTTTCAAACCTATAAAGGCAATTTGTGATGCAGTATCCCATTCTAACAAATCATTCTTTCCTGGGTTGTCTTTTAAATGTTTATAGAGCAGAGCAGCCAATTCGCTGTAGCCTTCTATGAAGTCACGGCAAAACCCAACATTTCCGTGACAGTGTATGGGCGTGGTAATTCTTGTACAAGTTGTACTTTAGCTGGATCAGGAATCTGTCCTCCTGTTTGTATTTTTACTCCTAGAAAACAAACAGACTGTTTCATTAGTATTGCCTTTTTGGGTTAAGTTTTAACCCTGCTTTTTTTAAGAGGGTGAGGACCTCGTCCAGCAGCTCGTAATGTTCTTCCACGGTATCTGTTTGAAGCAAGATGTCATCAACATATTGAACAACATTGTGTGGTTGTGAGCAGCCCTGTAAAATGTTAGCCATACATTGGTGAAACAAAGTAGGTGAGTTGTGGAAACCTTGGGGTAAGCCTACCCATGTATATTGTGTGTCCCTAAAAGAGAAAGCAAATTTGTATTGGCTATCCTCATGTACTGGAATGCTCCATAAGCCATTCAATACATCGAGGGTAGAATAGACCTTTGCGGAACCTCGCAATTGGGACATCATGTCAGGGTTGCTTGCTACCAATGGTGTAGCACAGGGTGTATGCTTATTCAATTGCCTGTAATCAATAGTTAACCTCCATGAGCCATCTGGTTTCTTAACTGGCCACACGGGGGCATTACACGTTGAAATGCATTCTCTTATCACGCCTTGCTGCAAAAGAGATTATATTGTTACTCACCGCTGAAACAGAGGCTTGACACCTTCATTGTGAGGTTGGACTGTAAAAAGAATTGCTAGAGCCTTTGTGGGTGCTCTGATCACCATGTCCTGGATTTCCACAATTAAAACATTCAAATGCAACCTGTCCCTTGTTAGATGCTAACAGAGCAATCCTTTTCTTAGAGCTCTGCTTGGGGGAAGAATTTAGTTCAGACTCATTCCATGCTGTTAAACATTCCTGAATCTCTCTCCCTATGTGTTGTCTGATGGGCTGTGCGCTCAATTCCCTATTCAGTTGTAGCAGTAAATGTTGACAAGTTGGAGAGATGCGATCTTTGTATTTACTAACGACCAAACTCCAGAACATAGGATCGTCACCTGTCAATAGTATCCTGGTCCCTCCACCTCTGTTTCTATAATACACTCTGTCACACGCCACGTGACAAATCCTGGATGGGGACAGAGCAGTCCAGACACGGAGTGGAGTTTTTCGGTCCACGGACCAAATTTTTATTTATTTTGTTGACGGAGCGTTCTCTGTTCCCACACTGGGCAGAGAATGATCACCGGGAGCATACAATAATAAACACAAACAAACACGCTACCCTAGCCGCGAAGCTTTCGGGTAACTAACTGAAAATCACAAAACCAAATTAAACAATGTCGAACCGGCACTTTTCAGTTCGTTTGATATTCACTTTCGTTTTTCTTTCGTTTTTCTTTCTCGCTCCTCGGTCTCAAATGCCTCTCCCTCCTGGTTCGAGCTACCCACTGAAGGGAGCAGAGCCATCTTAAAGCACACAGATGTAATTATTATAGACAGGACCGGTGTGTGCGCTTACTGCTCTGTCAGTAGGCGTGGCCGCTAATCGTCCTGATTAGCTGCCGAGACCGACGCCTTCCACACACTCCTACAAACGTTCTGAGGAAATTGGTAGGGTGCTGCCCTTCATTAGGCATGGATTCAAGAATCATATTAATATCTGCCATAACGCGATACCCCACTGCCTCACTCATTAGACTTAACCTGGTGTCATGGTTGGTGAAAACAACAGGATTTCCGTGGCCCTGCATGTATTCCAATGGAATTGCTACTGATGTAGGAAGCACAGACTGTAATAGTTTACAACAATCCCTGTCCGTTGATGAGTGCATTCACTGTAGCGCTTCCACCTTATCAACAACTGCAGTCGGGTCATCAACCCTGTCCCATTTCGGTAGTTGCTGTTGTAGTGTGGCCAGTTCTGACAGAGTGAGATCGCGTTCAGCCCGCTGATCCTCATCTGCATACGTGATGGCTCCATTAACAGGATTATGTGTTCCGCTTGTGTGAACCCTGTGTGTAACTACCAGCGCTATTTTGGCATGTTTATCTGTCTGCGATCTAGCACTTCTTGAAACCACCCTTCGGACATTAGATTTAGTACATTCTGCCCTAGTAGCATGCAATTCCTGCTCCTCATCTGAACTTCAATCACCACTCCCATCCTCAACACCGCCTAACCAAGGAGCTGCAGAATTAGTTTGTCTGACTTCCCATTCATCATAATCTGTATTCTGACTCTGGTCCTTTAACTGTCCTAAGCCTAGCGCTGCCACGCGCCGTTTCATTACTGTATTTAAACATTTCTGCTTTGCCATTTTTTCCTTGACCTGTCTCAACTTCTGTACAATGGTCCTATCCTCATTTTCACCAGACACATTCCATAACTCTTTATATGCTATCTGTGCATCGCACAGTTGTTTCTGCGTTTGACACAATTCCGTAACCGTGGAACTCAATTTCTCCCTCAACTGACTGATCTCCTTTCTAAATTCTAAGTGAGTTGTAACATGTACCATGCGCTCTGCTACAGATGCCTCCAACTCCTTTGAATTGACCCTAAGTTTATTCTCCAAACTTTCAATGTCACATTTTAATTTGGGAACTTCCACAACTTTATCTTTGAATAACTTTATTGTTTGGGCCATAGCCATCACACAATTAGCCTGTTTCCTTTTCTTATTTTCCTCCATTTTATTGAAAAACATCTGCTTTTTCTGGTACATTAAAAGGACCCTCCTCACAATGTTTAGCCAACCTGCTAGTGGCCCACAATTTCCAACAATTCACTGCCATTCTTAAACTCCTGCTACAATGGACAAACATACTTTTGGTACTTGAACATTTTGCCCAAGTCTGTGTAATTCTATACAAGCCCCTACTGAGAACACTGTACACTTGTACAATTCTAGTCACTTGTATTTTAAAACACTACACAATTTTCGTAAGTACTTCTCTACAATAGTGGTCCGTTTCCGTGCCTTCAAGTCCGTTTCTTTACTTCGGGTTGATAACTGGATCGGCCGCAGGCTCCTGGATTCTGTCCTTCTTGAATGCCCATCAATACTCAGAGTTTAAAAAGTTCAGTTTCCCAGCCTTCGGTATTGCAATTCGCAGTGTACTCCGGTTTCAACCTCCCCGGTTTTTGTGAAAAACGCAACAAGAACGACAGTCGTGGGCTGGCTCGCCAAATTATGTGGAATTTTCTTTAAAAAGAATCAAAGTTGTTCCTTCGTACCTTCGTTAGTAGAAAAATGAATGCAGGCTGAAGTCTTTGTTTCCATGTTTCAAAATGTAATTACAGTAGAGAACATACTCGGTCTGTCCCCTCAAGTACAGATCAATAAATAACCAAAGATGCAAACAGAATGGTGGTACTTTATACATTGTGGGTCTCCCGCACCCTTCCTTCTGATGCTAATCACATCTCACACAGTAATTGTTTTCAAGCAGGATGAGGTTTCAAAGAGAGGAGATTACACCTGGGGTAGGAGAGAGGGACCAAATGGCCATTGTCTTAAGACAGACACATCAGGGGGGAAGACACACAAAAAGGAGGGTTAGTTTAATTGCAGACTCTCATGTCTATTCCAACAGACACCTGAACTTGAATAACCGTGGTCTGTAAGTCGCAAGAAGACAGCTGTTCTCAAGACGGCACTGCCGCGCAGTCCAAACAAGATGACATAGCAACAGATAACACTTCAGTGTGAAAATTGTGCTCAAAATGGGCAGTTTAAATGTAACTATCACAGCATGAACATCACAGTTCTATCCCTTTTAAGTTACCAAGGGACATAACAGGGAATTAACTATACCAACAGGCTACCCAATAACATTAACTGTAAGCCAACGTTAACATGGGTGGTCAGGGGCCTGTCTCACGAAGGAAGTTCAACATAGTCAGGGTATCTTTGCGTTAGCTGGCTACACAAAGCCTAAGAAAGGCAATTACGGCTAACCTGTCTCACGACGGTGGTTATCAACTCACTCTGTCAACCCAGGTTTTTCTGATCGAGCTATGAGCATGTGCACACAAAAGGGGCAGTGTTTGTAACACAGCCAATCACATGCAACATGGACAGATCCAGAGCACTGTTTCACAAAGCAGGGTTGGTGCGTTAGCGACCTAACTTTGGGCTTAACCCTGGGTTTTCGGTCTCACAACTGTGGTTCTCACCTCTCAGACTCTGATATTTCCCACCTCCTCCTCTCCCACCGCCCTACCACTTGTGCCCTCGACCCTATCCCTTCATCCCTCCTCTAGGCGATCACACCTGACATCCTCCCATTTGTCACCTCTCTTGTGAATTCCTCCCTGTCTTCTGGTTGTTTCCCCTCGCCCTTCAAAAGGGCCCATATCACCCCTCTGCTGAAAAAACTAGACCCCTCAGTTATCCAGAATTATCGCCCAGTATCCCTCCTCCCCTTCCTGTCTAAAACCCTCGAAAGAGCGGTATCTAACCAACTCTCTGCTTTCCTCACAGAAAATAACCTGCTGGACCCCCACCAGTCCGGCTTCAGACCTGGCCACTCAACAGAAACCACTCTCCTCTCAGTCAATGAGGCTCTTCACACCGCACGAGCTGCCTCCCTCTCCTCCATCCTGATCCTGCTTGATCTCTCAGCTGCCTTCGACACTGTGGAGCACTCCATCCTCCTGTCCTCCCTGGCAGCAACAGGGATCTGCGGTACAGCCCTCACCTGGATCGAGTCCTACCTCTCCGGTCGCTCCTTCCAGGTTGCCTGGGCTGGTAAAGTATCACCGCCTCGCTCCCTCCCCACCGGGGTTCCACAGGGCTCAGTCCTCGATCCCCTTCTCTTCTCCCTGTACACCCGCTCCCTTGGCTCTGTAATCTCTGCCCACGGCTTATCTTACCATTGTTATGCTGATGACACTCAACTCTTTCTCTCCTTCTCCCCATCAGACACTCAGGTCTCTACCCGCATCTCTGCTTGCCTGGGGGACATTCAGAGCTGGATGGACAGTCACCACCTAAAGCTCAACCCAGGTAAAACAGAACCTCCCCCCCTCCGCACCTGCGCTTCCCGGTCACGTCTCCTGTCGGTTCTGGCTCCACGATGGTGGAATGACCTTCCTGTGGAAGTCAGAACAGCTGAGACCCTGGCCACCTTCAAGCGATGACTGAAGACTCACCTCTTCAGGGTGCACCTCTCCCCGTAGTCCGGTTTTTGTTAACTTAGGGACATAGTTGCTTAGTTTACACGTCTACTTGTTTGTATTGTATTAGGCTTAGGCATTATTTCCTGCATTTGAGTGCTTTACTGCTACCTCTGAATTGTGGCTACAGATTTACCTACAGGGTCCTAGTTTAACTATGTGGTTGCTCCTAGCACCCAGGAATTGTACTTCCCACTAGGGTGGCTTTCAGCTAAACTGTTCTTGACTACGGTTAACACTTGTTGTACGTCGCTCTGGATAAGAGCGTCTGCCAAATGCCTGTAATGTAATGTAATGTGGTTCACCCAGGGCAGCCGGTGATGGGAATATGAGTGCAATATATTGCACCAATTACTCTCGGGAATCCCATTCTAAAATTACACCGCACTTAATATGCAACAGTACATTTTATTCATTATTTTTAACTATATACGCTACCAGTCTAAAGGTTTAGAACACCCCCTGTGGAGGACGTCAGTCTTGGCCACGTGGGAGTGGCATGGTTGCCTGTGTTACATGTGGTGGAGGCCTTTGGAGCAGGGAGTTTTTCCGGGGGCAGGTTTGGCACTCTCACAGGGTGTGAGAGTGAACTGTTGCTCCAAAGGCCATAATTGGTTTAATTATTATTTAATTGGTGTCAATCAGTCAATTGATATGGAAGTCAATTGGCTGATTGGGTGTCTGTGTGAGAATGTGAGTGTGATTGATGGATGGGTGATTGCCTCACGAGTCCCACCTGAGCCAGGCAGAAACTAAGCCTATTTAAGAGCAGGTGGGGCAAGTGGGGAATCAGTTAGTCTTTT
The DNA here is from genome assembly GCA_029706075.1 of Aldrovandia affinis. NCBI lineage: Eukaryota > Metazoa > Chordata > Actinopteri > Notacanthiformes > Halosauridae > Aldrovandia > Aldrovandia affinis. The sequence continues at coordinate 581,323 of JAINUG010000359.1, read as the reverse complement.
GTCTTTGTTTGTGTGTATGGAGAGTTTGTCTTGTCATGGGTGTGAGTGCGCGTGCACGTATGTTGTGGAGTGTTGTGGAGTGTTGTATTGTGGAGTGATGTTGGATGGTTGATGTTTGTGGAGTTTTTTGTGCGTTTGTCGAAAGTGACTGAGTAGAGTGCTTCCTGTGTGTGTGGGGAAGAGGGAGAGGGGGTGCACTAAGAGTGTCCGCATCTCTCCCTCTGTGTGATTGTGGAGGAGAGCGAGAGGGTGCCCTGAAAGAGGGTCCGCCTCTCGCCCTCGGTTTTATTGAAAGAGAGCTCGCACTCGGCAGTGGAGAGTGTTTCTGGGCAACAGCCTAATAACTCTCACTGGAAGAGTGGAGAGTGTCTTGGGGCTGGTTGCCAGAACTCTCACCGTGGGGAGTGGCGAGTGTCTCTGTACGAATGGGTAAGAGCACTCGGACTGCAAAGTTTGAGTGTCTCAGTATGAATGGGTGGGAAGCACTTGAAAGGTCACTGGATATGTGTGTGCCTGGGGAGGTTCCAGGGGAACTCTGGAGGAAGAGGCATGGTGTCCCGTAAGTTTGGATTATTTTATTTTGTTATTTTAGTTTGTTGTTTTTACCCGAGAGATTCGCGGTGAGTAGGGTGAAGATTTTGTGTCTGTGTTTGTTATATGTTAACCTGCTACTCCCACTGTCTCTTCCCCATTTATGGGGCAGTTGTCTGCATTCTTTGAACTTCTTGTGCTTGTCCTGCACCCTCTGTGAGTAGTCAGGGAAGACCATGATGTGGTGACCATTCCAGGACACTCTGCCCTTTTCTCGCGTTGCCTTCATGATTTTGTCCCTGTCCTGGAACCTCAGGAATCTGGCCACAATCGTTTGCAGCGGCTGGTCAGCAGGTTTGCACGGGCCCAGAGATCTATGTGTGCAATCAATCTTGAGACCTCTTGGAAATTCGATGCCCAGAATAACTTCACCCAGGAACCTCAGCACCTCCCTCCTTCACTGGACTCAGGAAATCCTACAAAGCGTAAATTGTTCCTTCTATTGCAATTTTTTAATTCGACCTGGGTCTGAGTGGTCAGGGGGTTAGCCTTACTCTCCTTGTCGTGATTCAGCCATGTGACAATGGCAGACAGTTTTCCATCCACCAATTCAGTTGCCTTTTTAACCCTCTGAGGTCCGTGCTAAGCTTTTAGATGGTTGACATTTGTATGCCATCAATAGTTTGGTCAGTATCATATGCAGCTTGTAAATAGATCTACAAACACACAAGTTAAAAATAGTAAATTTTTCTGCTGTCACAAAAGTTGTGAAAGCACACACTAAACTATAGTGACAAATTGTTTTGCCAATGTGCGTTTGTTCATCAAGGTCTTGGTTATGTAAGGGTGTGAAAACAGTTTAGCACATCTGAGATCTAAATAGCTAAAACCCTGTTTTTATCAGAACTGGTCACATTTATTTCAGGCTGTGGGAGGGCTAAATGCTAAATACCTGAATATTCATTATTCATTGTCCACACCTCTAAGATCTGTCAGATGGGCCATCTCTCTCTCAAAGGCCATCAGAGTAAGCAAGTCAGTGAGCCATGCAGAAGACAGAAAAAAAAGAAGCTTTTTTCATTTTGGAAGATTTATTGAAAACAGCAGCCAAACTACAGTATATACAGGGGAATGCCACATATTACAAGTCACACAGCCTAACAATAATGCACATAATATCCTCCTGAGACCCAAGGAAAAAAAGGGTCTTCCAATTAAACTTTTTTTGTGATTTCATGCCTCTTTAGAGTTAAAACAACAACTCACAATTTAGATTTTAAATGGCTAAGCAATATTTGAGTTACCATTTCTCCTTTCACGACAAGCGCTTCTTGTGGCAGCAGCCATTTTGGCTCTTCAGGAAGAGGGGGTTTCCCTCATTGTGTGCCTATTGCAATTTGTTACGTTGCAACACGCGGAATATGTTTGGCGTCACAAGACGCGAATTCATATATTTTCACCAGTATTTGAAAACAAGCTAAATAAAATAAATATCAGCATAGACTGTTGCTGGCAGATTGCAAGCGTAAACACAGACAATATGCTACATACGATTTTTTTATAACATTTTAGGCTGTTTGAAAAGTATTCTTCCATAGATCTTGTGTGCATATTGCAATTTTTTACGTTGCAACACGCGGAATATGTAGTCACAAGACGCGAATTCATATATTGAATATATATACGAGTATTTGATAACATGGCAAATCAAATATAGTTACTTACTCTTCGTCAGTTATTGTCCTCGTCACTTTCCATCAATGCTCTCAAACACTGCAGCGCAGAAAATCTTTCCATCTTGAATAAAATTGTATGTCTGTATAAAATCTTGCTTCAAATTGTCGACAGTTTGTGTTGTTTACGCCGGCGTTTTCACACATGGCCCCACACCCCTCCCCACACACCTCCCCGAAACTAGCACCTAGTTACCATGTCAATAGAAGGGGGACGTTACTACCAGGTAAAAAAGAGAGTAAAAGGCAAGGTTTACTTTTGGTCTAATTAACCTAATTTAAAAAATCCCATTTGATTTGCCAGTGCTCAAATCGGAAAGTCGCGATTCTAAGGTTTCTGTCAATGTTTTTGTCGCGTGTGTATGATAAAATATCGCGAAGTTAGAAATAGTAATATACTTTTATTGCTGCTGGGAGCGGCGCCGCTCCCGTCGACCTCAGGGGGTTAATGTCATCAAGGTCTCTTTTCTGCACCTCGGACATTTGTTTGAGAAGTGTGTAGATGTACGATACGTCTCTGGCCATGACATCAGGGTTGCCGCTAGCGTCCGCAGCTTCAGCAGACCGAGTAGTGTTAGCATCGCCATCTTGCTCCACCTCGCAGTTCGGGCTAGCTCTTAAATGATATTTGTTCTGGAGGGGAACTGCAGATTTTTGTTGATTCAGCATCTTGGTCACATTTAGACAAGGTTGTGAGTGAGTAAAACTAAATTGGTTGCTTTAAAATTGAATTTCAGGATAAACTATGAAAGTAGAGCTCCAGCCGTTGTCAAACAGCCATCACCTAACTGCGTCACGTGACTCTCCTATGTGCACCATTTTTACAAATTACATTTTTACAAATCTGGCCTCTAGGAAGATCCCTTCTCCATAGAACATACTCTGCAGAAAATATGCATCACATATGCTACATTGCATCACAGAAGAAACACCAGAGAATGAACCCTACTGATTATACATTTTCCTTCACAGTGCGGATTATTAACAAGGTATTTAAAGAGATTGGACAGAAGTCTCTCCATCTCATGCAGATCAAGAGATCTCATTTCATGCAGTATGTGTCACATAGCTGTGGCTGAGATCTCATTTTGTGCAATATATGAAGGGAGGTTTAAAAGCATCACATCTTATTGAAATTGGAATAAATAAAAACCGACAGCCATAGTTACAGTCACCTAGAGTCACCGAGAGCCAGTCACAGAGAGTCAAAGTCAGTCAGTCTCTGAGTCACCTGGAGTCACCGACAGTCACAGTCAACTAGTCACAGTCACAGAATATCCACCCACACATGAGCTGAATGGCTGAATGAACCCATTAATTGGCAGAATGAATGTCCCCCCTACACATGTACTGTTCCCATAAGTACTGTCACACATTTGGGGGGGTTACTGTCACTGCTGTTATTTTATTTGGTGGCCTGAAGGTTCTCACAGTGAGGGATGGGCTCTAGGGATGACAGTAATTAATATCTGCAGCAGTGGGCTCCCTGACAGACAGTGAGTAAATGTGGCAGTGGAGTGCGTGCCCAAGAGATTGACAGGCTGTGAGAGTTCCAGCTATTCTCCTCCGTTTAACATCGCTGTCAATCCGGCTCACGCACGACCCTTTGCCACCCCCCCGTTCTGCCTTCCAGAGGAAACAGGAGTGTTTATTCACCCGGCACAAACTGCCCTCTGCCATTTCCCTGAAAGAGAGACAAACACACACATTCACTTTCTGACAGGAGTAAATATAGTGCCAGTCTGGTGATGAAGGTCAGAAAACAAACTGGAAAAAAACTACAAAAACCAAAACAAACTCAGATCCACCTGCTACCATGGCAATACGCATTGAACACTGTCTGGTCTGCATGTGTGTACCCACAAAAAAAACATTGCTCTTTTTATTTCTTGGTTTAACAGTCACCCTTATCCAGAATAACTTACACAACTTACATTTCCTATTTACAACCCATTTATACACCTGGATATTTACTGAAGAAAGCAATTCAGGTCAGTACATTAGGTGAAAAAGGTTTTAGTAATACTTTGAATGGGACTTGAACCTGCAACCTCTCAATTACAATCACATTTCCCTGACCATTAAACTACAAACTACTATTTCACCATTGGGTGTGATTATCCATTGGGTACTGAAGCCTGACGGCGGAAGTGCAGTACATGCTCCTTTAAGGTGGATGTTTTCTTTTAGAGCTGGGTTTTTAGTGAGGAGACGTGGGTGTTCCTGCCCTAAAGGCAGGCATTTGAGTCTAAAGTGCTGGAGAATGAAAGAGTATCAGTGTGTAAGGATTGATATGGTGACCACCAGTGCACCTGATTTACTCTGGCACAGAGAGACGGCAGGAACCACGGATCCCTGTGCCGGTATTCCCTCTCCTGGGGAAAAGCACACAACATAATCTAACCAGAATCACAGTGGATTTCCACAGGGCACAACCAGTGGCCAACACAAACGTCCTCATTGGTGTTATTAATTCCATGTGCGAGTTCCTCCTGTATAACTGCACCATGATCATCACCAAGAGTGTCCGTTCAAAACCCTGTCAAACCTTAAAATGAAATACGTAAACATAAAGGATGAGCTGACTGCAACTGGACGACCAAATCCTACATGCAATTATTTTCAAATCACACTCGGGAAATCTAAACGCAAATTGAAATATTTCAGCCCCAAAGTTACTCCTGTGAAACTAGTCCTTTAAAGGTTGGGTGTTGCATATTCATGCACCCAAACACTGAAAACAGAAAGAGGGAGCAGGCTGCTACAGAGAGGGGGCACGGCCTGGGGGCATGCAGGATTTGGGTTGTCTCGACCCTGAGGTCAGAGCAGGAGGTTCAGACCAGACTGCCTGCCCCCTCACTAGGTACTGGTCTCCATTTGTCTCCCTGTGGCATTGAACCAGACTCCTCCACTGAGTATTGTTTAACAGGATAAGTAAAAACAATAAAAGCGTAATATCAACAACAATTATCATATTTAATTGGTAACATGGACCAAACAGCGTAAAAATAAAAGCCTTTACAGCAAGGGTGTCAAACTCATTTTGGTTCAGGGGCCACATACAACTCATCTGATCTCAAGTGGGCCGGACCAGTAACATAATAGCAAAATAACCTATGGTCAACTCCAAATCAGTTGCTTTGTTTTTGTTTTGTTTTTTTCTTAGTTGGGAAAAAATGCCTCAACCAACATAGTAGCCTAATCACTTATCATTATTATTTACTCATTTACAGAGAGGCCAATGGATTTCAAATAAAATGCATTTTGCTTTCAAAAAACTGGTTTATTTAATTTTATACAGAGTGAATATTTTGCATCTGATACTGAAGCAATCCTTATAGTAAACTAAAGAGGGTGCTATGAAAAAAAAAGTAATGAAAAATTGAATTAAATTTAAAAACATAAAAGTTATAGCAGTACTGAACCATATGATATGGCTACTTCAGATCAAAAATATTTTGTAGCTCAGGCCTACTTAACCTGGCTTGCTGATAGGGATATACTGCAGAATATTCTTTTCAAGCTAAAAACAAAAGTACATTATTTTCAAAGAACTGCATTCTTCAGACTGCAAACATTTGTGAACATAACAAGAATTTAATTAAACTCCCTTTCCCACAGGCTTCTTCTATCGACTACTGCTGGATCCTGAAACTTGGCATCGTTTGGCCTTCACCAGGCCATCAATATCAGGTTTCAAATCCTGTGTAGCAACACATTTCAAGATGGCATTCAGGTGTGTGTTTGATAATCTTGACCTGTGCTTTGTTTTGTTGAGGTTCATAACAGAGAACGCCTGTTCACAAAGATAGGTAGTTCCAAACATGGACAAAATCTTTGCAGCCAGGTGTGTTAATCTGGGGTAATCTGGCAAGAGATATTGGTAAAACATGCCTAAATCTACCGATGCAAATTTCTGCTTCAAATTAGAATCACTTTGCAAGTCAATTATCTCAAGTTGGATGTCTGCGGGCATATCGGGTGCATTGACTATAAATGGCGAGCCAAAAAAGGCAAATTCCTTCTCAAATTCCCCGAAGACCTGAAATCTGCGCTCGAACTCCTGCAGCAATTCTGTTATTTTATCTCTGTATTTATCTAAATCAGCATTGGGTTGGCTTGCGCGCATAGCTGCGAGAATTGGGAAATGCGCGGTGTCACCATTCGAGAGCTGCTTCTCCCAAAGTGACAGTTTCAACTTGAAGGCGCATATGCTATCGCAAAACTGCGTGACGACTCTTTGGCGACCTTGCATCATTTTGTTAAGATTATTCAGGTGCTGTGTAATATCCACCATGAAGGCCAGATCTCTCACCCATTCCGGGCATTTCAATTCGCCTACTGGCCTCCCCTTTTTCTCCATGAACTCCCCAATTTCCTCTCGTAGTTCAAAGAAGCGCTTGAGTACGGCACCTCGGCTTAACCATCGCACTTCAGTGTTGTATGGTAAACCAGCCGGGATGTGATTATCATTGAGAAAGCAGTCAAACTGACGGTGATTCTGACCTCGCGCTCGGATATAATTCACGGTTTTGACAACCATACTCATAACGTGATCAATTTTTAGTGTTTTACAGCACAATGCTTCCTGGTGCAAAATACAATGAAATGTCCAATAATCTTTTCCTCCGTTGGCTGCCTGCACCTTCTCCCTGAATTTTGTGGCAACACCTGCCTTTCTCCCGACCATTGATGGGGCACCATCAGTGGCCAGACTAACAGCACGGGACCAGTCCACTCCGACATTGTCCAGCGCGGTAACGAGATCAGCTGTTGTTGTGTCCATCATGGGAACCAACTCAAGAAACTCCTCGGTGACGGTCAAAGTCTCATCAACACCTCTAATAAATATGCACAGTTGTGCAACATCTGTGATGTCGGTGCTTTCATCAATAGCGACCGAAAATACAATAAATGACCGGATTCTGTCCTTCATTTGGCTGCCCAAGTCTCGCGAGAGATCTTGTACCCTGTCTGCAATTGTATTCCTTGACAGACCTATGTTGACAAAGGCCTGCTACTTTTCAGGGCACACGACTTCTGCAGCCTTCAGCATGCATTTTTTCACAAGTTCGCCATCCGAAAATGGCTTGGATGCTCGCACCAACTCGTTTGCAATAAGGTAGCTAGCTTTCACTGCTCTATCACTGACATCACGGCTACGAGTAAATACAGACTGCTGTTTTTTCAGTCCAGCTAATAATTCTTTTATCTTCTCTTTTCTTAACTGCCCCTGCAAATGGTGAAACTTTTCTTTATGGTGAGTCTCATAGTGGCGCCGAATGTTATATTCTTTGAGCACTGCAACCTGTTGATTACATAACAAGCACACTGGTTTTGCATTCACCTCTGTGAATAAATAATACTCTGTCCATTTTTCCTGGAAAGCTTGGCACTCTACGTCAACCTTTCTTCTCTTTGACAACGACATTTTGGTAATTGGGGTGTCACTCTTGATATTTTGCTAGCAACTTAACGGCAGTAAGACTTGCGGGGAACCAAACTGCATCTTCCCCAGACCTGGCACGCGCTTGCAAAGATATGCTCTTTATTTCTTGATCTCTTGTCATGCCAATCTTGCTTTTCCTTTGCTGCCCCTAGTGTTGGAAATGCGCTTTTCGGTTATTTCTTTAAAAAAACATAACTCCCCACAGGAATGGACTAGAATGGACTGCTTTTTATATCGTTATAATTTTTTCTCTTCACGACTGGGCCGGATTAAACCACCTGTCGGGCCGGATACGGCCCGCGGGCCATATGTTTGACACCCCTGCTTTACAGTTAATTTATCAGATCAGAAGGAAAATCTCCAAATTTAAAAAATCATAAACAAATACTTGAAAGGACAACCTTTCTAAGTAGGCTACATATTAGCAAGTGATCATTCACATGGACTAAAACATCTATTAATACATTTAGCCTATGTGCCACCTAGGTATTGTTGGCTAACTTAAGGTGGTGACTTGCATTGTGTCGGTTTCCTGCATCATAGCCTGCATTGTTCTCCAAGCTATCTGCACCAATGTTAAAACAATGTTGACCTGTAGAATTATCAACAAAGTTGTGATACATTCATATAGCCTAGCATATTATTGTAGCGATCCAGGGGGTCGCTCATTTAAAATGTGTGCGCGGGGCATCATGGGGGAACGCGGTTGTATGTTTGTGCGTTTCCCCCTGTGTAACTACGTTTGTACTTAATTGTACTGTTAGCCCTTGTTGTATGTGTTGTATAATCATGTTTATGTGTTACCTAGCTGGTCGCGGTGAGCTAGGTGTTAGAGCCACCGCGACCAGTGTGCCCATATTGTTTGGTGTAGTCCCTCGAGTTCCAGGGCAAAAGTGTTCATCGACCAAGTGTTACGTCGACTATTTACTTCCTGATTGCTGTGACGACTGAGGAAGGGTTTAATGGTCTGGCGTGTCCTTCTAAGGACGTGCTTGTACCAGCAAGGGTTTTTGGGTATCATCCGTAGTTGTGCGGTGTATGGAGCACGGATAATTATTGCTTCTTTTAATAAAGTGGCTACTTGCGTGGTCATTTTTGCATTACAACTGGACTCTGCGTCATTCTTGATACATCACCTCGTGCATGCTCGCTACATTATGTTTGAATAAAGGGATATAATGATGTGGTTTCATTTCTCGAGTTGAGACTAGACCAAGTTCACGACTCTGCCTTAAAAAATATTGCAACGTCTCCGTTGCGAAATAGCCTCTTTCGTACACGGTTTATTTATTCACTAATTGGGAGTAGGCTATAGGCTAAGTGTTTCTCAGATGTAACTGCTGGGCTAAGCAACTAGTGTAAACCAGTTACTTTTAATTTTATACTCAGTCTCAGGCAAGTTCGTCATTGCAATATGAAGACATTATGGGAAGGGAGAGACGTAGAGCTGCACGAACGAGGAACGAGAGCAATAGCATGTCCATTTCCAGTTCCTTCACGGATTCGGTCCTCAGTCAGTTCCAGTTCAGGAACTGGAGTTACTGTTGCTTTCGGTCACCCCGACGGGAGGGGCTCAGAGAGTACGCCCCATTCAAGCGGTTCAGTGCTGTCGTTGGCTAATGGCTACTACAGACTAGAGCCCAATGGTGGAAATAGTTAAATAGGAGGAGTCGCTGCAGTTTCAACGAATGACAGTTCCCAACTTTAGATTAACCGAAGGATCGAATCTGACATGGAGGTGAGTCAGTTCCTTTCGTTCACCAAAAGGATTCATTCAAAAAGAATGAATCGTTCACGAACGACACACCACTAGTATCAGCAGTACTGTGAATGGGCAGCTAAAACACAGGAAAATGGGGTCAAAACTATCTCACTGTGGCAGGAAGCATTTATGAAAAAAAATCTATAGGCCTATTCATCAAGTTATTTTCTACACATTAAGTTAATAATGGCTTGTTCTACGTATTCTTGGAATTCCAACTGATTCAATTAAGCAATAAAGCACAGCAACTTCGAAAGAACATACAGCTCCCTATAAGATATAGTGCTGAGAGTAAGGGAGACCGGGGGCAATTGCAACACTTTTTGCTTTTCACCCATTACTCAAAGACCACTTGAGCTGTACCAGTCTGTGGAGGGCGTCGGTCTCGGCCACATGGGAGTGGCATGGTTGCCTGTGTTTTTACATCTTGTGGAGGCCTTTGGAGCAGGAAGACTTTCCAGGGGCAGGTTTGGCACTCTCACAGGGTGTGAGAGTGAACTGTCGCCCGGAAGGTTGCTCCAAAGGCCATAATTGATTGAATTATGATTTAATTGGTGTCAATCAAGCAATTGATGTGGAAGTCAATTGACTGATTGGGTTTGTGTGAGAATGTGATTGGGTGATTGCCTCACGAGTCTCACCTGAGCCAGGCAGAAAGTAAGCCTATTTAAGAGCAGGTGGGGCGAGTGGGGGATCAGTTATTCTTGTGTTGTCATTGTTGTGAGTGTGCGCGTGCATGCGTATGGTATCGTGTTGTATTGTGGAGTGTTTGATAGTTGGATGGTTGGATGGTTGGATGTTTGATGTTTGATGTGTGATGTTTGTTGAGTTTTGTGTGTGTTTGTCGAAAGTGACTGAGTAGAGTGCTTCCTGTGTGAGTGGGAAAGAGAACGAGAGGGCGCCCTGAAAGAAGGTCTGCCTCTCGCCCTCGGTGTGATTGGAAGAGAACTAACACTTGGGCAGTGGAGAGTGCCTCTGGACAACGGCCCGAGAACTCTCACTGAAAGAGTGGAGAGTGTCTCGGGGCTGGTTGCCAGAGAACTCTCACTGTGAGGAGTGGCGAGGGTCTCTGTATGTTTGGAGTAAAAGAGAACATGGACTGGAAAGTTTGAGTGTCTCTGTGTGCATGGGTTTGGGAAGCACTTGAAAGGTCACTGGATATGTGCCTGGGGAGGTTCCAGGGGAACTCCGGACTAAGAGGCACGGCGTCCCATAAGTTTTGATTATTTTAGCTTGTTATTTTAGTTCGTTGTTTTTACCCGAAAGCTTTGCGGCGAGTATGGTGAAGATTTTGTGTTTGTTTTATGTTAACCTGCTCTCCCACTGTCTGTCTCCCATGTCTGGGGGGAGAGACAGAAAAAAATAAAAATCCGGTCCGTAGACCGGCAAACTCCACTCCGTCTCCAGACTGCTCTGTTCCCATCCAGGGATTGTCACGTGGCATGTGACACAGTCAATGTAGGAAACATACATCTGTCTATGAATTGTTTGTAGCCTTTAATGGTCTCTACAGACAACATTTGGGTCACAATATTGATTTTAACACAAAAAGTCATGTTACATTTGCCTCCATGCACAGGGGCAATTGTAACAGGGGAAGACAGAGCTGCTCTTCCTCCCAGCGAAGGGCTCCCCAATGATTGATGCATCAATCACCGTGGAAGGCTCCATAGTGGCTCCGTCCCAGTCTGCCAGGAGTCTTGGAGTAACCCTGGACAACCAGCTGTGCTTCTCGAGCCATATTGCAGTGATCACTCGGACCTGCCGATTCTCCCTCCACAACATCCGGAGGATCCAACCGTTCCTCACCCAAGAGGCCACTCAACTCCTGGTCCAGGTCCTGGTGATCTCACGTCTGGACTACTGCAATTTCTTGCTGACAGACCTTCTGGCCTGTGCCATCAAGCCACTGCAACTAGTCCAGAACGCTGCCACTCATCTGGTGTTCAACCACCCAAAGTTCACCCACGTCACCCCTCTACTCTCCTCTCTGCACTGGCTCCCCATCGCTGCATGCATCAGATTCAAATCACTGGCACTTGCTTTTCAAGCAGCCAGAGGTACTGCTCCCCCATACCTCCAGTCACTCATCACTCCCTACACCCTTCCGCTCCGCCTCCTCTGGCAAACTGACTGCCCCATCCCTCCGGGCGCCTGGCAGCCACTCCTCACGGTCTCGCCTTCTCTGTCCTGATCCCTTGCTGGTGGAACGACCTTCCGGGTCAGGACCACTCCTTCCACATGAGACTCAAAACCCACCTGTTCAGACTCCACTACCACTGAACTCTGTCCATCTAGCTAAACTGTCTTCACCACTATTTACTTGTTCACTATATACCCCTCCTTACTCCAACAATAGCAACAGGAACAAAAACAATGGGGGAACCAAGGTTGCAGGTTCTGTGTGGCTCAGTTGGTAGAGCATGGCGTCGGCAAAGCTTAGGTTGTGGGTACAATTCCCACTGAGACTACATATACTGAAAAATGTATGCACTCACTACTGCAAGTCGCTTTGGATAAAAGTGTCTGCTAAATGGCATATATTATATTATCAGCGCCCAACTGAGCTCACAGTTGTGACACATGTAGGGTGCACTTCTATCTGTGCAGCCACTGTGTGCCCAGGAGTGGCATGACACACATGACAGCTTTTGATCTTGAGTAGATCGCCAGACAAACAATGCAGAAGTCTTCCTCTTCCTCATTGTCTTTGTCATTTTCTTTTGCATTCTTCTTTGTGGCTTTGTTTTTTTCAGTGAAATTCACCTTTCTTTTAGCCTTTGACATAATTGTTTTGTTTCTCTCAAGCTGCAGAGATTCTCTGACAGGTGTATCAGTGAGGACTGCTGTAGTTGCTGTAGACAAGTTCAGATTCATAGACATTAAAGGTGAAGACAGCATAAGAAAAATACAGTACATGCTAAAAGTTACTTTCATACCTCAAAAACAGATCTTTATAGATAAATCCAGCAGAACATAAGGTATCAGCTTGTCTTTAGGCAGGCAGAAGGGGAACGTCACGGAGCACATGCAGAGTGTGTCATCATTTTATCTTGTTGCTGATTTACAGTGCTGGAATTTGCAGTGTTACAGTTGCCCCCGGTCTCCCCAACTTAGCAAAGCCTAGACGTTGGCCTGTATCTACAATGAAGGACAACACCTGCCTCTTTAAACTGCCTGTCAGCACGCTCCCGTTTCTCTAAGTGTTGTTGTTCAACATTTCCACAAACTTAATTGTCCTAATCCTTTAAACTGTCGAAATCAAAAGTATAAAGCCTATAAACAATTTCACTATTTTTTCTTTACTCATAACGACCGAAGCAGCACATTAGCCTCGGCAGCACTTGAAGTGGTAACGCAATTTATTAACCTCAGTTAAACTTTCCGATGGTTTCAAAATTAAGATGCAAATTTCGGCGGATACAATTATCCCGGTGTTATCTCAAGTGTGGAACCTGAGGAAATGATATACCGGTGAATAAACAAACGGGTTTTCCATCCCGGCAGCAGACAGAAACATCTGCGGCCTACCGAAATAAGCAGCCTCTTGTCTGTCGCGGTCCGGATCGAGTGGACTCGGGAGGGTGGAAATTCTGGAGGGTGAGAAGTTCAAAACATTTGTAAATGTTTAGGCATTTTACTCTTATCCAGAGTGACTTACACAGTTTACATTTCTTTACATACAAGCCATTTAATACAGCTGGATATTTTACTGAAGCAATTCAGGTTAAGTACCTTGCTCAATGGTACAACAGCAGTGCCCCACCTGGGAATTGAACCTGCAACCTCTGAGTTACAAGCCCAGCTCCCACTGAAAGCCCACTGAAAATAGGCTACAATGACAAAAAAAAACCTTTGCGCTAAAGATTTAGAAAAAAGAGAAATAATAAACAAATAAGAACAGAGAAATTGGGTACCCCACCCCCCAAAACAACTTGTCTTTGCCAGTGTAAACGAGCAATGCTCAGGGAGAAACAACCGTCTGTCCGTAACAGCATGCCATGTGACACGATAAGTTTAATATAATATATACCATTTAGCAAACGCTTTTATCCAAAGTGACTTACAGTATTGAATGCATACACTTTTCAGTATATGTAGTCCCAGTGGGACCCACAACCTAAGCGTTGCCAACGCCATGCTCTACCTACTGAGCCACACAGAATGAAATGATAAGTTTCATGGCACATATCTATAGAAAGTAACATTTTAAGCTGTTTGTAAAAGCTTGTGCAAATTGAACTTTTGGACAGAGAGTATCACAAAATATTCAGGGGCAAGTACTCATTTTGATGGATGGCGAACATTAGGGGACGTGGCCAGCAAAGCGAAAGAACAATAATAAACAAAACAAAACACATACAACTTTTACAATTCAGAACTTGATATGGATAGTCACAGCCAAAGCCTATATACAATATTGTAAAACTCCCAAAAGGAACGAGGAGAAAGCCTTCTCTGAGGGCCCTTACAGGCACACTAGGGGGCAGAATGATGGAAGTAGAGAGACCTGCTGGACAGCAACGTGACACAAACGTTTTATACTTATACTATACGTAGTAGTACATACATAGCCTGTAGGCGCATACACATATCTACATACGTTCATGCACACATACATTGGCTACACATACAAATAGCATGCTTCAGTACACAAGTAGACCATATATACTTTCACCGAACAATTAATCAGCTTCCATTGCAGTAGTCCCCCAATATCTCCATTACATAGGCTATATATATATATTTTTTTTTTAAGCGCTCTGTATGTGGGGGAACCATATACTGTAACTTCCCCCAGAAACCCCATAAATATAAAAAACTGATTGTAATCCAGTCTCACGAGGAGCGATTATCACATTTCCTGTCACGGGAAGTCAAGAATCAAATGAAAATTCCACTTCAACACGCATGTCTCCCACGTCGAAATTTGGGTAAAAATTGTTTCGGTTTTGGTCCATGAAGCAGTGCAATTCCCCCTCCCCAGGGACAGACAGCCCACGTGCTGGATACGCTATGAGTTCTGTGCCGTTAAATGGAATTTATAGGAAGTATGGAAGTATATTGTCTGGGGGAGAAGGGAATACGCTGGTCTCTTTGGAGACTGAAAAGTCGTGCGTATGTGTATTGTGGAGTTGCAACTATGACGTTCATATATTGGTTGATTGGGTTAAAGTAAAAGTAATGAATTAGCTATGTGTAGGTCTAGATACTGTTGAGTTTGATTAATTTGTGGAGTTTTCGAGTACACGTCCTGTAGAGTTTTCCCCGTGTTGTACTGGGTTTCTACTGTTTTGATTTGCATTTTGTTGTGAATGGAGTTTTGCCAGGTTTGTAATTTACAAGCATATTCAAACTGGTAATATTGTTGAGCACTGTTAGTGTTCAAAAGGATTGTCTGTGGTATAGAGAAGTTCTCCATGCCGAGGCCGCCACCCGATATACTGCATGAGGATCCAAAGGTAAATACATTTTTGCTTCGTCCTTCTGTAACTAGTTTTCATTTGTTGGAAAAGTCGCAATTGCTGTTGCTCTCCGAATATTGGGGTGAGCCTTTAGGGAAAGCATAGCGTCTCTGCACTCCGAATCTTGTTGTTTCAACTTGCCGTAAATAAAGGACTGTTGAGAGAGATGGCGGATGCAGATGCTGCTTTGCAGATAAAATTGGCTGAGTTGGAGTTAGAAAAGGAAAAAAGTAAAGAACGTCAATTAGAATTAGAGAAAGCAAAATTGGAGTTGGAATTAGCAAAAGAGAAATTACGAGTGCAGTTAGAGGCAGACATGTTGGTCCTTGAACGAGAGAAACAAAAAGATTTGGCAAGATTTCGTGAGTGGCAGACCTCATTACCTGCCAGTGAACGGTCAATGCTTAATGAAAGTCTTACTGGAACGCCTGATCAGGATAAGAGTAACATAACACATAATTTGCGTCTAGTTCCAAAATTCAATGAAAAAGATCCTGAAACCTTTTTCCAGCTGTTTGAAAGAGTGGCTAAATCTAGAAAGTGGGAAGAGACTGATCAAATTTTATTGTTAGTGTGTCTTCACTGGAAAGGCTCAAGAAGCATTAACTGCATTGGATAGTAATGTTTCATCTTATAAAGAGGTGAAAGATGCTGTGTTAAAAGTCTATGAGCTCGTACCTGAAAGCTATAGGCAGAGATTCAGAAAATGGAAACGTACTGACAAGCAAACACATGTTGACTTTGTCAGAGAGCTAACTAATCACTTTACCCGGTGGTGTAAATCTTCTGAAGTTTTAACATTTGAAGCACTCAGCAAGTTAGTTATCCTGGAGCAGTTTAAAAATTCAGTTTCTGAGTCTGTGGCAACTTACATCAGTGAACGTGCCCCGAGCACTGCTGCCTCTGCCGCTGTACTGGCTGATGATTATGTTCTCACCCATAAACATAATCACTCTGTTTTCCGTTCTCAGAGTTTTGACCAGCGAAAAGCTTTCCCTTCTCGTTCTGGCTCTGGTGGGAGTGATTCTGTAGTCAGGTCTGTTCCTGGTACAAATGGTAAATATGATCCTACCCGTGTATGCCATGGTTGTAAAAATAAGGGTCACTGGCGAAACGAGTGTCCAATTTCTAAAACTCAGAAGACCTCTTCTACTGCTGTGTACGCAAAACCGATGGGTTTGGCTGTCTCTGTTAGCTGTTGACCTATGTCAGCTGTTTCTCATGTGGGGCTCTCAGACCAAAATGAACTTTCCAATGCCAAAATTGTGGAAGCAGAGTATGGTCCTTTTATCTCTGAGGGTTATGTCTCCTTTGTAGGCGGTCTCAGTAAAAAGCATGTGTGCGTGTTAAGAGACACTGGCGCTGCTCAAACTTTAATTCTTGACACTGTTTTGCCCTTTTTGAATTTTCCGCTACTGGGGAGAATGTCTTGGTTCGTGGCATTGGTCTAATTCCCATGAATATACCTCTGCATAGGGTTCATTTGGACTCCGATCTGGTGCAGGATGATGTGGTGGTTGCTGTCCAGCCCTCCTTACCTGTGGAAGGAGTGGAAGTTATTCTTGGCAACGACCTAGCTGGTGGTAAGGTCTGGAAAAACATACAACCTGTGGTGGGTACGCCGGACCCGGTTTCTTCTGGTGAGTTGGACGAACTCTCTAAACGACACCCCTCAGTGTTCCCTGCGTGTGCAGTGACAGCGCTCTATGGCTAGAAACCACACCAACCTAGAGCCAAAACTGGAGCTTAGTACTCAGGCGAAGTGCTGCTTGCCCTCATGGCTCAACACTACAGGTGTTTCTGATCCAACCCAGCTAAAAGCTGAGGTTAAATTTTCCGAACCGTTGACATCTGTTGCCAGAGAGGAGGTCATAGCAAAGCAAAAGAGTGATATTACCTTACAACCATTGTTCAACATGGTTTGCCCGGTGGTTGAGTTAGAGAATGCCCCTTCGGGGTATTACATTAAAGATGGTTTGTTAATGAGAAAGTGGGCATTTCATTTAGGTGTCCTGGAAGAGCAGGTTATCGATCAAATTGTAGTCCCTACAAAGTTCAGAAGAATGGTGCTGAGGATCTCGCATGAAAATGTTGCTGGCCATTTAGGGGTGAAAACTTACAACCGCATCTTACGTAATTTTGTCTGGCCACGTTTAAAGAGAGACGTAGCCGCATTTTGTAAAACATGTCATGTTTGTCAGTTGGCAGGCAAGCCCACCCATAAAATAAACCCCGCTCCACTGTACCCTATTCCGGTAGTTGAAATGCCATTCTCATATCTCCTTGTGGACTGTGTAGACCCTCTTCCTCCCTCTTGTCGTGGTAACAAGTATTTGTTGACCGTGATGTGTCAAAGTACTCGTTATCCGATGGCTTATCCCCTACGCTCTATCCGAGCCAAGCCAGTTTTGCGAGCCTTAAATAATTTCATTTCTATCTTTGGGATTCCTAAGATCGTCCAAAGTGACCAAGGTCTAGTATGTTTGCTCATGTTTTGAAACAGTTAAACATTAAACATAATGTCTCATCAGCTTACCATCCTGAGAGTCAGGGATCCTTGGAACGATTTCACCAAACTTTAAAATCTATGTTGCGGGCTTATTGTGTGGAGTTGGCAAGGGACTGGGAAGAAGGGTTACCTTGGTTGCTCTTGGCAGTTAGGGAAGTGGCCCAGGAAAGCACTGTTTTTCTCCAAATGAACTGGTCTTTGGTCACACAGTTAGTGGCCCTTTAACGGTGTTGGCTGATCATTGGAAAACAGCTGACCCTCCCCCGAATGTGATTGACTATGTGAGCGATTTGAGGCTGAGGCTTTATTGAGCCTGTGTCTTAGCTAAGGAAAATCTTACTGTCTCACAAGATAAGATGAAGCGTTTATTTGATCTCCAGGCTGAAAACCGCCAGTTTCGGCCGGGGGATCAGGTTTTAGCTGTCTTACCTGTTCTGGGATCTCCTTTTAAAGCAAAGTTTAGTGGTCCTTATATGGTGGACAAGCGCCTTACTGATTGAAACTATTTGATTCAGACCCCAGATAGGAAAAAGTGAATACAGCTTTGTCACATTAACCTTTTGAAACCCTATTATTCTCTTACGGTGGCAGTAAAGATGGATGAGGAGGACACTTCAGTAAAAACGGTTGAATGTAAGTCTGTGCTCACAACTGTCTCTGTTTCTGACCAGGAAGTTGGGGATTTGGTGTTTGAGCCTGCCAGTGAAGAGGATTTCCAAATGCCCCCTGAGTGTGTCTTCCAAGGTCGGTTGAACAATTTAGAGGTGTTGCAGACCCTTAATTCTCAATTGAGTCACTTAGTTCCTGCACAGCGGTCCGATCTTGTTCAATTAATTACATTTCACCAGTCTTTGTTTTCCGATACCCCGTCTAGAACCACTGTGCTTCTTCGTAATGCTCCGTCTACCTTCCAAGGGTTGATGAACAGGGTGATCAACGGTTTGGAGGGGTGTGCAGTTTATCTTGATGACGTTGTAATTTATAGTGACAGCTGGGAGCAGCGTGTCCAACGACTTGGTGCGCTCCTTGACCCGCTGGTCTCCGCGGGTCTGGCGGTGGGCCTTGCCAGGTGTGGATTCGCACAGGCCACTGTTACATACCTGGGACGAATAGTCGGCCAAGGTCAAGTTCGTCCTGTACAGGCTAAGGTTGACGTCATTATTTGTTATCCTGCTCCGACTTCCAAAAAGGAATTGATGCATTTCCTAGGAATGATTGGCTATTATCGTGCCTTTTGCCCAAATTTTTCCATAGTGGTTGCCCCTTTGACTGACCTCCTTGGAAAACAGAAGGTGTTTGACTGGTCACCCCACTGTCAAGAAGTTTTTTAAAACATCAAGTCGTTACTCTGTTGCGCTCCCGTACTCGCTGCTCCTCGTTTTGACACACCTGTAATTGAAAATGAAGCATTAGCGCTCATTTGGGCATTGCAGCATTTTGAGGTGTATGTGGGGGCAGGTGCAGGGCCGATTGTGGTGTTTACTGACCACAATCCCCTGACCTTTCTGCACTCCAGGCAGAATCCGAACCAACGGCTTGGTTGGAACCAATGCGCTGGTGTCTGTACCTACAGGGTTTTAACCTGCAGGTTTCTCACATCAAAGGTTGAGAGAATATTGTGGCGGATGCACTCTCTCGAGCGCCCGGTTAATCTGTCGGTCTGTTTCTCTCACTCTTTTCTCCTCCTTGTCTCTCTCTCTCTCCCTCTCTCTCTCCCTCCCTCCCTCCCCCCTCTCGGGTTCTCTCTCTAGCTCTCTCTCTCAGTGCGCGCGGCTGGGGTTGGGGTGTGGTTGGTATCTGAGGTTTTGGGAGGGTGTTACTGGGATTGGGAGTGGTAGGTAGTGATAAATAAATGACCATGCCCTGTCTTCCTCAACTGCAGTAATGGCTGTCGGCCAGCTGGTGGCAGTGTTGCATGCCGTCCCTCCCTTCCCCTGGAATTGCCTTAATTGCCGTTTGTGGCTAATTAGCTACCTAGTGGTAGCACCTGGGAAAACCCCTTTATAAGTGGCTTCGCCCAAGTGCTCAGGAGATAGATTGATATCTCACAAGATTGTTTTCTCACACTGGATTTGGCTCTTGACAGGGCTGGTGGCTGCGGGCATCGGGTTGGTACTTGTCAGTAACCTACTTTACCTTTTTGCTATTTTGGATTGTCACATTCCACCTGCACTCACACTCCAACACCCCTCTACAGATTCACACTGACACGCATCCACACAGAGTATTTTGTAATAAAACGATTTACCTTGTCTGGTCTCCATGTTTGTTTTTGACTGCTTGAGTGTCGGTCATAACAGTATATACGTATATATATATATATGTACTGTAGTTGTGTTTTATGTTGTGTTTTTATATTATTGTCTGTTGTCATCTTGGTGTATGTGTCTCCTGTTTCTTTTATCTGCTGAAATGTACAGTATGTTTTATGTAACTTGTATTAACTCGTCCCACTGTACTGCAACCTTGGGTTTCTTGAAAGGCCCATAACAAATAAAATGTATTGTAGTAGCTATTTTTAGTGGTTAAAAACAACAAAAGGAGTTCGCTTCGTTCACAAGATGCAGGCAACTTGGTAGTCCCTAGAATATCAAAAAATACAGCAGGTGGCAGAGCTTTCTCCTATAGAGCTCCTCTACTGTGGAACAGTCTACCCGTCTCTGTGAAGGAGTCAGACACGGTCTCAATTTTCAAGTCTAGGTTAAAAACACATCTCTTTAGTCTTTCTTATAGTCATTAGGTGCAGATGTGGAGGGGGCGTAGCAATGGAGCCTTCTGGTGCAATGAGCTATCCTTACTGTCACCAATCATAAGTGATGATCTGCCCCTATCAGGACTGCTGATGATGTGGTGGGATGGTCTCTGAGTGCCCTCATGGCTGCGTGCTCCCTGTGCCACTCACCTAATTAGTTATGCTGCCCTAGATTACTTCTGCTGGTGCAAAAGTGTTATCACTCTACTCTTTCCCCTGATCCGGTGTGATATTTATCATCGTCATAATTGCACCTTTCCTATTTTCTCCCCGGCTTTGTGGCACCTGCCCGGAGCTCACCTGCCCCAGATTCAACCCCCCACCCCTGCCATGTGTTAGCCGGATGCCGCTGGCCCGGACCCTAGCTGCTGGTTCCATCCCCCGCCCTGCCCTGGTATCTGGAGGGATGAGGTCCACCCCACCCCTACACTTAGGATGCTGAAGAATGCCCTTCTGGTGGTCTGTTAAGCCTCATGAGCCTCAAGGACTATTTGTTTTTCTCTGTATCCCACCATTTTCCAGGAGTTCATCTCGACCGCCTTTTAAGGGGTCAGTGAATAATTTTCCAGTTTCCCACATTGGCTGTAATGGTGTAATCAGTGTAATCAGTTGTTTAGTGCTGGGCTAGAACAAAAGCCTGCACCCACACTGGCCCTTCTCGGATAAGATTGGACACCCCTGGAGTAGCCCATCAGTCATTTTACTTTAACCTTACTTCAGAGGTGTCCAGTCTTATCCAAGAAGGGCCGGTGTGGGTGCAGGTTTTTGCTATAGCCCAGCACTAAAACACCTGATTGAACTAATCAACTAATTTTGGTCTTCAATCAAGACCTTGATTAGTTGAATCAGGTGTTTTAGTTCTGGGCTAGAACAAAAGCCTTCTTGGATAAGATTGGACACCCCTGGCCTACTTCATTCTGTCATGAAACAAAACAAAACAAAAGAGGTCATAAAGGGACACCTGACCCTCCTTATTTACATAAATTAGCTACCAAAATCATATACAGATAATAGAAACAATTTAGAATTTGGTAACATGATTTAAAATATTTTAATATAATCCACAGTGCGGCAGATCTCCAAATGTAAATTTGTATGCGTACTGTTTATCTTAATGTGGACATTACGCAGAAGTAATAATGAAGGCAAATGTCAAATCTCAAACCTGTAAGATATTAAAACAATCTGAACAATAAAGGGGGAGTGATGTATTTACAGTTTTAAAAGGGATTAATAAAGTGGATTGCATGAACAATTAGGCTAAATAATGATTTTCCTCTCTCCCTCGGGGAAGAGGAAGTGGAAGAGAGAGAGAGAGCAAGAAAGAAAGAGTGGAAATGTGTGAACCCTGCCTCATGATTCATTTCAGTAGCAGATATACCTAATATGTTATCTATAAGGTAATGCTGCCTAAAGCTTGCTAGAACCAATCAGATTACAGGAAACTGATCTCACAAATTGTAACTTGCCCACTCCTTCTCCTTCTCTTTAGCTGAGCCGAGCACCATGTTGGCCAGGCCCCTAAACAATCATCTTTCAGTGCAGGCCAACTCAGCTGAGGTGAGGTGATTGTTCTGCTGCAAAGTAGCTGTAGTGGATTCTACAAGTGTCTGGAACTCTATTGGAGGTATGCAACACCATTCTTTCACAAGAAATCCCATAATTGTATGTTTTGCTGATAGTGGTGGAAAACGCTGTCTCACGTGCCACTCCAGAATCTCCCATAAGTGTCCATTTGAGATCTGATGACTTCCATGGCATGTTGTTTACATCGTTTACATGTTCATCAAACCATTCAGTGACCACTCCTGCCCTGTGTATTGGGGCATTGTCATCCTGGAGGAAACCACATGGTGGTGATCACTCTGAATGGCTTTGTAGGCTACTTATTGGTGTTTATCTTGCCCTCTACGAGGTTGAGTGGACCTGCGAGATATGGACAAGGGCGTAACCACATATTAAATATTGGGGGGGACATAATGAAAGGGAATGTTTTATATCTACAAACTATTGTTGGGGACACATATGACTGTTTTGAATTTTTTTGGGGGGGTGGCATGTCCACCCTGTCCCCCCCACTCGTTACACCTATGGATATGGAACAGCTGTTCCAGTTCCAATGCAGTTATGTAGTCCTGTGATTTAAACCTCAAGTTTAAACTCCTGCTAAGTACACTACGATCGACCCGCTGCGTTTATATTTCAACAGGAACAAAAATAAAATAAGCGACGTAAAACAACAAATCCAAAACTGTGTGGACATAGTTATTAACATGTTGTTTTACGTTGTTTGTTTTATTTGTGTTCCTGTTGAAATGCACATGTCGTTTATAGTTAGTTATAACAGGGAAAATAAAAATAGAAACAAAACGCCATTTAACGTCAGCTATTAGCTGATGCCTACTACATTTCCCATAATCATAAGAACAGGACGCAGTAGGTCATGAGGTAAATCACGGGACAACCACGGCTCTTACGCTCACTTTCACTTGCTGACAGAGCCGAAGCTGAGCGGCCTGTCACCGGTCAGGTTTGTTATGATGGCAGTAGAAGCTATTTCTCCAGACTGGGAATTTGACCGCTTTGACGATGGGTCACAAAGTAAGCTTTGTTTCTTTGCGACGATTACACAGGGCGTTTGGCTGTTTATTTTACTACCTATACTTGTGCGGAAGTTGAAAATGGAACTAGCCGGAGTTAACATTAGTTAGCTAGCTAGCCGATTGCGAGACAGTCAGCTAGCGAGTAGCAGTAAACAAGTTAGTTGCTATTTTATGAGCATAAGAACAGTCTAGTTACGAACAGTCATCAAATCATCTTTATATCGCTTGGTTTGGCTTATGTTGATGGTCTTTCAGATAACTGACCGTATAACACGAAGCTTCATGTACACTGCCTGCTCCAAACTGTCGTCCCTAAACAATCCGTAGCTAACATTAAATGTACATGGTAGCTCTTAAGCAAGCTAGTTGGCCCAGCTGAGCACAGTAATGTTTTATTTTGTGCTTCCGAGAGAATGGCGACGCTTGGTCACGCCTGGCATTGAATCGTTGTTTCCATCGCGTTTGTCGCAGTGCTTTTGCGTAGATAGTTGATAGTGTAGTAGCTAGCTACTATATTGTCGTTTCGGCGCTGCACCCGATGCTTGTATGGAAAGTCATGCAGAATTAATTAGCTTACTAGCAAGCTGGATTGCTAGCCAGCTCTTATTTTGCCGAGAAGACTTCAATTACATGCGCGCAGATCCCTGTCTGAATACTGAGTAGGCTAGCTAGCTAGCTAGCTAACACACACACACACACACACACACACACACACACACACACAAGAACACAAACTATCCCTATAATTAATCGCAACATTGACTCTACATCCTTTGTGGAATCAGTGAGAATTGGCTACAATTACGGCGCAACGTTTTGCGTTCGATAGTCGCGGGATGTGCGGTTACCGTACGGTCTAACCGTTAGAGCGTACGGTAACCGTTAGAGTCTAACGCCACCGGGTCTGCATGGTGATCACGGCTCGCACAGGAGGCGTGCTGAGAACACCATGTTTCAGTTTGCTTTGAGTCAGATTCAATATTGTAAAAACACTGCGTTTCAGAGGCAGTGTGTATCCACTACTAGACGAAAGGCTGTTCTTGCTCATTCTAAACAGTGTGAGTCTCAGGTAAATGCTAAGCTATGTAAAAGTTTGGAGAATTTATTTAAGTGTTGTCCTGGTCCCAGAGATCCACACGGAGGTGCAGCTGAAGAATTATGGGAAGTTTCTGGAGGCGTACACGTCTCAGCTGCGAGGCATCGAGGATGCGCTGGACGACTCCATCGGTGATGTTTGGGACTTCACCCTGGACCCCATTGCCTTGAAGGTACACCGGCCCACCCAACACCCCACACCAAATACCCCACACCAAAAACCAACCACACACCACTCACCCCACACCCCACAATGACCTAGCCCCTGTCCTATACAGGCTTCCATACAGATGTCATCACTCACACCTTATGTCGGCCCATGTTGGCCGTACTTCTCAGACTCTTCAAAATGAAATAAATGTCCCTTCGTTCAATACGTTTTCACCATGAGATGCACTGGTCGTGTGTGTGTCAGTGCGTATCTTCTGCGTGACATACGCCGTGCTGCTCAGCCTCTGCTTCTGCGTCTCTCCCTGCAGCTCCTCCCCTACGAGCAGTCCTCACTACTGGAGCTGATCAAAACCGAAAACAAGGTAGGAGAGCGCGCAGGAAGCTAGTCTCACGTTGGCTCCTATTTCATCCCTTCAGTTTGAGTTTGTGAAAAATAAACAGCCAGGTTATGTAGTGGAAGCAGATGCCCTTGTGGAAGTCCAGGCTTGACACGGTGCTGGATACTCTAGTGCTGGATACTCTAGTGCAGGGGTGCCCAAGTTCGGTCCTGGAGAGCTACTGGGTGTGCAGGCTTTTGTTCCAGCCCTTCACTAACACACCTGATTCCACTAATCAACTGCTAGTCAAGGCAATTCATGTTCAAATCAGGTGTGTTAGTGAAGGGCTGGAACAAAAGCCTGCACACCCAGTAGCTCTCCAGGACCGAACTTGGGCACCCCTGCTCTAGTGTGTAGGCGAACGACGAGCCGAGTTGGGCTCAACGGTCTGTTCTCGTCATTGTGTGTTATTGTCAGGGCTGTCAATCGATTTAAAAAATGTATCAAATTAATTACATCATATGCTGATTAATTAATCAAACGAATCGCAAATATTCACATATATCAATATTTGCTGGGAAAAGCCCCCAGAAAATGAAGATATTTCAATTCAAATACATTTTTGTGGCAGACGAGTAAAGCATTGATGAACATTACAAAAGGTGGCATTAGAAGTCAATATATTGTTTTATTTCCATATCTTTTTTTCACAATTTCCCCCCCCCCCACTTAAAATGTGCCGATAACAGTTATTTTAATTTAACATAAGCCTGGTGACCGTCTTCAGCACAGTTAACGCGAAGGACTGAGTGTGCCTCTTGCGCCAATACGTCCTCTTTTCTGTGTCATACAGCTGGTGGATTTTCACAACTACTGTGCCTCTTGATGGTGGCTTGTAAGCTGCATCGGAGGACTCCATTTGAAACGCTTCCATTAACCCCTTGTCTTCTACCATATCAATTGGCCTGCAGTCCATCTATTTTGCAATCGAGTTTGTCAGTCTGTCCGAGATAGACTTACTCATCCTGTGATGCCTGCTCTCGGTAAGTGTGGCCTGGCGAGGTGCGTTGCCTGTAGTAGCAGCTGGGGCTGGGCTGACTGCAGAACTCGCACAAACATGCTTTGCATTGAGGTGATACTTCAAGCTCGATGCTCCAATGGTACGAAAATTCCGTCTTGCAGAGAATGCATGACTGTGTTCTTATCAGCGGTTCCATCTGGGCGTTTTTTGTAAGTACATTTTCCATTCGGAGGGCCAAGCAGAGTTTGGTCATCCACTTCCATCATGTTTGCAACCAGGCAATGATGCACCAACCGCCAATTGCTGTTGGAATTGTGCGATGTGAGGTGACGTATGGGGTCGGGCGAAATTGATTGAATTATTTTTTTTATTGTGTTATTTTTTGTATAATTAATTCCACTAAATGAATGCGTTAAATTGACATCCCTAGTTACTATTATTATTTTTTTAATTTTTTTAAAAACATTTTGTTTCTGATTTTTTATCCCATTTTCTCCCAATTTGGTAGCCAATTACACCTGATATTTTTCATGTCAATCCCCCTCGTACTCGAGTTCGCTGCTGTAGCCCTGTGACTGGCGGTGTCGAAGGCGAAGCATCGTCTCTTCAGAGACGGCACTCGCCAAGCCGTCGACCGTAACTCCGGCACCCCAGAGCCACTCCTGTGCGCAGCGAACATCCTGTTGGCTTCCCTCCCCCTCCCTGGGGTGGACAGCCAATTGCCGACCCTGGTGGCACTCCCGGCCAGAGCCGAGCTGGCAGCGATGATCCGTCTCCTTCGAGATGGAACTCATGGAGACACCCTTACTTGCTGCACAGCGAATTCATGCCAACCACCCTCCCACCCTCCCCTGGGGGCGGACAGCCAAATGCCGCCCCTGATTGGGGCTAACGGCGTCATTATGTATTGTTATTAGTGACTGAATTCTGTAGGGGCTTGTCGATGATGTATTAACATTACAACCAGGCCTGAGAATGGAGAGAAGTCAAGAGGTGTTTTCCATCTGTGGTCCGTTCCTTTCCGTTCATGACTTTATCGGGTATCCTCAGGTCCTGAACAAAGTCATCACGGTCTTTGCCGCCCTCTGCAGTGAGATTAAGAAGCTGAAATATGAGGTAAGTGTTTTTTATTTTGTCCTCTCTAGCTCAGGCTCCCAGAATGCTTGTGCATTGTGGGACTGTGTGGAGTTATCTTGTTTTTGATAATGATTGTCATTAAAACAACAGTCAGGCTGCAACTTGGCACAGAAATGCTTGGAGATATGCTGCTGATTAAAATGTTGCTTTGATGATACTGGCAGGCAGTGGTTGTCCCACTTTGGCTATGTTTAAGTGAAGGACAGGCTGGATTCGATGCCAGAGACCCAACAACCTCAATTGAATTTGTCTCTTTGTAGGCAGAGACTAAGTTCTACAATGGCCTGCTTTACTACGGTGAAGGAGGTAAACACTAATCATTCTTACACATTACAGGGGTGGGGTGAAGCGATCCGAGCTTTGAGTTTGAACAGAGTTATATTTCAGTATTGTTAGTATTTATAAACTGTGTTTATATATATTATATATATTGGTCAGCTAAAGCAGTTGATTACATGGTTAACTTGGATCTAAACTGGTTGATTTTAAGATGAAGACCGAAGCACACACTGCAGCCCTCCTGTTCTAAGGTGCTGATGGAAAAAAGATAAACTGCAGAGAGTCTGGCCCTGTCTTCTAGTAAACAGTGATTGACAGCAGGCCTGCTTTCCATGGCAACCTGCAGTGCTCTGTGGCTAACAGGAAGTGTGTGTTTCAGTGTCGGACACCTGCGTGGTGGAAGGGGAGTCACAGGTGCAGATGGGCCGCTTCATCTCCTTCCTGCAGGTCAGGGTCCCGGGGGAAAGGGGGAGGTGTTAATTTCACAGCACAAATATAATTTATTTATTTGTATCTGTCATGTACAATATTATAAAATAAGCGTCAGACACATTGCATTATGTGTGTATAGCTAACACCCGTCCCCAATGAACTGCAGAAAATTAAAAGGTTTTGGGACCACTTAAATGTAATGTCCATTGAGTTCCCTTTTCGGTCCAGAGCACATTTACTCATAGCCACATATCTGGATCTGTCCCTGCACCGCCACCAGAAATGTGCTTTTACTGAAGTCTAGATCTTGTCTTAAACCAGATACAGATTCAGCCCTTCCTGTACCAGCTGGCCTGTTTGAACAATGGGGAGAGCGTTCTGCTCAGCCTTTCTGCTCATTGTGTGGAGCTACCACTTACTTAGAGACAGAGTAGACTGTTAATGATCTGTGTGCGTGCGTGCGTACGTATGTTTATGTGTGTGTGTGTGTGTGCGTGCGTGTGTGTGTGTGTTACAGGAGCTGTCCTGCTTCGTTTCACGCTGTTTCGAGGTCGTGGTGAACGTGGTCCATCAGCTGGCTTCACTCTACAACAGCAGCAAGTGAGAACCGTAACACACGTGAGAGCCGCACACGGCAACACGCCATGTCTTCTCTAAGTCCTGTTTTTTATTTTCTTTGTTTTGTTTCCTTGAAGGAGCACCGCAAAAATCATTGAGTCGTCTGGAGTTCATTTTCAGGTACACATTTCAGTTTACAAGTGACAAATGCTGATTCTGTTTTGCCAATATTTGGTTGCGTATCATCTTGAAATGATGACGAGATGTCCTGGAAGGTGAATGTATTGTGTGGTCGTATGCTCTCCTGCGCAGACGGTGTACGAACAGCTGGGGGAGCTGCTGGCTGTGCTGCTCACGCTGGACGAGATCATGGAAAACCACAGCACACTGAAGGAGCACTGGAAAATGTACAAGAGGTGAGAGAGCACACATAATCATACATACACACACACACGCACTAGATTAGATTAGATTAGATTAGATTCACTTTATTGTCATTGCCAGTGCAAACATAAAACAACGAAACACTAACACTCATACGCACACACACACACACACACACACACACACACATCACACACACACACACACATACATCACACACATACACGTACAGTTACACATACGTAGCGCACTGAAAGAGTACTGGAAAATGTAAAAGAGGTGAGAACACACATACTCATGCACACACATGCACACTCATACACGCACACTCATACATGCATGCACACACTCATTAATACACACACACACACACACACACACACACACACTGCAGGGAGTTACTAAGTGTTCTGCGTCTTTCCAGGTTACTGAAATCCGTGCACCACAACCCCTCCAAGTTCGCCATTCCAGAGGAGAAGCTGAAGCCGTTTGAGAAACTGCTGCTGAAGCTGGAGGGACAGCTGCTGGATGGAATGATATTTCAGGTGACCTCTGACCTCACTTCCTGTCTGATCTTCCTGGCGCGAGGCTTATCTCTGACGTCTCTTGCTGCAATGTTCCCGTTAGGGAAACACAAAAAATGAAAATCAAATTTGTGCATGGAATGAGGACACGTGTGAAAAGACTGCCTGGTTTGTTATGCCTGCGTGAAATGTGGATGAACTGCTGGAGTTGGACATGGCTGTCCTCCCGTCCTTCAGGCATGTGTGGAGCAGAGGTTTGACAACCCCGGAGAGGGCGTGAACGTGTCCAAAAACGGCACTTTTGCTGAGGAGTTTGCCCTCAACATCCGGACAATTTTCACAAACGTGGAATCAAAGCTCGGTATGTCACCGTGCTCTTGTTTGTTTTACTCATTCATTCTCATTGGCTAACTGCTGCATTAAGGGGCATCAGGGTTGGTGTTGCACAGTTAGCACTATGCTAACCATATGCAGTGAAAAAATGGATAGCTGATTTAATGTTTCACATTATTTATTCAAGATGGCCTTGTTTCAGGGCAACTAGCATTACTCACTCAGGGCCTGCCCTTGTGCTGTATGGGCATGGCACTCTGCTCTGTGGGCATGGTGCTCTGCCGTATGGGCATGGATCTGACTGCTTTGGTTGTGTGTTTCAGGTGAGCCCTCTGAGATTGACCAGAGGGATAAGTACGCTGCGGTTTGCGGCCTCTTTGTGCTTCACTTCCACATCTTCAGAACCGTCGACAAGAAGCTCTACAAAGCCCTGCTGGACGTCTGCAAAAAGGTCACAGTGCGGCTGACCTCTATCCTGAGGAACTGCTGCTCACACTGCTGTGTGTGAAAGAGAGTGTGTGAAAGAGAGTGTGAGACTAAGAGTATGTGTGAAAGAGAGTGTGAGACTGAGTTTGTGAGACTGAGTTTGTGAGACTGAGAGTATGTGTGAGAGAGAGAGAATGAGAGAGAGCAAGAGCAAGAGTGAGAGTGAATACCTGTGATATATGATATGATGTGATTGTGTGCATGCGTGAGTCTCTCTCTCTGAACTCTTCTCTCCTGTGTGTAGGTCCCAGCAGTGACTCTCACAGCCAACATTATCTGGTTCTCCGACTCGTTCCTGATCAGTAAGGTTCCAGCTGCGGCCAAAATGATTGACAAGAAGAACCTGCAGAGCATCAGAGCACAGAGAGAGGCCTTCCTGCAACAGAAAGCACAGACCCTGACCAAGTACACTTCTGTCTATCTCTCCATCCCTCCATCTTCCATCCCTCTTCTACTCCTCTCCACTCCTCTCTTCCCCACTCTCTCCCTCTATCACAGACCCTGCCCAAGTACACCTCTCTAACACTGTATCCCTCCATCCCTCTATCACCCTCTCTCTATCTCTCTGTCGCTCTATCACTCCATCTCCAGTCCTCTCTTCCCCACCTATCATCTTTCCCTCACTCCCTCCCTTCACCCTAATTCCTTTATTGCCTTCTATATTTCTCTCTCCTCCTTTCATATCCATCCCTCCCTTCTCCCTTTCCCATGGGCTCTCCTCCTTTTCTCTCACTCCTTTCATCCCTCTTTCCATCCTTGTCTGTGCCTCTCTGTGTCCCCTCCTTTCTTCCTTATTTAATGGCCAGTACAATGGCCACATGTAATCACAGTGGACAGCTTTTAATTCCATCTTCAGTTTAATTTTGATTATGGTTATTTTTATTGCTTGTGTTTATTCATTTGGCAGTAGCACCATTCCAGATGAGATCCAAGAGCAGATTAAAGTAGATTTTAGTTTACTATGACTGTGATGACAGTAAGGACCTTGAAGCAACACTCACCTTCATTAAAAATACGTTTGAATGAGAATTTTTGTGTTTGTCACTGTGAAAAGGGTTTGCCCATGCCTAACACACTTCCTCTTGTGTACTCTGTTTCCCACCATGCTCTTGTGTAGGGATGTGCAATCTTACTATGTGTTTGTCACTTCCTGGATGATGAAGATGGAGTCAATCCTGTCCAAAGAACACAAGAGTGACAAGTTCTCTGAAGACCTGAGCAGCCGATGTAGCATCTTTGTGCAGGTAATAATGCACCGGTGTAGTGTCTTTGTGTAGGTAATTATGTGGGAGAAGGTATTAGATGGTGTTCTTATGTTTAAGACAGAAACAGTGTAAACGGTGAGTTAAACAGCAGAGTGATGAGAGGAATGATGGAAACGGCGAGTTAAACAGCAGAGTGATGATGCCCTCTCGACGGTCCCTTGCAGGGTATTCTGTATGCGTATGGTATCAGCACCATCATCAGGACCACCATGAACCTGTACATGTCCACTCAGAAGCCCATGACCAAGATGTCGGTGAAGGCTCTGTGCAGGCTGGTGGAGCTGCTGAAGGTGAGGACCTCCATGAAGAGGTTTCATTGTGTTTCCTGTAGCTCTGAGCCACGTATTGGGGGTAAAATAAGCACACGTGCACACACACAATGTAACAGTCCCATACCCCATACAACAGTCCTGTCTTCAGCAGTGGTGGTCAGTAAATGTGTTAATGGACCGTGTTCAGTGAGTGTTGGTTTTGTAGACATTGTACAGTAACCGTGTGGGTGTACAGTAACAGTGATGGTGTTCGCTAACAGTGTGTGTGTGTTCAGTAACAGTGTTGGTGTTCATTAATGGTGTCTGTGCTATAGGCGGTGGAGCACACATTCCACAGGCGCTCGATGGTGGTTGCAGACTCCGTTTCTCACATCACCCAGCAGCTGCAGTCCCAAGCACTCGCCTCCATCGCCACGGCCAAGGTGAGGAGCGAACCGCGCCTCTACTGCCCCCTACTGCAGAGGGAGAGTGGTGGAGGCGTGCAGAGATGCATCTCATCTGCACCCAAAAACATTAGATGGCCGCTGTTTCATGCGTGTAGTTTGCATTGCTTTGTGTTTTTCCTGTCGCACTATATGACACAACATGATCGCACAACTGTGTATATGATGTATACATTTATGTCATGGATATTTTGAATACATTTAGCATAATGCAGTCTTAGCCATAGTGGGCCTGTGTTAAAGGCCTGTGACTGTCCTTCAGAAAAGGGTGATCTCGGACAGGAAGTACAGCGAGCAGCGTCTGGACGTGCTGTCAGCACTGGTGCTGGCGGAGAACGTGCTGAATGGGCCCAGCACCAGGGAGCGCCGGCTGGTGGTGTCTCTCGCGCTGAGCGTCGGCACGCAGATGGTACGGCATGTGTGCGTGTGTGTGTGTGCGCGTGTGCGTGCGCGTGTATGTGGTTGTCATTGGTGTGTGCGCGTGTGTGCGCGCGGTTGTCATTGGTGTGTACTCTGTGTCCTGTAGAAAACATTTAAGGATGAGGAGCTGCTGCCCCTACAGCTGGTTCTGAAGAAACTGGACCTGATCAGTGAGCTCAGAGAGAGGTGAGATACACACACACACACACACATACACCAATCACGCACATATACACACACACACACATACATGGAAGCACACAGTCACACACCACACACACAGTGTTAACGAGATGGTGTTTGTGTCTCTGTGTTCAGGGTGAAGGTTCAGTGTGACTGCAGCTTCTTGTACTGGCACAGAGCCGTCTTTCCTATCTACCTGGATGACGTCTATGACAACGCCGTCGATGCTGCGCGGATACACGTGAGTCCGGCCTGATTGGCCATCGAACTCCAAATTCTGCATTTCATTGCTGTTGTTCTTTCTCCTCCTCACTGATTGGCTGGTGTCCTTGTTCTTCCCTCTCTGATTGGTCCTCAGTACATGTTCAGCGCTCTGAGAGACTGTGTCCCCAGCATGCTGCACGCCAGACACCTGGAGTCATGTGACCAGCTGCTGGAGAGCTATGACAGTGAGACCATGCAGGTGTTCAACGAGGTGAGAGAGGGAGGGAGAGATCTTGTATCTGGTGAGGGTTTTTCCAAACAATGGTCATATTGGGGACAAGGAGTCAAGAGGGTATTAATCAATGATCGTAAATATTGTTATTTTATTTTCACCATTTATTTATTGTTTTTTTTACTTCAAAATTGTTGGAAGTATTGATTGAGCGATGATATCCAAAATTCAACCTAAATAAACCCCACCCACCCTCTCTCTCTGTGTGTCCCACTCCCCCCCTTGCTCTCCCCCTCTTTCTCTCTCCTGCCCTTGCTCTTCCTCTCCCTCTCTGTCTCTTTCTCCCTCACCATCTCGCTCCCCATTAAACACTCCCTCTCTTTCTTTCTCTCTCCTTCTCCCCCACTCTCTTACTATCCCTCTCTCCCTCTCTCTACCTCTCCCTCTCTCTACCTCTCCCTCTCTTTCTCTGTCTCTCTCCACCTCTCCCACTCCCTCTCCCCCACTCTTTCTCTCCACTTCTCCCTCCCTCTCTCCCTCCCTCTCTCTCCTTCCCTCTCTCTCTCCCGCCCTGTCTCTCTCCCTCCCTCCCTCTGACAGCACTTGCTGGACAAGCTTTGTAAGGAGATAGAGAAGGACCTGCGTCTGTCCGTGCACACCCACCTCAAACTGGACGACAGGAACCCCTTCAAGGTGGGCATGAAGGACCTGGCTCACCTGTTCTCCCTCAAACCCATCCGCTTCTTCAACCGCTTCATAGACATCAAAGGTGAGCCAGTCACACCTCCACCTGTCCCACATTCTGTCTCCCCCCTACAGCCACTTCAAACGGGCTTCAGCTGACTGCAGGGGAACCGGACGCAACCACACTTCTAAAGGTGTCACTGTGAACGGCCCAGGGAGAGAGGGAGAGAGCCCAAGAGAGAGCTCTAATCCCTGAATGGAACTAATCCCTGAATGCAAGATCAGAATAGTGGAAGATTAAATGAAACGTGTGTGTGTGTGTGTGTGTGTGTGTGTGTGTGTGTGTGTGTGTGTGTGTGTGTGTGTGTGTGTGTGTGTGTGTGTGTGTGTGTGTGTGTGTGTGTGTGTGTGTGTGTGTGTGTGTGTTAAAATGTAGATTCAAGATTTCAGGTGTATCGACCATCAAAATATATACATCTCCATAACTGCATAAACACACATAAATATGAAGTGAACACAGTGCACTACAAAAAAATAACAGGACATGAAGATTAGGCTGGGCAGCTTTACTGAGATCTCGACTGGCTGGCATGCATCGCTGGCAATGACGTGTGCTTTGTGTGCTTTTGTGATAGCTCTTGTGAGTAATAGCTGTGTGTGATAGATTACACACTTGCGTGTAGTGGCTCTTGCATGTGATAGATTACACACTTGTGTGTAGTAGCTCTGGCGTGTGAGAAAGATTAGATAGATATATTATACACTTGCGTGTCGTCCTGCAGCCTATGTGACACACTACCTGGATAAGACCTTCTATAACCTCACCACCGTGGCGCTGCATGACTGGGCCACCTACAGCGAGATGAGAAACCTGGCGACCCAGCGATACGGTCTGACCATGACCGAAGCACACCTGCCCAGCCAGACCCTGGAACAGGTGAGTGTCTGTGCTGTGTAGTGTGTGTGCTGTAGTGTCTGCTGTATAGTGTCTGTGCGGTCAGTGCGGTAGTGTCTGTGCGGTAGTGTCTGTGCTGTAATGTCTGTGCTGTAGTGTCTGTGCGGTCTGTGCTGTAATCTCCGTTCTGGCTCACTTCCTGGTTTCTTACTTAGGGCCTGGATGTGCTGGAGATCATGAGGAACATACACGTGTTTGTCTCGCGTTACCTCTACAACCTGAACAACCAGGTGAGCCCCGTACCCCTGCCCCCTCCCCCACTGATGTGGCCTGGGCGTAGGAGAGACTCTTAAGTTCTGCTTCATCTCCCAGATCTTCATCGAGAGAACCAGCAACAACAAGCACCTAAACACCATCAACATCCGCCACATCGCCAACTCCATCCGCACCCACGGCACCGGCATCATGAACACCACAGTGAGTCATAATGAGCAGTGCAGTGGTTAGGGGATGAGTCATAATGAGCAGTGCAGTGGTTAGGGGATGAGTCATAATGAGCAGTGCAGTGGTTAGGGGATGAGTCATAATGAGCAGTGCAGTGGTTAGGGGATGAGTCATAATGAGCAGTGCAGTGGTTAGGGGATGAGTCATAATGAGCAGTGCAGTGGTTAGGGGATGAGTCATAATGAGCAGTGCAGTGGTTAGGGGATGAGTCATAATGAGCAGTGCAGTGGTTAGGGGATGAGTCATAATGAGCAGTGCAGTGGTTAGGGGATGAGTCATAATGAGCAGTGCAGTGGTTAGGGGATGAGTCATATTGAGCAGTGCAGTATAGTGGTTAGGAGTATGATAAAAGGAGTATGATAAAAAACATTGAAACAAGGACTATTATAAAGTGAAGTAAAAAGTGAGAGGTCCCCACCTCAGTTAAAAGTGATGCACTCTCTCCTCTGCAGGTGAACTTTACCTACCAGTTCCTGCGGAAAAAGTTCTACATCTTCAGTCAGTTCATGTATGACGAGCACATCAAGTCCCGGCTGATCAAGGACATCCGCTTCTTTAGGGAGACCAAGGACCAGTCGGATCAGAAGGTAAGAGACCCGTCCAGTGCTTTGTCCTTCCATCTTCATCCGTTTTCCTTGGAAATCCCAGATCTGACAGCAGGTCTAATGAGTGCCGACACAGAGAAAGGTGGTAATTGGAGTGTATTGTGGGTAACCCTGGAGGGGCAGGGCCAAGCTCTGAATTCAGACTCTGCTAACCGGCCACTCGGTGGCCCTGTTTGTGTCGCCCCCTGGTGGCTGGATGTCTGCAGTACCCCTTTGAGCGGGCAGAGAAGTTTAACCGTGGGATCAGGAAATTGGGCATCACCCCGGACGGACAGAGCTACCTGGACCAGTTCAGACAGCTCATAAGCCAGATCGGTGAGAGACATCACTGCAACTCTGCATTACTGTAGCCCTGCATCACTGCACCCTGCATTACTGTACCATGATTCACTTAATGGAGCCTTGTTTTCATACTCTATTTTGAGCAGGTTCAGGATGTGTGGCTGAAATAATGGTCTTCCTCGTTCTGTTCTCTCTTCCTCACACAGGTAATGCCATGGGCTACGTGCGTATGATCCGCTCCGGGGGCCTACACTGCTGCAGCAGTGCCATCAGGTGAGTGACACATCCTACACTGCCTGTGTCTGTTACCCTGAGCTCCAGCACAGACTGTGTCCTACACTGCCTGTGTCTGTTACCCTGAGCTCCAGCACAGACTGTGTCCTACACTGCCTGTGTCCGTTACCCTGAGCTCCAGCACAGACTGTGTCCTACACTGCCTGTGTCCGTTACCCTGTCCAGCACAGACTGTGTCCTACCCCTGAGCTCCAGCACAGACTGTGTCCTACACTGCCTGTGTCTGTTACCCTGAGCTCCAGCACAGACTGTGTCCTACACTGCCTGTGTCTGTTACCCTGAGCTCCAGCACAGACTGTGTCCTACACTGCCTGTGTCTGTTACCCTGAGCTCCAGCACAGACTGTGTCCTACACTGCCTGTGTCTGTTACCCTGAGCTTTAGCACAGACTGTCCAACACTGCCTGTGTCCGTTACCCTGAGCTCCAGCACAGACTGTGTCCTACACTGTCTGTGTCTGTTACCCTGAGCTTTAGCACAGACTGTCCAACACTGCGTCTGTAATCCTGAGTGGGGGACAGTGTGAGGATGAGGCTTCCCCCATGAACAGTCTCATTGCTTTGTTTCCTCCAGGTTCGTTCCAGACCTGGAGGACATCGTGAACTTTGAGGAGCTGGTTAAGGAGGAGGGACTTTCTGAGGAGACGCAGAAAGCAGCCAGGTGCTCACCACACCCGTACCGCCACCTGTTACTGTCCCACAGGTTCACCTGGGCCATAGTCCCGATACGTCTACCTGAACACGACAGCTGGACTGGCCCTTGCAGCTGTATAATTGACTAGTTTGTAAATTATATATCCAAATAACCAAAAGTAAAAAATGAAAGTGAAACATATGGTCCTGCCTTACTTAGCCCATTGCAATCTGAATGGTGATAAGTGACCATTGGTCTGTCCGTCTGTCCCAGTGTGCTGGACTCTGTCCTGGGGGATCTAACCAGTAACTCGGCTGAAGGGACGGAGTACTTTAAGATGCTGGTGGGCGTGTTCTCCCCGGAGTTCCGCAGCATGAAGAACATGCATTTGAGGAACTTTTACATGATTGTCCCTCCGCTGGTGAGTCTGTCTGTCTGTCTGTCTGTCCGTCCATCTGTTCATCTGGAGTCACTTAACCTCTAGCACTGTTAAAACTCTCCCTGTATCTATGTCTGCTCGTCGCTCTGCTTCTCCATCCATCCATACTGTATGTATCCGTCCATCCGTCCGTCCATCCGCCCATCCCCTCCCTCAAAACCCTTCAGTGTTCGCTCTGTCTCCCCAGACGGTGAATTTTGTGGAGCACTCCATCGGCTGCAAAGAGAAACTGAATAAGAAGAACAAAGGTGGAGCTGCCTTCACTGATGATGGTTTTGCTATGGGTGAGTAGCGCAGAATATAGGGGGTGAGTATCGCAGAGTATAGGGGGTGAGTATCTCAGCGTATAGGGGGTGAGTATAGCTGAGTATAGGGGGTGTGAGTATAGCAGAGTATAGGGAGGGAGTATAGCACAGTATAGGGGGTGAGTATCGCAGCGTATAGGGGGTGAGTATAGCAGGGTATAGGGAGGGAGTATAGCAGAGTATAGGGAGGGAGTATAGCAGAGTATAAGGGGTGAGTATAGCAGAGTATAGGGGTGAGTATAGCAGAGTATAGGGAGTGAGTATAGCAGAGTATAGGGGTGAGTACAGGAGAGTATAGGGGTGAGTACAGCAGAGTATAGGGGGTCAGTACAGCACAGAGGGGTGAGTATAGCAGAGTACAGCAGAGGATAGGGTGAGGATAGGGAGTGAGTTAGAGGTAAGTATTTTTTATTTTATTTTTTTATTTAACCAGAAATAGTCTCATTGAGATTAAAAATCTATTTTACAAGAGCGTCCTGGCCAAGATAGGCGAGTATAGCAGAGTATAGGGGGTGAGTATAGCAGAGTATAGGGGTGAGTAAAGCACAGTACAGCAGAGTATAAGTGTCAGTATAGCAGAGTACAGCAGAGTATAGGGGGTGAGTATAGGAGAGTACAGCAGAGTATATGGGGTCAGTATAGCAGAGTATAGGAGGTGAGTATAGCAGAGTATAGGGGTGAGTACAGCAGACTACAGCAGAGTATAGGTGTGAGTACAGCAGAGTATAGTGGGTGAGTATATCAAAGTATAGGGGGTGAGTATAGCAGAGTATTGCAGAGTATAGGGGTGAGTGTATCAGAGTATAGGGGTGAGTATGGCAGAGGATAGCTGGTTAGTATAGGAGAGTAAAGCAGAGTATAGGTGTGAGTATAGCAGAGTATAGGAGGTGAGTATAGCAGAGTATAGGAGGTGAGTATAGCACAGTACAGCAGAGTATAAGTGTCAGTATAGCAGAGTACAGCAGAGTATAGGGGGTGAGTATAGCAGCGTATATGGGATGAGGGATGAGTATAGCAGAGTATTGGGATGAGTACAGCAGACTAACAGAGTATAGGGCTGTCCATTTTTTTAGACGGTCGAGGAAAACACTTAGACGGCCTGCCTAAGCATTAGACAGGCAGGGAAAACCCTGTGTGCGTGTGACAGGTGTGGTGTGTGTGTATGAATTCACCTGTATGTGTTCAGTATTCATGTAGCTGTATGTGTATGTGGCAGGTGTGGTGTGTGTGTATGTGTTCAGTATTAATGTAGCTGTATGTGTATGTGGCCGGTGTGGTGTGTGTATGTGTTCACTATTAATGTAGCTGCATGTGTATGTGGCATGTGTGTGTGTATGTGTTCACTATTAATGTAGCTGTATGTGTATGTGGCAGGTGTGTATGTGTTCAGTATTAATGTAGGTGTATGTGTATGTGGCAGGTGTGGCCTACATCCTGAAGCTGTTGGATCAGTATCAGGAGTTTGACTCTCTGCACTGGTTCCAGTCCGTGAGGGATAAGTACCTGAAGGAGATGAGCGCGGTGGTGAAGGAGCAGAACGTCCAGTCCTCGGGTCAGGATGAGAAGCTGCTGCAGACCATGAATCTGACCCAGAAGAGATTGGATGTCTACCTGCAGGTAATCACCTGAAACAGGCCGCCCTCACCTGGATAGTCAAGGATAATCACCTCAATTGCCTCTGATTCGATACCAGACCGTGGGGCTCATCCACACTAGAACAGTGGCTTAACAGGATGCAGACCGTGGGGCTCATCTACACCAGAACAGTGCCTTAACAGGATGAGCCTCAGCAGCCGCATAGGTGGTGTTTAAGCTGAGGTTTTATTCAACTCTGAGATGTTTGTGTTTCTATTGCAGGAGTTTGAGCTGCTGTACTTCTCCCTGAGCAGTGCACGGATATTCTTCAGGGCTGACAAGACAGCTGCCGAGGAGAACCAGGAGAAGAAGGACAGAGGCGAGTCTCTCTCTCTCCCACACACACACACACACACACACACACAGTATCAAACAGTCACAAACGCACACACACAAACAGGGGATAAGACCCGTGTCTTTATCTGCTCTGTTTGTTTTTCAGAAGTGGCTTTCAAATCGGGCACCAGTAACCCATCCGGCGACTCTTCCTCTGACCCCGCCCCAAAGTGAGAGTGTGGCTCACCCCAAGCATCTCTCATGGACATTGACTCATCACTGCGAACCTGCGCTGGAGATCGCTGCACAGACCGGAGCTGCCTGTTCTGGGAGAGAGGGGAAGGAGAGCGCGAGATGGGGAAAAGGAGGAGAAAGAGAGGGAGGAGGAGTGTGGGAGGGGGAGAGGGATGAGAGAAAATAGCGGAAGGAGGAGAGAGACTACTGCACTGTAGGCAGTGGGAGAGAGGGGTGCAGAGCAGAGGATGCTGGGTAATAGTCTCAGGTGCTGAAAGGGACAGGCTGAGGGGTTACCGAATCCTGGTTCCATCACTCGAGCGTTCTGGTTCTGGTTCCGCTTCCACGCTGCCTGTAAGCAGACTGTGTGTCTGCCAACCCGGACTTGTGTTCTGCTTATAATAAAACTCCTGCTCCGTTTCTCTCTCCTCCATCGTTACAACCCGAGCCCCGAGGGAGAGTAACTGCACCCCAAATTCAAGTCTTCCTGAGGGTTTCAGCGTGGCAGACAGACACGAGCGTTCATTGGAATGACTGTAGTTTCCTCTTTTTATGACTTCCTCTCCTAAGTGGACAGAGTGGAAGGCTATTAACCGCGGTTCAGTGGCATACTAAAGTGCTTTACAGCTACAAATCTTATCAAGTAATCAAGTATCAGATTACTCAGGAGATGCAGATAGTTAATATTGGCTTGTTCATGCTCAATATGGCAAGGATTTTCCTGTAACATTAAATATATGCAGTTTGTGCCGTGTCTACAGAAACATGTTATAGAGAGTCCTACAGAGAGCTCAGTGCTGTGGCAGCTGGCTTTATATTCAGATATGATGAGAAAATTCTAATTGCAAGGAAAAATGTTGTTCTTGCAAGGATTTTAGATTTTATTTTTTCATTGGGTGGCACTGAAATGTGTTTTTTTCCTCATGTTAAGTATAACGCAGGTGTGCCTGTTTTGACTGTGTATGTTTCTGATCTTAGAACATAGACATGAGTGTTGACATTGTAATACCTTTAGTTTTACCTGGAGTTTGTATCCACAGAACTGTGACGTGGTGCCACACTAAACAGCACAGAATGATCTCAAAGAGAGATAATTTTTATTTTGTTTGTTGTCTGTCGTGAAAGCCAGATTTCCTGGGTGGCAATGCTTTTTTTTTGTGAAGTAATGCGATGTAGTCTGTCTTTATTCATAAGCCTGTGCATCTACTAACTGCATATAACACGCCAACGTTCTGACGTTTTGATTTTGTACTTGAAGAAAAGACTGGAAAAGCTTGTTAGAGGGCGAGGACAGGTATGTGGGATGGCTGTATCTCCACAGACCTCCCTTCCAGTAGCGTGGTGGGTTTCTTTTTCATTTTTTTAGCCACTTTACTTTTAATGGCACATTCCGATTATTGTATTTTTTTAACTTTTGTTAAACTTGAGTATTTGTGTATATTAATCACGTGCACTCGGTCAATACATTGTGACTTACTGGATGTTAATAAAAAAAACTCGTTTTAGTAGGGGGGGCTCATCTGTGATTCCTGGATTCAGGGACGCTGGCTGTTAGCACGGGTGGTGGTTCGTGCGGAGGCTGATTTTCCTCAGTGCTAGACCAGCAGCACAAATGACATTAAGTTACAACCAATCAACACTCGTTAAGTAGTTAATGAGATGAGTCAGGCGTGCTGGTGGTGGAATTGAACAAATACATGGACCGGGAAACACTGAGTTATAGTATTGCTGGGTGTGCTTGT
Organism: Aldrovandia affinis; assembly: GCA_029706075.1. Lineage (NCBI taxonomy): Eukaryota > Metazoa > Chordata > Actinopteri > Notacanthiformes > Halosauridae > Aldrovandia > Aldrovandia affinis. Next base: position 540,236 of record JAINUG010000359.1, on the reverse strand, counting down.
CAGGCAGGATCACAGATTCTATAAGCCAGTGGTTCTCAAACTCAGTCCTGGGGACTCCCTGTGTATGCAGTTTTTTTGGTTACAGCCAATCTGTTGATCAATTAATGTTGTTGATCAATTAACACACTAACAGGATGCAGGTTTGGCTCGCTGCCATTTGCGGTCGTTGTACTTTCCAAACGGTTTAGTTTGAGTGACCAGGTGTCCACACTTTAAGCAATTAGGCTGCCAGATTTCACTTCCAGTCTATAACTATCAATTAAAGGTAACCTCTTTACAGAAAATTAGAGCATTAGTTGATCTGACCGATTTAAAGTCCTCGGATGTGAATACATTTATTGTTCATGACATACATTGCTATTTCTGAGAGTAAATTATGCTTTACCAGAAATTAAGTTTATGATGAAGAACAAATGGCTTATTACAATTCAGAGGTTACACTTATGGTTGTAATGAAAACCAGCAAACAGTGGATCACCAGGATCAAGGATGGGATCCTCCGGTGTAGACCAATCAGATGGCCACCTCCTGCGATCATTCACTCTTAGCGATAGGAGGGTCCATTTTAACAGAAGTTTCAGACGCCATATTATAATATTTATTTATTTTTTTCATGAAAAGGCGTGCCCAAGAACATCTATTGTCATGGTATTGTCTTTGGTTACTCCCCTTCATGAATATTCATAAGATGATGAAATTGGAGCATTTTGTTTGGCTTTAGCAGTAGAGCGACTAATTTCAATGTTAAGAACACAAAGCTGGATATCTGGCGGTTTTACAGAATCTGACCGGGCAAATGAAGACTGCACAACTACAAGTGCAATAAACAGCAAATCAAAGGGGGAGGGAGGGAAGGAACAAAATGTGTTTATTTCTGTGCATCACAGTTCGGACAACACTTAAATATGACATGTATAAGGGCACTGATGGCAGGGTTACATTTGTGGGGTTTCCACCTCTGGGTCCCAGGGCCCACAGTCCTACTGAAGCTCCTCTTCGGTTAGCATCAATACATTGATCCTGGATTTGCCATTGTGGGCACAAAATACTCTGAAATACTTAACTCTTTAGATGCCAGTACAATTATGGAAACACTCCTGTGGATTTTCAACTAAACATGTCACTAACCAGAGTGTACAATCATTTGGTTCTGAATATTGGTGAAAATGGATGTTGCTTCTTAATGATCCATAACCCACAGGAATTTTACTGGTGTCTAAAGGGTTAAAGTATTTAATATAATTACTTGACCAAGATTTTTTGGTCAACTGAAGTCTGGGTTGCTCCTCATTATCTCTCTGGATATAAAAACAGAAAAATAAGTGTTCTGTTCAGGTTGCAGAAGTGAACGGAGCTGGGTGAAAAGCACCTGGACTACATTAGGGCCCCTGGGGGCCAGGTGTTTCTCCCCCACCCCCACCATTCTCATGATGCTCTGCTGCAGGGCTGGTGAGTGATGACATCACAAGAATCGGATTCCCGCTCCAAACTGGACACCGTCGCATATTCTAGGGAAATTCAGGGAACAAAAAGAAAATCAGACTTCAGTACAAATCTGTTTCTCTTATGTTTATAATATTTACAGCTATGAAATCTTTCAGGATTTAAAATGCTCACGTGTCATGCAATTCACTCCTCCTCACACAGATGGTTTGACCTGGTTGCCATGGGGGGCTTCTATTTGTGTTTGTTGGCATTTTCAGGTCCCATTGATGTGAGTGTGTTTATAAGAGATTAGTTTTGATGGGAACATTGAGACAGCCTCCCTTCTTATTGAACGAAAGACCCTAGATTTGATCTCTAACAAAATGTGCTGCTACAGGTGGCCCATGCGGTAACCTGCAGGAGGGCTGACTCTCAGGTGTACAGGTGTGGGTGGAGCGAGGTGAGAGGTACAGGTGTGGGTAAAGTGAGGTGAGGAGGGCTCAGGTGTGGGTGGAGCGAGGTGAGGGAACTCAGGTGTGGGTGGAGGTACAGGTGCACCGTACCGGTCTCCGCTCTGGACGCCCATGGGAATGCAGTAGTTGAGCTCCAGCCGGGCGATGTTCCCCAAACGCAGCACAATCCCTGCCCCGTAGGACCAACGGATACACTCTGCCAGCTTCTGCAGGTGAGCCCGCGGGCCCTCACCTGCGGAGAGTGGAGAGCAACGTCACACAAACATACGCACACGCACGCGCGCACACATATATATATACATATACACACACACACACTCACATACACAATTACACACACACGCACATACACACACGCATACATATACACTCGCGCACACACACACAAACACAAACATACAGTGAAGGAAATAATTATTTGATCCCTTGCCAATTTTGTAAGTTTGCCCACTGACAAAGAAATGAACGGTCTATCATTTTAATGGTAGGTTTATTTTAACAGTGAGAGACAGAATATGAGACTTGGGAGAAGGTGATGTGGTCAGATGAGACCAAAATCAAGCTCTTTGGCATCAACTCGACTCGCCGTGTTTGGAGGAAGAGAAATGCTGACTATGACCCCAAGAACACCATCCCTACCGTCAAGCATGGAGGTGGAAACATTATGCTTTGGGGGTGTTTCTCTGCTAAGGGGACAGGACGACTTCACCACATTGAGGGGAGGATGGAAATCTTGGGCGACAACCTCCTTCCCTCAGCCAGGACACTGAAAATGGGTCGTGGATGGGTCTTCCAGCACGACAATGACCCAAAACATACGGCTAAGGCAACAAAGGAGTGGCTCAAGAAGAAGCACATTAAGGTCATGGAGTGGCCTAGCCAGTCTCCAGACCTTAATCCCTTAGAAAATCTATGGAGGGAGCTGAAGCTTCGAGTTGCCAAGCGACAGCCTCGAAACCTTAAGGATTTGGAGAGGATCTGCAAAGAGGAGTGGACCAAAATCCCTCCTGAGATGTGCGCAAACCTGGTGACCAACTACAAGAAACGTCTGACCTCTGTGCTTGCCAACAAGGGTTTCTCCACCAAGTACTAAGTCATGTTTTGCTAGGGGATCAAATACTTATTTCACACAATCAAATGCAAATCAATGTATATCTTTTATATAATGTGATTTTCTTTTTATACATGATATATTCTGTCTCTCACTGTTAAAATAAACCTACCATTAAAATTATAGACCGTTAATTTCTTTGTCAGTGGGCAAACTTACAAAATCGGCAAGGGATCAAATCATTATTTCCTTCACTGTACATACATACATATACACGCACGCACTCACTCACACACACACACACACACATACATATACACGCACACACACAAACATACATATACACTCGCGCACACACAAACACAAGCATACATACATATACACTCACACACTCACACACACATACACACACACACAGACAGACACACACACACACACACACACATACATATACACGCACACACACAAACATACATATACACATACACGTACACACACACACACACACACGCACTCGCTTCCACAGTGTTATGCAGACAGACATGCCCATTGGGTTCACTAGCTGTTAAACTGTTTTTACACAACTATGGTCACACAGAGCTGGACCCACCATATTTGTGGTCACACAGGTGATGTAAGGTGATCACAGGTGATGTAAGGTTCTCACCGTAGTTGAGGTTGCACAGGTTGCCAGCATTGAGGAAGAAGTGTGTCCTGAAGAGGTCCCCGAATCCCCCACGCCCGGGACGGAAGGGGAGGGGGGTGTACAGGTGAACCCCGCCCGCCCAATAGGCCTCTCCACCTAGGTAGTCACCTGGAACACCAACAGGCCCTCCCAGGTCAGAACTTCTCTCCTAGCATCCTGCCACGTACACTTAAGACTGAACCCCACAATCCCCACTATAGGGGGGGATTTGATTTCATCAGTCAGATTCATTCAGGTGCCCAAGCAACCAAATGGCCTGTGTACAGGCTACGCGCAGGCAACGCGCAGGCAACGCGCAGGCTACGCGCAGGCTATGCGCAGGCTACGCGCTGGATACGCGCTGGATACGCGCTGGATACGCGCAGGATACGCGCAGGATACGCGCTGCACTGTGAAGAGGGTGGGAGCTCACCTTCACTCTGCGGGCCAATGCTGTACATGCTGAACCCTCTCACGCTGGTGGGCCCGCCCAGATAGAACCTGAGAGACATTCCACATGACATCACAATCAGAACCTACATTCCACTAGGGGTGTAATGGTACATGTATTCGTACCGAACCATTTGGTACCCGCTGTGAACTGAACAAATGCAATCTTCCTTTAACCACTAACACACGTGCAGAACTTTTTTTGTGTGCGGAACTTAATTCAAAACTCTGTACTCGGAACTACAGTAACAATGGACAAATACAGGTGGATCGGACGAAAGCAGTGTGCCAGCACTGAATGTGAATATCAGACCAGGCCAAAGCAATAACAAACGCCGTAGGTTTTATAGCAGTGGATCTGCGACCATACTCCATCGTCGAAAACACAAGTTTTTAATTTTTTTATTTTAGATTTTGTTTCTGATTTTCTCCCAATTTGGTAGCCAATTACACCCGCTATTTTATGTCAATCCCCCAGTAATGTAAGTTCGCTGCTGTAGTCCTGCAACCGGTAGTGACGAAGGCGTAGCATCGTCTCCTCTGAGACGGCACTCGCCAGGCCGTCGACCGTAACCCGGTACTATAGGGCCACTGTTATGCGCAGCGAACGTCCTGTCGGCTTCCCTCCCCGGGGCGGACAGCCAATTGCCGCCCCTGGTGGCACTCCCGGCCAGAGCCGACTCTGGCGAGACGGAGAATCGAACCCCGGTCTCAGTGGCCAGTGTCGAACATTGTAACCACTGGACCACGCGGGAGGCCCCTAGAACACAGGTTTTAACACTAGGAGCGCTGAAACCGGTCATTTGACCGGCACTGACGTCTAATCACATTTAGAAAATTGTTTACGCCAGCTTACTTTTAAAAAACACATAACAGCTTCAAAATTCACGGTTGAGATATGAACGTGCTTAATTTATGTCATAGAATAAAACGTGAAACTCTCTTAGGCTTACTTCCAGGTTTTAGGACTACAAACTGTGTAAGAAGCGCCATCTGGTGAACATTTTGCGTCAGCACCAGTGCCTCTGTCTGTAGACTCAGCGGTCTTTTGACCGGACAGGCGGTGGTCATAGGTATTTCGAAGGCGTGGGCAGAGTCGGCGCTCCTAGTGTTAAACATGTGTTGAAGGTGATTGAGCCCCGCTAAGAAGTTCCATCTCATCCGCATTTCAGTACTTTGTTCAGTAAAATATGGCCGTAAATTATGTGGCAGGTGTAACACGCACACAGAGAGCGAGCAGTAGTCGCAGGAGAGGAGGGGACAGGAGGAACATACCTGTCAGCAATGCAGGTGGGCTTGTCTCCGATTGGTAGTAGCATGCCCCCCCAAAGAGAGGCAGAGAGCACCTGACAGACACATGGATGCAGTCTCAGAGAGGAACAAGGACATGTCCGTTACACCCCAGCCTCTCTGCCATTACACCTTGTCTCTCAATGCCTCCATCGAAGCACCTCTACAATTAGAGAATTCAGCCAAACTTGGGCCCAGAATGGAGGTTTTCCCACAGGGGAGACCTGACTCACTGAGTCCCAGAAGAGACGCCTGTTCAGCTGAAGCTCAAAGTCCTCCTTCAGGAAGCTCACATCACCCCCTGTATAGCCAGCCAGTTCCTGTAAAAACCACAGCACATCGGCCCCATTCAGCCTGAGTCTGGCATTACAGAATGATCATCTGGGGCTAGGAAGAACTCACACACACATAGGCACCGGCACAGGCACGCACACACACATAGGCACCTACAGGCGCACGCATGTATGTACTCATGCATACACGCACACATGTACACACACACCTGGTTAATCTTCAGTAAGGCACCTTTCCTTGGGAGGATAGCAGAGTTCCTGGTGTCAATGACCATGGAATGCTGGAGGGGAAAAAATCAATGATTACATCTCACCTCCACCTGGAACACCTGACACAAGCAAGAGCCTTCAGGTCTGGAGGCAGAAAGTTCTCTAGAACTCTGAGACAACCGCAGAATGAGTGAGTGAACTGCGAGTGTTTGAGTGTTTCCACTCACACAGAAAGAAAAGGTGCCCATGATAGAGAAAACACTAAGAGTGCACACTGCCACACTCAGAGCCTGCAGGGGGCACTATACTGAGGGTGGACAAAGGGAGGCACTGTACCGAGAGGGAGGATTTGAGCGAGTGGCCACTCTCCTCTCGGACGGCGAAGGAGGCCGTGCGCCAGGCAGCCCAACTCCCTCCACACCCCCTCCCACTTCAGCGTGTGGTGACTCCTCCAGACCGGGAACTGCAAGAGACAGGAGACAGCACTGCTGCATCACCAACACCAACACTAACAATGAACACTAACAATCATCAACACTATAACCAACTATAAACACTAAATCAACACTAACAATCAGCACTATAACACCAACTATAACCAACACTAACAATCAGTGCTAATAATCAACACTGACAATGAACACTAACAATAAACATTAACTATAACACCACTATAAACACTATCAACACTAACAATCAGCATTAACACAACACTATCATCAACATTAATAATCAGAAACACCAACTATCAACACTAACTAGCAACACTAATCATGAACACTAACTTTCACCAATACCAACTATCAAAACTAAAGCATTAACATTCTACATCATCAGCACTAATATAACAACACTAACAATCATCACTTAATCATCATGAACACCAATACATTCACATTAGTAAACACAATGATACTGTATCACCAACAGAAATACACTGACATGACGCAGGGCACATGCCTGTAATCTCTACAATAGTAACTTTTAAGCCTCGTCATCGCGCCGAAATAACGCAGAGAGGTAAGCCAACGTACGCTGAATTCTGTGGACACGCCGCGGTCCGTCTCTCGCAGTGAGCTCCAGGGGAACTGTCCCGTGACTTTGTACAGGTTTACAGAGAAGCTGCAACAGAAGAACATGCATCAGAGGACTTCATTCCTGCCCTTGGAGAGTTGCAGGATTTGTTTTCACCTTAAAACCAGCAGCTGGTTCAGACCCAGAAAACCAGGCAGGGCGAGTTAACTGTGTAATCAGCTGCTTTAATTCACCAATTAATTGCTGAGTAACAACAAAAACCAGCATGTCCTGTGGCTGTCCAAGGGTGAGAGTGAGTACCACTGCCATAGTGTCATACAAACCATTGAGCTATTGCATATACAAGTGCTTAAACACGACTGTATCTTAGCAACAGAAGAAAGGGTGAGGTGGCAGACAGTGGCAGTAATGGTTCCTCTCTACTCCTGGGGAAATTTGTTATGCTGTTTTTGTGTAGCTGTTTTTCCCTGTGCTCTGGTTGAGTGAAACATGGAAAATCTGTAGTTACTGTGTTACTGTAAGCCCTTGTGCGTTCTTATATTCGGTGAGGTTGCATTGCGGAGTGGCTCCTGGCGTACTTGCGGTCAAAGTTTCCGGGCTGTGGCTTGAAGAAGGACAGGCCATAGGAGGTCTCTTTGGTGCCGTAGGAGAACTGGAAGGTGAGCTTTTCTGCACGCCCCAGAAAGTTGGGCAGCTTAATGCCCAGCACCTGCATCACAGGTAAACCACACACCTGTGTCACCTGGCCTCCTTACCAATACAGAACTGTGAGCACTGCTTTGATGCACACAACTGACATGCATCTTGGGTAGGTCTTCAGCCTTCCAATGGGTCATAACACAATAATTAATCTATTAATTCATTAATAATTATTATTTTATGTTTAGCTCCTCTTTTCCTTCCACCCTCTCTGCTTCTTCTACAGGATGTTCTGGTTGGCAATGAAGGAATTGTGTATTCTGTCTGTAACTGTGCCATTTTGACGAGGTCATCTGTATAGGAATGAGTGAGTTGATTAGACATTAGATTAGACTGTCTTTGATCACCAATGCTTTGTCAGCAAACAGTGTCTCTTCTATTCAATGAGCTTCCTGACTTCCTTGCTGGTGCTTTGTTAGCAACACAAAGGCTCAAACTCATCATCTGTCCCTATGTATATATTCAGGTGAGAGACTCATTCACTTTAGACTCTGTACCAACTCGCTGTGGACCGCTGTGTGTAATAAACTTGCATTTCAAGTCAGACTGCTGAGTCTCCTGGTCGTCTCTTCGGAAGAAGCTAACAGCAACAAAGGTTTCTGGTGCAATGCTACAGTACAGAACACTCATTGCCAAAATGTTGTACTTGGTCACGACCCTTAATTGATTTTCAGAAGATGCATCAAACTGGAATGTTTTGGCTTCAACAATACAGGGACAGAACTTTCAATGTTAAGAACATGGAGCTGAGTATCTGGTCTAGAGAATCTGTGACCATGGGCACTCTTTAAGGTCAGAAGCACATCGCTGGGTCTGGATTCTCACCATGCTCCCTTCGTTGTTCCCGACCATCGTGTTGTAACTCCCGGTCATCCTCCTCAGCTCGGTGACTTCAAACGTGACATCCAGTCCATTAGGCAGAGCTTCGTTTCCTGTGGGCAAAGGCTCATGCCAGTCAAAAGCTGAAACAGACTCACAATGAATCAGGCAATCTCAATCAAGCCAGGCAATATCCAGAAAACTCAATATCAATCAAAATCGCAATTGATTGAGAGTGCCTGAAGACAGGCATTCTAAATGAATTATCTGCAGTGTAAATCATTACACTGCAGATAAATACTGCCCTCAGACATCAGTTTTATAAAAGCTACTCTGGTATAAAGTTCCCTCCCGAGGCAATCCACCGTCTCCTACAGACCCAGACTACCTCACAGTGAAGATATGGGTCTGTTCAAACAGGCCAGATAACCAGCATGCAGTGTTTTAAACCCACACGGGGGTGCTGTGTGTAATGAGGGTAGGTCTGCTGTGGGTTTCAAACCACGGTTGGTCGCCCAGCACAACAAGAGATACGATTAGCCCTGTGCTAAAAACTATGGTCCTCAGCCAAGGGAACTAATCACACTCGTATTGCATCTCCAAGGGGTAACGTCGCATTCTGTAGCAGACGCTAGCATGCTAGCTCACGGCTCTGAGCTCCACTACATGTGCGCTGCGAGCTACCTTGTGAGGTGTCGATGACGACTTCCACCTGTCTGAAGATGCCCAGGCGGAGCAGTTTCTGGCGTGCTTCGTGTGACTTCTTCATCACCTGCAGCAGACACATCACAATACAGTTTACATTCCTTCCATTTAGCACACGCTCTTATCCAGAGCTTACTTACAACACAGGAGAACATACATGTAACTGCCAAAATAAAGGAAACACTTGAGTAAATGGTGGCTTTGTTATGGTGTGGGGTGCCATACCAAACCATTCCATACCAAAATGGCCTTTATTGGCATTTACCTTGTCCTCTAAAGGGTTGAGTGGGCCTAAACTATGGTAAAGGCCTTTTTTAAATTATTTAAAAAAAAAATGTTTTTAAGATTTTGTTTCTGATTTTTTCCCAATTTAGTACCCAATTACACCCGCTATTTTATGTCAATCCCCCCTAGTAATGGGAGTTCGCTGCCGTAGTCCTGAGACCGGAGACGACACTCACCAGGCCGTCGACCGTAACCCGGTACTACAGGGCCACTCTTATGCGCAGCGAATGTCCTGTCGGCTTCCCTCCCCCGGCTTGCCAATCGCCGCCCCTGGTGGCACTCCCGGTCAGAGCCGACTCTGGCGGGACGGGGAATCGAACCCCGGTCTCCGTGGAACGTTGTAACCACTGGACCACGCGGGAGGCCCCATGATCACCTTCATCCTACGGTGAAGCATTTCTATCTATGATGGGAGTGGCCTCTTCCAGTATGACAATGCCCCCATAAACAGCACATGAGTGGTTACTGAATGGTTTTATGGGCGTGAAAAAGATGTAAACCATATGCCATGGCTGTCTCAATCACCAGATTTCAATCCAATTGAACACTTATGGGAGATTCTGGAACGGCACCTGAGACAGCGTTTTCCACCACATCAACAAAACACCTAATGATAACATTTCCCGTTGAAAAATTCCTCCAGTAGAGTTCCAGACACTTATAGAATCTATGCCAGTGAGCAGTGAAACTGTTCTGGTGGCCCAACGCTCTATTAAGACTTTCTGTTGGCATTTCTGTTATTTTGGCAGTTACATCCACAGGAGTTATGAGTGACATTCACATGGACATAATGATACGTAAAAAAGTAAAAATGTGTCAGACCTGGACCGAATAATTACATACTTTAACACTTTAGACACCATTAAAATTCTTGCAGATTTATGACAACTTTGAAATAAACTAAATTTTCACCAATATTCAGTACCAAATCCTTATTTCATATGATGTATGTGTGTTTTAGTAAGTAAATTATACATTTTACATTTTTAGGCAGTTAGCAGATGCTCTTAATCAGAGCAACTTACAGTTTACATTTCTTTACATACAATCCATTTATACAGCTGGATATTTTTAGTGAAGCAATTCAGGTTAAGTACCTTGCTCAAGGGTACAACAGCAGTGCCCCACCTGGGAATTGAACCTGCAACCTCTGAGTTACAAGCCCAGCTCCCTAACCATTACACTACACTGCCAGCCTTGCCAAATTACCAGGTATCTGCAGGAGTTTTACCAGTATCTAAAAAATTAAATAATTCAAATATTTGCTTATCCTAGATTTGAAATGTGTACACATTGTATATGGAGGAGAGCCCACTGACGCACTGCCTCCTGTATTGTGTGCCCGTTTCAGATGTCTGTAAGCTTCTATTAAGATCGAGCAACTGGGATATTGTTTCGAGGGTACGAGTGAATACAACAGCAATCTCCTCTGAGGTGAAACATACTTACATCGATTAGATTTTTGGCAGCGAAGACTTCTGCGATTTCATATCCCAGGATATCCTCTTTCGTTCTCCCCAACCCATCTATATGCACACGTTGGACTACGACCTACACAAGACAACAACAAAAAACATAATTTCATAGACATTTAAGCCTGTCACCGTTTAACCAACGTTAAATGCCCCGTTCTGAAATTCTGAGGCAGCTTCTTGAAAATGGCAATCGCACCCATCTACAAACCACTTGAAATGTTACCATGCAACCGTAGTAGTACATCATATCCGCTAAATACGCTCAATGTTCAGAACCTGCTGGACCAACTATAACAAATACAAATATCTACATTTGATTCGATTATTACAACAAACACACATTTCGGGGGGTTAGTTACAATAAAAGCACATTTAGAGAACCAAAGCTTAAGAATACTCACGTCTTTGTTTTCAAGAACTTCTTGTTTGGACTCTGGTTCCACCTCCACCATGTCAACATCATCGGCGTGAACCCCAAGGTCGGGTCCTTGCATCGGGAGGGGGTCGAGACTCTGAAGAGAGAAACACCGAGCAGCGCATTGGATCTTTGGCTTATAAACTTTAACGCTAGCTAGCTTACCAGCACTGCTACATTCTTCGTTAAACGTTAGCTAGCCATAGGTTTGATTCATTATCCTAACATGATTGTTGCATCTTAAATAGTTCATGCACAATAGATTGTGATATTTTTCTAATGCATTTTCAGCCGTCATTGACACTCGCTAGCTAAATGGGTTTTGTTCAGCGACCACAAACCCCGTAACGTTAGCACGATAGTTATGGCCTACTCCATTGCACAAGGAAAGCGATCAGAGGTCATGCACAACATCTTAACCCATTCTATTTAGAGCACATTTATTTACCCTGGCGTGGACAGTCCCCATGTTGGCTTCACGATTTTTAATAAATATATTCCTTTGAAGAGGTTAGCAAGGTATCAACTGCAGGGCAGGTGTTAAAGCAATTGACACTATTTGCACTTAAAGAAGACCCGTCCGTGCAAACCGCCATGACACCTACTGGCCCCGCCCTCCAGTGCACTGATTGGACAGAGCTTTGCCTTCGGTCACTTTAGAGGCGGCCGGCCGCCAGTGAGCGCCTTTATTAACCCTCAAGCGACCAACACATTTCACATAGCCCACACTACACCAATTCATTTTTTCAGATTGCGTCAAATAACCATACAGTTATTTGACGACAGTTACAGTGCATTTAAACAGCCTTCTCTCCCACAGCATTTTATATCTAATAATTTCAGTGCTCTCAGGTCTTCCGTCTGGATCTCCAATTTCTTTTTTCCAGCGTAATGTACACTTTTCCCCATCTCCCTCTCTTCTGAATCTCAGTTCGCCTATCTTCCTGTAATGTATCATTACTCCCGTCTCCACCCCTCCCTCTGACGGTGTGCTTTCTATCACAGACGCTTCTCCGTTATCTATATGAATATGGAATCGCAATCTCCGATATATGATAAACTCCCTATTGTTCCCTATTGGAATTTCAATTTCAGATATCATGAATTGCTATTCCTGATATCAGCAACTCGAAGATGAAATGTTAAAACCGCCATAGCATCCTTCGTCAGATCACTCTGACGCTAGTAGGTGGCGTATTGCTATATGGCAGGGTTCCTCAAATCTGCCCCACCAATCCAAAGATTAAGGACGGGCAGAAAACACCAGTGCTCGACCCCACAACGACCATGATTTGAGGCTGCTACATCGATCTACGCATAACCGACTTGCACCAGGAAAGGGCGCTGTCGCTCCATGAGATTTACTACAGTCTTGCTGCTCGCCCAAAAAATTAACTTGGTTTGTTTCAAGATTTCATGAAGGAAGATTTCATGATTAAAAATGTAATGAAGGAATAGCAATACAATGAGGCAATCCAAAGAGGGATCAACGATGGATCCAAGATGTGTCGGGACGGAACCCAACTGCGCTCCTCAGGGTCATAGTCCACTAGGGGAACTGAGTACCCTGCCTACACGCCGCGACGCCACGATACTACGCACCGTATAAGCGGACCACCCCCCAATGATACGAGGCGGCGGTGGTAGGGAGGCGCTCGAGATACGTGGAACGAGGATGTATCCGCATAGATTGGGGAAGCTGCACAGAACGGTGACAGGGTTAATTTTACGTAGGACCTTAAAAGGACCAATAAAACGCGGCGCGAGTTTCCGAGACTCTAAACGGCAGATCTCGTGTAGACAACCACACTCGTTGACCAACCCTATACGATGGAGCTGCCTTTAGCAAACTCCTTTGGCGATCAACAGCGCGTACTAGAGCCGCCTAACCCTCCTCCAGGTGACACGACAACGTCGCACAAAGGCCGCAGCGGAAGGGGCACTCCTCGTCACCCTTGCGCCGAAAAATAAAGGAGGCTGAAACCCTAACTGAGCCTCGAATGGAGAGACCTGACGAAGCGCGTTGCGCAGCTGCAAGGCAAGGTGCCGACTCCATGATGATGGATTGGCGGGAAGCGACAGCTGAGAGTATTTTCCATAGTTTGATTAGTGCCTTGTCTGTCCATTGGTCTGTGGGTGAAACCCTGACGACAGGCTCACAGACGCCCTAACAGCGAACAAAACGCCCGCCAGAATCTGGACGCAAACTGAGGACCCCGATCGGACACTACGTCTTGCGGTAAGCCGTGAAGGCGAAAGACATGGTCCATCATGAGGTGCGCAGTTTCGAGTGCTGACGGCAGCTTGGGAAGCGCAATGAAGTGGGCAGCCTTGGAAAATCTGTCCACTACCACCAAAATGACGGTATGACCGTTCGAGTTAGGTAGACCGGCAACGGGTCCAAGGCGATATGGCTCCAGGACGATGTGGAACCGGAAGTGGCCGCAAAACCCTGATGGTGCCAGCTGTGACACCTTTATTACGGGCACAAATGCTACAGGCCGCAACAAATTCCCGAATGCCACCAGAACCGTCTACCCAGAAAATCGTTGTGCCTGGGTGACCAGTGAGCCGGGAGGAGTGGCCCCACTGCAGTACCTGGGAGCGAGCTCCTGAAGGAACGAAGAGACATCCCCTGTGGACCCCCACCAGGATCCGGCTCAAGGCGTTGAGCCTCATGCACCACCCTTCTATCTCCCATAACACTGGAGATCAAATCTGTGCGGTGGGAATAATGGGTGTGGGCGGATGATCCATTTCGATCCATCGCAAGACAGGGCGTCAGGCTTAATATTTTTGAACCAGGACGGTAAGTCAACAAAAATTAAACCTAGTAAAAATAATGCCCAACGAGCTTGCCGTGAATTACGACGTTGAGCACCCTGGATGTACTCTAAATTTTTATGATCAGTCCAGACAGTGAAGGATGTTCCGCCCTTCTTCAAGCCAATGACGCCATTCCTCCAGCGCCATTTTAACCGCTAATAACTCCCTATCTCCTACATTGTAACAAGGCGAAAGGTTCCGAGAAAAATATGCGCACGGATGAACCCTTTATCCATGACCGACCGCTGGGACAGAATAGCCCCTACCCAGCTCAGAGGCATCAACCTCTACAATAAAGGTAATGAAGGATTGGGAGAAATTAAAATAGGTTCAGAACTGAATCTTCTTTTTAGTTCAGCGAAAGCCGCCTCCGCTTTAGGGGACCATTGGAACCGAGGAAGAAACAGTTTTTTTTGTAAGCGCCGTGATGGGCGCGACCACTGAACTAAAAATTGCGGATAAACCGTCTATAAAAATTTGCAAACCCCAAAACGCTGCACCTGTTTTACAGAGACCGGAGCAGGCCAATCCTTGACCGCAGTCACTTTATTGGTCTCTATTATGTATTTGGTCCCTTCATACTAATAATATTGCACATTGCACACGAATGCATGTAGCCTATGGGTGGGCTTTGTGTCACTGAAACAAATAGATTAGCCTAATTAATTCGACTTTTTCGTTAACTGTATTGTGAAATCGATTGCTACTGTACGCTTGAAAGTAAAATGGACGTCTAAATAACAATTACTACATGTACCACAAACTTAATGCACAAGCACGTTCCGGTGCAATTCATGTTTCACAGTTAAACCAAGATTACTAGCAGAGTGGAATGGCTAGTTTGTGGTGTCCACAGGCAAATGTAAAATGTTAATTGTCACATTGTCGACGATGATAAAGTGCAATCGTGCTTGTTGACAAGGCATTGGAAGCAAGTGACGGGTTCAGGACAGGTCTGTTATTTGACAGACTAGATAAAAACCATGATCCCACCCTTTGCTAATCAATAAAACTCTCTCTCTCTCTCTCTCTCTCTCTCTCTCTCTCTCTCTCTCTCTCTCTCTCACACACACACACACACACACACACACCTCCTACCACCTCTTGCGCAAGCCAATCAGCGGACATAGTGCCGCTCTTCTGTCTCGCCGTTCAGTCTCCCTGCCCGCACCGAAAGCATTGTATTATCGAAGAAACACAACCACAAATACTACGTTAGCTTAAATCACCGCTCATAACATGGAGATAAGTTGTTTTTCCTTGGACTTGTGTTTGTTCTTCGTCCTCGTAAATACTTGTGGTGTGACAGGAAACGCTGCACTTGCAGGTAGGAGTTTCTACTTTACCTTTTCGCTTTCCCAGCCCTGAATATAATTTGAAAATAATTAAATTGGCCCTTGTCAATAAGTCAGTGGCGCTTTATATTAGCAATGAGCATTATATTAATAGGCTACTAAATATCAGCCATTCTGAACGTCATATTATGTACTTTTAGATTTTTAAACAAATAACAATTTTATGTTGTATTTGGATGCAAGGAAATATTTTAATCTTTTATTATCTACGATATTTTGAAATGTCTTTCAGTTTTCCAATAAGCAAATTTTAATTGTATATTTTTTAAATATCGTTTGTCAGGCTGATGTAGGGTCTGTTATTATTAACAGAGTTTGTCCGGAATGTTTGGGGCACACCCGGAGCTGTCGCCTGAATTTGTGATAGGTTAATGAGTCGAAATATTACGAGGCACTTTCTCTTCTGCTCGAACGGCCGCTGCCTGTGATCTGAGAACGTGTCTTTATTAGATTCCGTTCACTGCGCCAGCTTTCCGAATAGATGAGGCGATTTAAAGATCACCCCATGGTCGCTCACGGCTGTCGTTCTTTCGCTGTTCCAAAGTAAACCAACACTGGTAAAAACGGCGTGCTTTGTGTAACCATCTAAGCGAAAATATATCAGTGTGGAAAATTTGGTTTCTCAGCATGTATGTTTCTCAGTATGGAATCCCCCATCAGATATGAAAATGTCCCCCCAATTGCCTACGTTTTTTTTTTTTAAAATAAAGTATGGAATGTCAGTTGACTTTGACGTTCTTTAAAATAAAAGCAACATCAAAGTCATATTGTCGACTTACACAGTAGCATATTTGAACGCAACTGATATTATTTTCGTTGTCAAATTTTTATGTTTGTATTGCTAACAGCAATGATTAATTAACAACTGGTTGCACGAAAGTACG
Organism: Aldrovandia affinis; assembly: GCA_029706075.1. NCBI lineage: Eukaryota > Metazoa > Chordata > Actinopteri > Notacanthiformes > Halosauridae > Aldrovandia > Aldrovandia affinis. Next base: position 523,861 of record JAINUG010000359.1, on the reverse strand, counting down.
TTTGTTTATATACACTGACAGTTAGTCTACTTGTTATGGACCTGCCTTCGCTGATGAGAAGTAGGCTACAGAACAAACCGTATGGATTCTACAAAAATGGTACAGTGGAATGATTATACTGTTCATAGAGACCGTATTACTGCAGTCTCCAATTTATGCTGATTTAAACATGGCAGAAAATAAATCTGGCCTCGACTCTGTACAAATATCGGTTATACTTTCATTTAATCTTTTATGTATTCCTTTTTATTTAAGTGGGCTGTTGGCCAGTTTATGCGAAGCTTGGACAAGCTTCATGTGATGAGGCACACAGTTGGTTTCCTCAGAAGAAATAAACGCAAGGCGTCGTGTGTAACACTTGGCCCAGGGGGCATTTTATTTTTAAACTGATGGAGGGCTATAGGCTTGAGCAGGCACGTGCACAGATAGGGCCGAAGGGGGGCTTGAGCCCCTGCCATTTTGCCCTCAGAGTCAAAAGGTTCCATTTTTTTAGCTGGTGTTAATTGTCTTTTATTTTTTCTTTATTTCTTATTGCAATTCAATCAAATATAAAGAGGTAAATGTATAATAGTATCCACGAAAAAATACACCTTGTCAATTTTAAAAGTACTCAGCTCTTTACCCCCCCCTTCTAAATGGTTTATTCCGAACACAACTTGTCATGAAAAGCACAACATCCCCATCCCCAGTTCGATTACGGTGAATGATATCACTCAAGTAGGCACTGTTTTCATTATTATCTCATTTATAAAATATATGCAGTGTAACAAAATGATACAGAACATGAAAACAAAAGGAAGTTTTGAAACCCCAAATTCAGGGGGCTGATGTGTCAATCATGTCAGAGTAGGACTGCTGATCTAGAATCTTTTCATTACTTATAATGAAAGGTAAAACAAGTCCCATGTTATTAACATAGTGTGTGATTATTGATGGCGGCGGTGTGGCAACATTGGGGTGGGAATAGTGCGTGTCGGTGGGGTGAGTGCCCTTTTTTTTTCTTCTTGAGCCCCTGCCCCCCAAAATGTCTGTGCACGGCCCTTAGCTTGAGAGGACCACGGAATTTGACATTTCGCTCCAGCACAAACGCTTGAACGCGGAGTTAAAATATAGAAACTAGCGCGCTTTCTACGGAACTCAAAGCCTACTTTTATTTTTTTATTGCCAATTAAAATCGCGAATAAAACGCTATTAACTGCACAGTGCGTTCGGATTAGCACCAGATTCCACTGGGTTTGCTAAAAACACCTCGCGTGACACTTACAGACGACGGAATCCTTCGGGTGGAGGCGCGATTATCGTTGCTTTAATGTTTCAGTGTTACTTTGAGGCGGAATGAAATAAGGATGGCACAGTAATTATTGCCTCTTTGCAGTGAACGTGAATCTATGATGGCACAGTTCTCACGTCCTCTGATATTAATTACGTTATGGCAATGTTATGATAATTTATGATATGCCGGTTTGGTCGTCAGTGGGCTTTTCCCCTCAGGCTATAAACACCCGCTGTCAGTTAGGTTTGCTTCTCACTGTCTGTCTCATTGTCATACACACAGACAGGATCATTTCACTGCAAGAAAAGTAAGTGATTAGGCTACTTGACGAGTATGGAAAAACAATGCATAAATAACTAAAACACGTTATTGTTAATTAAATTATTGGAAATGATGGAATATTTTTGGAAATTATATACAATTATACAACATATACATATACAATACAAAGTATTGGCAAATGATATGCAGATTATCATACGGATAATTAGCTAATTGAGCCCGGATATTTGCTGTAAACGTAAACCTGCATACACATTACACACTAGCCCTCCAGTAAATGCAGTTGCCCACCCCTGGTCTACACGTTACCTTCATGTGCCATTTATACAGGGTAGGGCTTCACTGGTTCACATGGGCCATATGCTGTCTCTGATTTTCCAAGGTGAGTGTAGTGTAATGGTTAGGGAACTGGGCTTGTAACGCTGAGTTTGCTGGTTTCCACCCCATGTGGGGCACTGCCATTGTATCCTTGAGCAAGGTACTTAACCTGAATTGTTTCAGTAAATAGCCAACTGTATAAATGGATTGTATGTAACCCCCCACCAACAACTGTAAATTGCTCTGGATAAGATTGCTTGCTAAATTACTGTAATGTAATGATGAAAGGCCATGCGTGTACTGGGATATCATCTGGAGATCCCTCATAGTGTCTCATTTCAGTGGAATAAACTTTGTTTCTTAATAGCTCTGCTATGCATGCTTTTCCTTGATTTGTTTCCATAATTAGGCCTGTCACTTCTTCAAAGTCTAAACTTGGTTTTGTAAAAGTAGCTGATGTGTCTCGACTCCAGCATCACTTTTTACATTTTAACAACTGCGCTCACCTTGTAGGGAGATTTACCAGGTTGTGGAATAGCAGGCTGTGTGCTGCTCTCCAATCTGTCTGTCTCACTGGTGGTCTGAGATTGATCCTCACAGAAGTCACGTATATGAGCCCTCTTTGTGTGTTTGCCAGCCAGTAACAGTTTTATTTGACTGTGTTTTAATTGAATGACGTGTGGCGGTTGTTCCCGCCGGGGTGCCTGTGGTTCTGTCCAGATGCAGATGAATGCTCCGAGGCCACAGATGATTGTCACATCGACGCCCTCTGCCAGAACACCCCCAAATCCTACAAGTGCATCTGCAAACCAGGCTACAAGGGGGACGGGAAACAGTGTGAAGGTGAGTGTTTACCTGTGTGAGTGTGTCTGTGTGAAGGTGTGTGTATCTGTGTGAAGGTGTGAAGGTGTGTGTGTGTGTGTGAAGGTGGGTGTGTGTCTGTGTGAAGGTGTGTGTGTCTGTGTGAAGGTGTCTGTGTGTCTGTGTGAAGGTGAGAGAAGGTGTGTGTGTCCATGTCAAGGTGGGCGTGTGTTTGTGTGTGTGTGTGTGTGTGTGTGTGTGTGTGAAGGTGTGTGAAGGTGTGTGTGTGTGTGTGAAGGTGGGCGTGTGTCTGTGTGTGTGTGTGTGAAGGTGTGTGAAGGTGTGTGTGTGTGACAAAGTGTGTGTCTGTGTGTGTGAGTATGTGTGTGTGTGTGTGTGTGTGTGTGTGTGTGTGTGTGTGTGTCTGTGTGAAGGTGAATGTGTGTCTGTGTGAAGGTCTGACTGGGGGCCACAGCCCCTCTCCACTCAAACACATGAACTCCAGCCCTTAAATGATGGAATCTGCAGTTGTTGAACAGTGACACCTCTCCCCTCCACAGGGTCAAATGTTATAAAAGTAAAAGGATGTACAGGTAACTGCCAAAATAAAGGAAATACTTGAGTAAATGTAAATGTACTGTAAATGTAAATGTAAATGAAAATGAAAATGTAAATGTAAAATGTAAAATGTAAATGAACACTTCTGGTGTTTTTTTTGTGGGGTGCATTTTCCTGGGACAGCATTTTCCACCACCATCAACAAAACACCAAATGATGGAATTTATTGTGGTAGAATGGTATTGCATCAGAGTTCCAAACACTTGTAGAATCTATGCCCAAGGCACATTGAAGCTGTTCTGGGGGCTCGTGGCCCAACGCCCTATTAAGTCACTTTATGTTGGTGTTTCCTTTATTTCGTCAGCTACCTGTAAGTCATTGTAATTTTCTTGGCTTGAATATCTTTTGGAGTGGGTTTGTATGTTACAGTTTGCTGTGAGTCTCTGACTTTGTGCTTTTAAGTACTTTGACATTGGAAATGTTTCAGGCCCCTTCACTTTTTCCACACTTTGTTGTGTTATAGACTTAATTTAAAATGGATTAAATTGATGTTTTTCCATGAATCTACACACCATACCCCATAATGACAAAATGAAAACACGTTTTTAGAAATGGTTGGAAATTTATTAAAAATAAAAAAATAAAATATGTCATTTACATAAGTATTCAGACCCTTTGCTATGACACTCCAAATTGAGCTCAGATGCATCCTGTTTCCTTTGGTCATCCTTGAGATGTCTCTAGAACTTGATTGTAGTCCACCTGTGGCAAATTCAATTGAATGGACATGATTTAGAAAGGCACACACCTGTTTATATAAGGTCCCACAGTTCAAAGTGCCAGAGAAAAAACCAAGCTCTGAGGTCCAAATAACTCTCCATAGACCTCCGAGATAGAATTGTGTCAAGGCATAGATCTGGGGGGAGGGTATAAAAACATTGCTAAAGCATTGAAAGTTCACAGGAGCACAGTGGGCTCCATCATTGTGAAATGGAAGAAGTTTGGAACCACCACGACTCTTCTTAGAGCTGGCTGTCTGGCCAAACTCAGTAACCGGGCAAGAAGGGACATGGTCAGGGAGGTGACCAATAACCCAATGACCACTCTAAGAGAGCTTCAGAGTTACTCTGTAGCGATGGGAGAACCTGGCAGAAGGACAACCATCAGCACTCCATTAATCAGGCCTTTATGGGGCCTGAATACTTTCCAAAGCCACTGTATATCCTATTTGTTTAGTGTTTGTGTGAATATCAGTGGGCTAATCTAGTGAAAATACAGCACCTTACTTGCATACTCAGCAGCATGGTGGTAATTGCTTTGTTCTTTGTTGCAAATTAATTAAATACGATGGTTCTTCTGCTTCCATCAAACAGTGAGCCTGTGGTTTAAAGAAACAAGGAGAAAGACAGTCTGGCCATGACAGCTACAGTACCGTACTGTAAATATTTTGCCACTTAGTTTCTTCACCCTGATGTTTGGTTATTATCCCTGGGTAAAACATAACACCCTGAATATTCTAGACTGGGCAGTGTGATAACAACAGTGTAGAGATTGCAGTGTAGGGAAATGTGATAACAACACTGAGATGGTGTTAGCTTAGCATGGGCTTTGGTTGGTTAGGCTAGCATATGGTTTGTCAGCCTACATTAGCTCGTAATTCACAGGCACAGATGTTTCACAGCTACAGATTGATTACACTGGAGGAGTTGAGAGTACAGTTCTGAGAATGTGTTACTGGATGTGTACAGCTTAGTCTGGACTGAATAAGAGTCATTGCACATCATCCAGAAAAAGAGGTGTATTCTCAGTGCTAATTAAAAGCAGTGACACAAGTGGCACAACAGTAAAGTGCAGGTTGCCCACTGCAGCCTGGGTAACTGCTGGGCAATTATCTGTGCTAGTTGCCCCTCATGAGGTTATCCGATGTTCAGGTTTTTTGTTTTTGAAAAGCTGATGGTAAGGGGCACATGGCATTCTGTAAAAACTGATCAGCACTTAATTGCCTGTTCTATGAACTCCTCCAGTTATTTAAGCTAAAAGACAGGCCTGTGCCTTTTCCTCTGCACGTCTTTCAGTTCAACATGGTGGCAGTGTTAGTTTGCATTTGTCTGAGCTGTTAGTTTATTTATATGAGCTGTTAATTTATATTTGTATGAGCTGATAGTTGGTTATTTATTTGAATGAGCTCACAGCTGATTGGCCAGAGGTGAAGGCTTCGTTCTGTCATTTCACACTGAAGCCAAACTGCAGGGACTCTGGGACAATGTCCTTGGACACGTTGAGGTCACCAGCAGGAGTGGCTCTGGTTGATGTTATGATGAATTTCCCTGTTCTCAGCACTGTTGGGTTAAATATTGATATTGTTCATTCTGATCACTGTTGATTGGGGTGTCCTAGAGACCAGAGACCGTATGTATCAAGTCACTAAAAGTAAAAAATTGGTCTCAAGTGTAACTTAAGTTTAGGAATTGGTGATGTTTACTCCTTGTTAGGGGGGAACAATGGCGAGAGGTGGGAAAGGACCCAATCACAGAGATGGAAGGAGGAGGTGGTACAAAACAAGGAGAGAACCAAAAATACACTGGACTAACTAAACTGGGAGGGACAAACCACGAGAGATAAAAACAAAATAGCAAAATAACAAACACATTAGAGAAACCAGGAGGAGCATAAAACAAAGACAAAACACTAAACTAACAATGAAAACTTTGTGAGATGAGAAAGGCAGGTATGAAAACACAGCACGTTAACTCGAAACTGAGCACAGGAGAATGGGAGAGACTGGGTTATATACTGAGTGTAATAAAGTAAACTAGAGACAGGTGTGAGTGGAAAATCACAGGGGAAGACTTGAAACTGTCATAATGGAATGTTGGGGTGACTGGGGAAAAAGAAACAGTGAAACCAAAAAAAGGGAAACAAAAAACAAAAAGGGAGCTAGGACGAGGAGGTATCGCTGGAGCCCTGGCAGTACCCCTCCCCCTAGGGATGGCACCTGACGGACCAGCAACAGCACCCGGGCGGGACTGGAGGAAGTCGTGGATCAGGTCCGGATCCAGGATGTCACGCCGGGGAACCTAGGACCGCTCCTCAGGTCCATAGCCCTCCCAGTCCACCAGGAACTGCTCCGAACGCCCCACCCGCCGGGACCGCAAGATGCATCGAACAGTGTAGGCCGGCAGGCCGGTGATGACCCTGGGAGGAGGGGGACGGATGGGCGGGGACAACACACTGGACAGCACCAGCCGGAGACGGGAAACATGAAAGGAGGAGTGGATGCGCATGGAACGGGGGAGGAGGAGGCGGAAAGTAACCGGGTTAATCTTGCAGTCAATCTTAAAAGGTCCAATGAACCGAGGAGCAAGCTTCCTGGACTCCACATGCAGAGGGGGGTCACGGGTGGAGAGCCAGACGCGCTGACCAGGACACAGTAAGGGCGCGGGACGGCGGTGTCGGTCTGCCTGAATCCATTGGTGGCGCGAAGCGAGTAGCAGGGATGCCTGAGCCTTCTTCCAAGTGCGCCGACAGCGCGGACGAAAGCCAAGGCTGATGGGACACCCACTTCTGGCTCTTGTTCGGGAAAAAGAGGTGGCTGGTAACCCAGCTGACATTCAAATGGTGACATGCCAGTGGAGGAGCTAGACGCTCTGGGTGCAGACCGGGCAGGCTTGGGCAAATGAACCTTCTCGGAGGTGGGCCACCAGAAGCAGCATCTGATAAAGTCCAGGGTCCACGTGCGCCTGGGATGACCAGTGAGCCTGGAGGAGTGACCCCACTGAAGACGGGCACAAACAGACAATTGGGGGGCCCCCCTCTCGGGTCAGCCTCCTGTCATAGAGCCTCGCGAACCACAGTTTCAATACCCCAACGCACCAGGGCAACGATCCGTGGGAGTTGGGGTGACACACGCCAGGAGCTTCAAATAGCCGAGACAGGGCGTTTGGCTTCACATTCTTTGACCCAGGGCGGTATGAGAGAATAAAATTGAATCTGGTGAAGAACAGCGCCCATCTGGCATAGCGTGAATTGAGCCGCTTGGCATCCTGTATATAAGACAGGTTTTTGTGGTCAGTCCACACGATGAATGGCTGTGCCGCCCTTTCCAACCAATGCCGCCATTCCTCCAAGGCGAGTTTGATGGTCAACAGCTCTCAGTTACCGATATCATAATTTTGTTCTGCTGGAGAGAGGTGATGAGAACAAAAGGCACAGGGGTGGAGTTTCTCATCCTGAGAGGACCGTAGGGAATGAGGGATCAGGAAGTGTCAGCACTGGAGCGGAGGTGAAATGGTGTTTGAGCGCTGCAACTTCGGTGGAAGAGGTCCAATGGAATTTGGTCGATGAGCCCCTGGTCAAAGCTGTGAGAGGGGCTGCTACGGTACTGAAGTTCTGAATGAACCGGCAGTAGAAGTTGGCTAAGCCTAAGAAGCGCTGAACCTGTTTTATGGATGTGGGAGTCCACCAGTTGTTCACAGCTTGGGTTTTGCCTGGATCCATCTTCATCCTCCCCTCAGAGATGATAAACCCCAGAAAGGAAATCACTGGCACGTGAAATTCAATCAGCCTGACGAAGAGGTGGTTCTTGAGGAGACGCTGGAGGACCTCCCTGACGTGTTGCACATGCTCAATGGGGCTTTTAGAGGAAATCAGGACATCGTCAAGGTACAGAAATGCAAATTTATGAATAACATTCTTGATAGTAACCTGGTTGAGACCCCGATAGTTGATGCCCTTCCTTCTTGCCCACAAAAATGAAACAGGCGCCAGCTGGCGAGGTGGATGAGCATATGGCACCAGTGAGAAGGGCCTCTTGGATGTAGTTTTCCATGGCTTTGGTTTCTGGAGCAGAGAGGGAGAAAAGACGACCGCGAGGGGGACAGGTGCCAGGCAGCAGGTTGATTGCACAGTCGTAAGGCCAATGTGGGGGTAGAGAGAAAGCCCGCTCCTTACTGAAAACCTCCAACAGGTTGTTGTAGGTTGGTGGTACCCGGGAGGCATTGGGGGACACAGAGGAGTCAGCTGGCTTGAGAGCGGGTGGAGAGAGCAGACAGGTGGCAGACCAATAAGGTACCTGCATACTAATTGAAGTGGGGGTTGTGACATGCTAGTCATGGGGTACCCAGTACAAGGGGGAACTCAGGGGAATGGATGAGGTGAAATTGGGCTATCTCATAGTGTTGGTTGATAGACAGTCGCAAAGGGGTTGTGAGGCATCGGACGTTGCCGGTACCCAGGGGTCTTCCATCCAGGGCCGTGACCATGAGGGGATGGTCCAGATCGGCTGTGGGGATGTGATGTTGACGAGCGAAACTAATGTCCATGAAATTGCCCGCAGCTCCAGAGTCTACAAAGGTCATGAGTGGGGTGGTGTTGTTACCCCAGGAGAGGGTAGACTGTAGGCAAACCCCCGGGGATGTGGATGGGGAAGTGCCATTATGACCTGTCACAGGTCTCCCTCTCCTGGACGGGTCCATTCTTTTCCCTGTAATTCAGAGCAGTTATCCCGGTAGTGCCCTTCAACTCCACAATACAAGCAGCAGCCCTCCCTCAGCTGCCTGTCGCATTCAGCCCGAGTGAGTCAAGTATGGCTCATCTGGAGGGGGATGCAAGGAGGTAGGAGTCGATGCCACCGGGGTGGGTCTCCGGGCATAGTCGAAGGTGTCGTGGATGGGTAAACGGGGCTTAGCTGGGAGGTGTGGTGCCTGATAGCGTTCTCTATCGTGTGCCCTTATTCGGTTGTCGACTCGGATTGTGGTGTCAATAAGAGTCTGGAGGTGGGTAATTGAGTCCCGTGCCGCCAGTTTGTCCTTCAGACGGTCACTGAGACCCTGATAAAAAGTAGCCACCAAAGCCTCATGGTTCCACCTGCTCTCAGTGGCCAGAATACGAAAGTCAATCGCATAGTCCGCAGCACTGTGTGACCCTTGTCGAAGTTGGAGAAGGTGTGCGCCTGCCTTCCGCCCGCTGTGGTCAAATACACTCCTCATCTCCCAGAGGAAGGCATCGAGGTGGGTGCACTCGGCGGACAGTTGACTGATTGGCTGTTTGCTGTGTGTTTCAGACACGGACGAGTGTGACAGCGACTACACTGGGGGCTGTGTCCATGAGTGCATCAACATCCCTGGAAACTACAGGTGCACCTGCTACGACGGGTTTACCCTGGCGCACGATGGACATGACTGCCTAGGTATGTACCTCTGTTCACCTGTACCCAAGCCCCGGCCCGGCTGTCTGTCTGTCTGTCTGTCTGTCTGTCTGTCTGCCTGTCTGCCTGCCTGCCTGCTTGCCTGCCTGCCACTGTTTTGTCATTGATTCATAGGGCATTTCTTTCATTGGTTTTATTATTTTTCTGATCTACATTTTGTGCATTCTCACAAAAAATGCTGCTGGAGGAGAGATTTTGTTACATTTGCAGAGTTGTAGAAATTGGCCAAATTTTGTTTATGTACCATCTATTGAGCCACTCCCCTCTATGTGTGTGTGTGTGCATGTGCGCATGTGTGTGTGTGTGTGTGTGTGAGTGTGTGTGTGTGTGTGTGGTTGTGTGCGATGTTCTCTTTCCCCCACCAAAGAGGACTTATTAAATGTCTGCTTTGTGGCTTTTTCAAGAAACGATGCATGAAACAAAAGATTTATTGCACAGTTTAGCTTTTCGGAAACGCGTCCATGAGGTGTTGACAGGTCTCCAAGTGGAGAGGCTTCGGGGGTCGGGCCATCCCATTTGTGGTTTTGCTCTCTCCTCCACCTTCTCCTCCTCTAACTGCTTAAATATGTGGCAAACACCCCACGGGCATCCGAAAAAAAGTGATCAACCCTGGGTTCATCCGAACGTACAGTCCGGCACACCCTTGTTAGGAAAGGGATTATTATTTCACCCATGGGTTTAAATAGCAATTCCCTGTTTTAGATCATAAAAAAAAAAAATTGGATTAGTATTTCCTTTGACAGTCCAGATCTAAATCCAAAGAAAATATAGAAGTGCAGCTCGGCAGGTAACTGAATACTGCTTATGCAACCAGTGATATGATCAGATTTAATTAAATGAGAGCTGAATCTGGGCTCTCTGCACCCCCCTGAAATACGACTGAAATCTCAAAGTCTTTATTTTTTTCATTCATGCTAACTGAAATAGTGCAGCAGCCTACAGCAGACCTCCGTTCACCTTGGTCTCTCCCAGCTCTAATACCTACACACATGGAATTCGCCATTTTCTGTTTCTGTGTTTGTGGTGTTTGACTCAAAACTACATCGCTGCGTTACGTCTGTTGTAAACACATTTTGACAGTTTTCTCTTTTGTGAAATAAACAACTGCTTTCTGTGAGAGGGGAAAAAAAGCATTGGATTGGATGCATTATACCAGGGTTCCTCCAATGGCCAACGAAACTAAATTCGGCCCTGGTTTTCCTTTCTCTCAGGTAGTTAATTGAACAATTAATGCAATTGATTCGCCAGAGTGTCTTCACACCTGACTCCCAGGTAATGGAAGGGTGGAAAAACAGCAGTGCTCGGCCCACAAGGACCGTGATTTGCAGAACCCTGCATTATACTGTATCAATATGACGTCTTGCGGACATAGAGTGCATTTGTGGTAATATCCTCTCTCTCCCACCTTCCTCTCTTTCTCTTTCTCCCACTCTCTCCCTCCCCCTCTCCCTCTCTCTCTCTCTCTTTCAAGATGTTGGTTATCCTGGCTATTGAATCATGATTCAGACTGGAGACTAAGTCATTCCCAGAGGTGGCAATCTTGTTTTCCATCTGATATCTTTGTACAGAAAAGAACAGAACCCCCTGATCTGCAGTTAATACAGCAGGGGGAGGGAGTTGAAGGTATGGAAGAGCATTCAAATAGACACGCAAAGGCTCGCGGATTAGAGCATTCGTGACTTTTTCCTGTTTGCTTTGTTTTCACCAAATTGTTTGCAAACGGTTAGAAAACATAGTGTGGGGGAGATGGAATGTTCATAAAAGCCCGTCCCAAGTTTCACCATTCCAAGAAAACGGTTTGCCACAAACATTCTGGGCTGTTCACTGAATTGGACGCACCTCCACCACGTTCTCGGTGTCATCATCGAGAACGTGTTTTAATTGAAAGCCGTGAAAAACCGTGATTATTCCTCTGGAATGGACCGATTTTTAAATGTCACTCAATCTCAATCCCATAAATAATCACAGTTTTAGCTCAGCTCTGCCGTGGCACTTTCTCGAACCTGACACACATCCTCACTGTGTCTGGAACCTGGGGGGTTTACTGGATAGTGTGCAATATGACGTTTCCGTCGTCAATGTGTGGAATTTCATACTGACTGCATTAATAATGCTGAACATGATGGATGAAATCACCTCAGATAACTTTATTTTTAAAATGTTTTTTATGATCTAGGATCAGGTTTCCCCTGTCCATATCTTAACCTAATCCATTATGAACTAAAAGGCCAAACTGATCCTAGATCAGGGCCCGTATTCATAGTTTCTCAGAGTAGGAGTGCTCATCTAGGATCAGGTTTCCCCTGTCCATATTTTAACCTAATCCATAATGAACTAAAAGGCAAAAGCTGATCCTAATAAGTTTTTTGAGTGGCTTCTCTTTCTGTATGTGATTTATGCTCACTCTGAGGTAGCGGATGCACCCCCCCCCTTTCCCCTACAAAAAACTTTAAAACAACATTAAAGCAATGTTAAGACTTCACAGAATGTCTTAAATTAGGTGGGATGAATGGAGCGGACATGAATGAAAGTCTGGTGGTTCTCAATGGAGATAAATGGAGGATAGGAGGGGGAAATGAAGGCAGAAGTGGTGCTGTAAACTCTGCAGCCGTCACTGCCATCATCCGCTTTCATCACTATCACCCTGACATGGCATGGCAAACTTGGTGCCCAAATGTAACTGCCCCATCCAAATAAAGGAAGTGATGTGTGCAGACAGTTTTGTTTTAAGGTGTCCCCCCTGATCCTGATGTTTAGAAGGTCTTGTTCTGGTGCCCAGACACACCTAGCTCTTTTGAAGTATTCTTCCTCAAGAGGCCTCAATCCTGTCTTTATGAGTGACTGATCTTTAAGGCGCCCTCCTCTTGATTCATGTGAATTGACTGGAAATCTTTTATTAATCTTAATTAGCATCTCTGTATGCTACTCTCTGCTGCTGTATGGCCTCTTTTTCTCTCTCTCCTCCCCTCTCTCTTCTCTCTCTCTCTCTCTCTCTCTCTCTCTCTCTCTCTCTCTCTCTCTCTCTCTCTCTCAGAAATGATAACCAGAAACCTCAGGCCCTAGCACTCTTAAAAGAGGGGAAATAAGAACAGAAAAAAAGAAATGAGGGAGAAAAACATTTTCTGTCTCGTCTTGTGTAGGGAGTAGCTTCATAGACTTCCAGATGCTTCGTGTCAACAAGTTAAGGCCCTAATTGATTTAAGATTACCTAATCGGGCTGTGATTAAAGAATGATTTGGTGCAGTTCCCCTTTGACTTTTTGATTGAACTTTTTATTTATTTTTTCTATCCCGAAGGCAGCTGGGCCCAATATGTTGATAATTTGTTCCCTTTTATGAATGTCTGTAGGGCTGGTGCTGGTTTGTTTTCTTTTAAAACTTCCTTTCCCTCCTCTCTCCCTCTCTCTTTTTGACACACTTGAGATGACCCACCTCTGATTTCAGCTCTGACAAATTTTCCACTTAATTTCCAACTTTCCAGCTTGTCTAACTTGATAAAAAGTATATTGTTACAATGTTGAAAAATAAGCATCAGATGCATTGCATTGTGTTTATAGCCAAAGGCTCATTTCCAACACCTGTCCCCAATAAACTACAGAAAAAGAAAAGTATGTATCAAAAAGTAAAAATAAATTTTAAAAGGTATATGCAAATCAATCACACAATCAATCAATTGTGACAAACTAATTTGAAGAAGTACATCCACTTAATACAGCAAAATGGCAAATAATAAAACAAAACACAAGCAACTGTAAATGACAAAATGAGAGCAACCATACATTCTGAAGTCTTGAAACTTTTTTTTTCTTCTGTGTTCTCATTTGTAGAAATGAAATTGGGGTGCTGGCAAGGCTCCCACTGCCAGCACGCATTCCCAATCCCACAGATTCAGTTTTAGCTCCCACACCGTGGGCCACACTGACTAGCATTAGCGTTAGCATGATAAGAGCTGCTACAGTCACAGGTTTGAAAATCTCCAGAGTTTTGAATCCTTTTATGATATAATCTGTCCCCCCTCCCTTTCTCTCTCTCTCTTGCTTGCTGATGTTTCCCCTTTCCTCTCTTTTTTCTTCTCTCTCTCTGTTGTCAGGTAAAACAAAAAATTGTTTCAGATTTTTCCCAGTTTTTCTCCCAATTTGGTAGCCAATTATACCCTCTATTTCTTTTTCGATTTACCCTCCTTCACAAACTCGCCGCCCACCTCCACGGGACAAACTAATACCTCGAGGCAATGTTCGTTTCCTCCGAGACAGAACTCGCCCAACCCTGTTTATGAGGTCGCTCTACCGCTTCTCGGCAAGCTCGTGCCAGCTCTTCCTCCCACCTCCCCCTGGGGCAGACAGCTAAACACTGCCCCCGAACAGGGCTCCCCACCAGAGCTGGTCTGGTACAGTTGGGTTTCGAACTGCGACCATGATAGACAGCTCACACTTGCAAAGGACCAGCCAATACGGGTGCGTTAGACCGCTATGCTATCGGAGGCCCCCAGGTACATTTCTTTTCATGGGTCGAAATAAAAGTTTACACAAGCCTAATCAAACAGAGGCGTTCTAGTTTGAGCCTGCAGGATCTGTGGCTTATGCGTACTGAAGCTTGACACAGATTGGAGGGCAGAGGGGTGACAGGTGATGTTTTCTTTCTCTCCAAAGGAAAGCCAAGGGGGGTGTGGGGAGGGGGGCAGCTGTGCTACAATGAGACAGACAGTCTGCTCACAGTCAAACAGGCCACTGGTTAGAAAACCCAGATAAAATGTGTCATATGGAAAAGCCTTATTTGCTGAGAAAAATGTGTTGATAAATAGCCCATCACTTTCCATTACAGCACCGAGCTATTCATAACCATTCATAACCATTCTTTCCTGTTATTTATGTCATTTCAAAGTGACGCTGCAGACCGTCTAGTCATTCATGGGAGTGTACCATTATGTGCCTGTCCTGTCTGTCAGAAGAAGCACAGCTCTGAACTTCAAATAAACCCAGGATGGTTTTTTAATCTATACTTCAGAGATGGGCTTTGTGTATCTATGCAATAGGCGGTTGAGAATGCAACTCAAAGGCATGGAACACCTCAGTGCTTTTTGTGACCTTGTTCCTCTTGCCCCAATGTGTGAACTGGCAATCTCATGTGCACAAAATATTTCATAAAACCGCTTTTGTTATTCTTAATCTGTCTGAGAATGCAATGGCTACAGTGTGACCTTGTTCCTCTTGCCCCAATGTCATTTTTCATAAAGCTTTTTATTCTTAATCTGTCTGAGGAAATGGCTACAGTGTGTCCTGGAGTCATTTCACTTCAAAGGGGCTGGAGTCATTTCACTTCAAAGGGGCATTCATTCCATCAACCAATCAGGTTTCTTCTCTTCCAGAGTCTCCTCTCACCATTGTCAGTCTCCTCTGTGATGTCATAAAGGGAACACTTCCTGCTGCTCAATCAGCTCCCATTCATGGATCTTTCACAGATGAGCCTAGATCACATGCTTCTTGTGCAAACAGGTTAGAATAGGTGATCCTAACAGCTGTATTTACAGGTGAAAATCCGTGTGAAAGGCATTAGCCATACAAACACAAACTGACCGACTCGACAGAGTTAAACCTTTTTAATCGCGGTCTGTGAGCCACCTATTGTGTACTGAGTAGCAGTGGGATGCTGTGTGTTTGTGGAAGGATCTTCTTCTTGGACTGGAGCCAGGGCTTTGAAGTGGAATATGGGCACCTGATCGGGTGATGGAGTGTTCCGGAGAGTTCGCCGTCGTGACCTCACTAGCGGCCCAGTGCCGGTACCGCCTCATTGTGAAACCCAAACACAGGAATGCTGCTCACTGCCGCAGACTAAATACCCAAACATCATCCGCCCACTTCCTCTGTGACACTGTCCAGACATGGCATGCATCGTCTTCTCTCCCTCCCTCTCTTTCTCCCTCCTTCTTTTTCTCTCTCTCTCTCTCACTCCCCCACTCCCCCACCCTCTCTGTCTGTCTCTTCCACTTTCTCCCTCAATTTAATTTCAATTCAATAATGCTTTATTGCCATGGCTGTGTTCCACAGTATTGTCAAAGCAATCTCACCAATGAAACGAGGCATAAGCCTGTCTGTGTAATGGGAATAGACCACCTGATTCACTGTGTGCTCTTCAACGGATCAATTAGCCTTGTTGATGATGAAGGGAAATGCTTTGTGCACAAATGAAAATACCTGCAACAAATGGATACAATTAGGACAGTCTTTCTGCCTGACCGACCGTGCTCTCTCCCTGACCATGCTCTTCTTCTCTCTGACCGCTCTCATTCTCTCTGACCGCTCTCTCTCCCTGATCACACTTTCTCTCTATGACCACACTCCTGTTCCCTGACCGTGCTCTCTCTCTCTCTAACCGTGCTCTCTCTCTCCCTGATTGTGGACTCTCTCTCTGGTCTATTCTGCAGATGTGGACGAGTGTCTGGACAACAATGGCGGCTGCCAGCAGGTGTGTGTGAACACCATGGGCAGCTACGAGTGCACGTGCACGGAGGGCTTTTTCCTGAGCAACAACCAGCACACCTGCATCCATCGCTCCGATGGTGAGGCATGTTGTTCACTCTGCCCCGTGTGTGTGGGTTCCATGTGTTTGTTTGCTGGGTTCCATATGTGGGTTCTATCCAGGGTTCCATGTTTTTCTTTGATACATTGTGCACTGTCCCTTTCTGGATTCCAAATGTCTGTCCTCAGCTCTGCCTCCAGTTTTTGCCTTTTCAAGGCCTCCTCTGCCAGGAAGGAGGATTTTGTGTGTGTGTGTGTGTGTGAGGTCAGCCCAGTTGAACTGAAGCTTCATCGTAAAGCATTAAAAAAAGTAAAAACTGCAACTGTGTAAAAAAACAAAACAAAAAACACAACAACACTTGAAACGTGCATTTTTTTGTCAGCGTTTCAGAAAACACAGCTGAAGCCTTTTGAAAACACAGGCGCACTTTCAAGCTTGCGGGGAGGGTAATAAACCTTGTTAGATGAAAACTTTAATTGTCTGTTCCGCTGTCATCAAAGGCCTGGGAGAGTGCTGGTTTTCACATTTTGTATTTGTGTAGTTTTACGCATGCCAGATCTTTTTTTTTTTTTACTTCAGATCTGTGTAAGCAGTAGAGTTTGCCTCCCACGTGTGCTGTACTACTGAAGGCCTCGGAGTCAAGAGCAGGGTCTGGGGGTGACACAGCTCTTAATACACACAGGGCCAGCTCTGTCTGCTGAATGAACACAAAACAGCGGCTCCTTTCTGCGACTAGGAGAATATTTACTCTAGAAGCGGGGACGTATTTATTGTAGAAATGTGGTAAAAGAAGACGTAAAATAAATGAATGGTGTAAACGTGGTGATGGCAGCACCGGAGCAGAGGCATTAGTGGCTCTTTGCTATTTGGGGAGATTAAAATATAACAGGCTCAACAGCAGCTGTGCATGGAAACACTACAATTTCTGTAAAAAATGTTTGACAAGATATTGAGGCAATGAAAGGTAGTATCAGCACACAAGCACAGGGGGCGCTATACAGGAATCTGGTGCTGAGGTTTCGCTGAAAACATTCCAGGAAGTAGAATGTTCTGTGAAAGCATTCCAGGAAGTAGAATGTTCAGTTAAAGCATACCAGGAAGTTGAGTGTTCTGTGAAAGTGTGCTAGGTTTGACATAGGCACTGCATGTGTGCTGATGCAGGAGATCTTGGGTCATGGGGTGGGGTTGGGGGGAGGGTGGGAAGAGGGAGAAGAATAAACACTGAGACGAGCGATTCTGTGGACCAGTGGAAGTGGAGAGGGTGTTTATTTGGAGTTTGTCACGGGAGGAAACATTAAGGAGAACGCTGCTATTCTTTCTTTTCTTTCTTTATGTAGGAGGACGCTCTTCAGTCTGTTATATTGGGAGCTGGAAATTAACTGGAGGAAGGCTATAAACATCATTATAAACCTTGTTATAGTGTTTATTGGGCCAGTTTACAAGTTTTTCTTTTAGGTCAGCATTTTTGGGAAATGATGTGTCATTTTACACCCCCTGTCACCCTTCCCTATTCCACCTTTCCCAATCCCTCTCCTCTCTCTCTCTCTCTCTCTCTCTCTCTCTCTCTCTCTCTCTCTCTCTCTCTCCCAATCTCTTTTTCTCTTCCATGTACCCCTGATTCTCTGCTTCTCCTTCTCTCTCTCCCCCTATCTTTATTTCTCCCCAATGCCTCTCTCCGTCTTTATCTCTCCATATCTCTTCTCTCTCCGTTACCTCTCCCAATGTCCCTATTCCCTGCTTCATCTCTCTTATTTTCCTTTTGTCCCCCTATCCCTCCTCTCTCCCTCCTTCTCTGGTCAGTGTGGTAAATTGCGTTACAGTACTCCTTCAGTTGTTCTCCGAGTGATGGGACAGACGATCGGGGGAAGCTGTGTTTTTTATTCCTCTGCATTTAAACTTGGCTACAAACATCCTGGTTTGTCATTTGCTTTATGCGGGTTATGGATCAGAGGTTACAGCTTAAAGGTGTGGGAATGTATTTGTCTAAGAGAATGCTGAAGGTGATGCTCTGCCATCGTTTTCCACGCAGATATGTCTGCAGCGCGCGTCGCTGAATGGATCTTCCTGTTACCTGGGGTTGGGGAAACTGTGGCTCAGGGTTGCTAGTTTTGTCTGTGTTTAGAATCCCTGACCCGTTGCGTCTGTAAATGTAAAAGGGCAAAGTAACCAATGTGTATTTGTGAACTGTGAAGGATGAAGGGAACCTTAAAAACCGCTATATTGTTTAAAAGGAGTGATTTGTTTACCAGGAATTGCGAAATAATTTTGACGAGGTGTTCAAAAGTTATATATAAACCTTTATTCTTTTAAATCATATTTCATATCTCTGTTTTTTGCACTGGGCTCAGCTTTGGTCAGGGGTAGACCTTTAGCTGACCCCTGCTGAAACAGGACTGCTCTGTCCAAGTGGATCAGCATGCGCAGGAAGTGTGTCCAAAAACGATGGAGCATGGCGGATGTTCTAAATGTGACCTGGCAAAGGGGTCATCACCGCTATTCACCGCCTCTGCCGTCCTCTGCAAACTCAGAATCTTCTTTCATTTATAAATACTTTGTTTAAATATTATTTTTTTGCATGAAATGGCTTTGAAATGGGCTCCCTGGTGATTAAGCTAGGGTTGCTGTGCTTTCTCAGGGTAAATATTGGTTGTTATTTACCTCTGTTTTTCTTTCAGGCTTCATACCGTATTTTTAGGTGAGAGTTTGACTTTGGTGAGTGGAAATGTTTTACATCTGTGATCGGCCAGAGCTTCCAAACAAATAAAGCAATGCAGTCCGTAAACACTCTGCACTACATATTCTGTAAGGTGTAGAATGGATCACACACACATGCATGCCCCCCCGCCCGCTCGCATACACATATACACACACACACAGCAAGTAAATACACCCAAGCACACACACACCGCAAGCTAAACATGCTAAAGCACACACTCGATCGCTCTCTCTCAGACACGCACACACACACACTCGCTTTCTCTCTCTCTCTCTCTCACACACACACACACACACACACACTCTTGCTCACACACACACACACACACACGTGAGCTAAACATGAACACACACACACCGCAAACTAAACACGCTAATGCACACATGCACACACTCTCTCACACACATACACACATACACACACTCTCGCTCATACACATACACACGAGGTAAACATGCACATGCACACACACACTGCAAGCTAAGCATGCTAATGCACACAGCATACACTTGATCGCTCTCTCTCACACACACACACACACGCCTCTCTCTCTCTCTCTCACACACACACATACATACTCTCTAGCTCACACGCACACACACAAGCTAAACATGTATACGCACACACACACTCACACTGCAAGCTAAAAACGCTAATGTACACACGCACACACACACACACACGCACACTCACACACAGGAGGATGCGGTGTGCTAAACTGATGAAATATTTATATCTGAGATGAACAAAATTGTAGAAATGTTGTTTCTTTTCTCAGATGACCAGTTTTACCTTAGGAGGGTGGACAGCTGGGCTTGGTCATAGCTGCAGAGCTGAAATGTATTTAAACTCCAATTTCCTTCCTCACCACAGTCACAGTGCATGTGTGTCTGAATAAGAAAACCAAAAATAAGGAAGTAAAACACCATATCTAGTTGTGACATCACTAAGAAGCTTGACGATTGAGTGTGTGTGAGTGTGTGTGAGTCTGTGTGTGATTGAGTGTGTGTGAGTGTGAGTGTGTGTGTGTGTGTGTGTGTGTGTGAGAGTGAGAGAGCTATTGAGTGTGTGTGTGTGTGTGTGAGTAAGAGAGCGTTCAAGCGTGTATGTGTGTGTCTGAGTAAGAGAGCGATTGAGTGTGTGTGAGTGTGTGTGTTTGTGTGAGTAAGAGAGTGATCGAGTGTGTGTGTGTAAGAGAGTGAGTGTGTGTGTGTGTGTGTGTGTGTGAGAGAGAGAGATCAAGTGTGTATGTGCATGTGTGTGAGAGAGAGAGGATAGGAGGGTCGTAGTTATAAAGGTTATCTGGAGGACACCAATGGCCTTGTTTTAATTCAGGGCTTGGCACCCATAGCATTGTAGATTCAAACTGGGACCCAGAGGAAGGGAAATCAAAATCAAAAATGTCAATTTAGGAGAGGAAGGGGTGGGAATGTAGAGGAGATGGGTAGATACTTGCATTTTGAGGGGAGGGACAAAAATAGTCTCTTCCAGGGGGAAGGATCTGATTGGTGATTTAACAATTGGAAACCCCACAGTCACTGGGCAGCACATCGCACTTCCAGCCAATCAGAGACCAGACAAACAAACCCATCCCATGTTTACAGTGCTGAATATCTGCACCATAATTCATAAAACTTGCCCTAAATACACCCTTGGACCTGTTGGATGTTAAATATGGATGGTAAAATTGGACTTGCCTCCATGTGAAGTTGCTTGTTTGAAGGTGGACTTGGAGTACAAAGCTGTTTTATCGCGACGCATTCCTACTTCCCGGTTGTCCATGTTGTCATCAAAAGCTGGGGCGTGGAAAGAACGATGTGGCATCCGGTGAAAATGTAACACAATGAACACGCACCCCAAACCAGTCTTAGTGTAAGGTGCACATTAGTCAAAGTGGCATATTATAATTTAAAGAATGCACAGTGTTAAATGCCGGTCCAACCGGGGTGAGAGCCGCTGATCCATGCCACATTTTCGCTGGACCTTAAATAACGAGACTCGCACCAAATAATGCTCTTGCCCCGGGTGGACCGGGGTTTAACTGCAAGATTAATGCTGGAGTTGATTGGTGCTGGCGGCGACCCCGCTGCGTTATGGGCTCTTAACACATTTTCTTCTCAGAGGGGCTCTGACCCTTGGTGCTCAAAGAGAGGGGGAGGAGGTGCGCGAGGACAGCTTTAAGAAACAAAAACACGGGATGACGACCCCCCATTCTGTAGTCACTCTCTGTCACTCTGCGTTGAGGTGGAAGTATGATGGTTAGCGTATAGCTGAGTGTTGGATTTATATTACATTAAATTACAGGCATTTGACAGTTGACATTTCTTTGCAGATTCCATTTATACAGCTTAATATTTACTGAAGCAATTCAGGAGATGTACCTTTAGCTCAAGGGGTACAACGGCAGTGCCCCACCTGGGAATCGTACCTGCAATCTCTCAGTTACAAGCCCAGTTCCCTAACCACTACACTACACTGTCGCTATAGTGATAATGGTGAAATCACCACAAAGCCATTTACCCCGTAGCTACTTCTGTTCTGGGTCAGTTCTCACACAGATGTTTGCCAGGACATTCCGTCCTAATGCAGCCAGAGACGATGGATGGGCTTGGAGTTAGTTTATTTTCGTTTCATAATTGATGGAGACCTCAATGCTTTTTGAAAAATGTATGCGCTTGTCAAGTTTTTTTTAGATCTGAAATGTTTTTTTCTTCATTGTGTCGGAAAATAAATGTTTCGGCAATATAAGTTACAGGTCTACATGTGTCTGTAATGGTATAGTGGTCTTTTTGCACCCTGAATTCCTGAATCAAGAACTGAATCCAGTCTTTCCGTTGATGAAACAGGGATTAGAGTTGGAGGTGAGGTAGACGAGGGTAAATGGAGAGAACGCATGTGTTTCTGAACAGGAAACAACAGAATTGGCTCACCCCTAATTCCACCGGAAGCTGTAAGTGTAACGCAGTTGGTCTGCCACTGAGTTTCGAACCAAGGATCCCAATGCAACAAGAGGCACAATTAGCTTGCTGAGCTAAAGACCCGAGCCCCCGGCCAAGGGAACTAATCATGCTCTTATTGACGTCACATTCTGTAGTGGACGCTCACATGTTAACGCACGTATCGGAGCTCCACCACTACATAAGCATTAGCATTAACAACTTGAGTTGTTAAATGATGACCTAGTGGTGCAGACAGATCAGTGCCAAGTCATTTCTGCCTCCAGAAATTTGGCACTGGCTGAATTCTTGTCACTAATCAGTCACATTTTAGTCACAGACTTTCTATATGTGTTGCCTGCCAGCTAAGCATCCACAGTTTTACACGTTTTACTGAATAAGTAAGGCAATTCCCCGCACAAGCTGTGTGCAGTACACCAGGAGTCTCTGGCAATCGAACAAGCTCCCCATCCTCTCCCCGACGCCGAAAAGAGATTACTTTTCTATTGTGCGTTTACTTTAACGGGATTGTCTTCTCTCATCACTCCCATTTCCTTAAGGTAATATAACTAGATGAAGAGAAAGAAGGGATGAGATCTTTGGATTTTGCATGGAGCCGGATGGCCTGGTGCCAGCTCTGACTGTTCTGCATGAGGGAACTGCGGCAGGAATGTTAAACTAATTTACGCGCTCATAAAAACTCAACACCGCTCCTATGGACACTGTCTCCTGTGTGTTTGTAACGGGGGCCTGGAGAGATCACCCCTCTTTCTGCTGTAAATTAGGGTTTAAGGCTTTGGCATTCCCGTCATCCCACACTGTCTGCCCAACTGGGCTCCCAAGAGCTTTCACACCATAGAGCTGATACAGAGTTCATAAATATACACTCTTTATTCCTGTAGAACACAACTCTTCTGCAATGCTCTCTCTTTCTCTCCCTTCATCTCCGTCTCTCTCTGTCTCTCTCTCCCCCTCCATCTCAGTCCCCCTCTCTCTCTCTCTCTCTCTCTCTCCCCCTTTGTCTCTCCCTCAATATTGATTCATTTAAATGCAGCAGTGAAGTGGTCGATCTTGCTATTTGTTGTTTTTCTGTGGTTATCTTCCTCTTTTTTACCCTTTTCTCTTTGTCTCTGACTCAATTTCATTTGAATTGCTTTATTGGCATAACAACATGACTCTCATATTGCCAAAGCACACATTTACAATTATAGACATAACACATCGGCAGATTTGACACTGAAAGGTATACATTTTTAGACATGACACACAATATGACATTACAGTTTTTCTCGATTGCTAAGACACATTTCTCGAAAGCAGCTCTCCTTTTCTCTAAACTGTGAACACAAAACCCAATTTTCAAGCTACATTCACAAAACCTCAGACTCTTCTTGCAAAACCAAACTTTCACCTCAAAACAGTTTAATCTGTGCTCAAAACTGAACTATGTTGTCAAATCGTGCCCCGAGTCAATCAAAATTAAAAACACTACTGAGCAGTCACTAAACACTACATAGAAAAATAGAAAACACAATGCTCAGGACATGAAGCTGTAGAAATAAATGTTTATTGTTCACTGTAGGCTAAATGCATGTTGCAAAACAAAAAACCTGTGCATTAGCACTTGTACATAGTAAAAAAATTTTTTTAAAAGTACAGTAAACAGAAATCTTGTGCATTTACACGTAGCACTTGTACAGTACAAAAACAAACAGAAATCTTGTGCATTTAGCACTTTTATACAGTAAGCCTACATAAAAATAAAGTACAAAAATATTCAAATGAGAAGTGCATTACTCAGCCACAGCATCATTTCTCCGTACTGGGTCAGGCCACAGGACTTCATCCACATCACAGGCCACATTTTGTCTGGCCAGGCAACGGGGGAAAAAAACCCTGGCATGCCGTATCCAGGCTTGGCATGCCTCCACACCTATGTCACCACAGGCTAGTTCCATGGCTTGCAGGAGATTTACCCTGGTGTAAGGTTGGCGTTCATATACCTTCCACCTCCATGAGGAGAAGAATTCTTCAATGGGGTTCAGGAAAGGGGAGTACGGTGGAAGGCAAAGATTGATGAAACCTTGGTTCATATTGAACCACTCTCTAACCTGGAGGGCTCTGTGAAAACTCACATTGTCCCAAACAACAACATAGATGGGATGCTCATCCTGCTGCCCTAACAGAGCATCTCGCATGTGATTGAGGAAAATGAGGAGCTGGTGAGTGTTGTAGGGCCCCAGGTTGGCATGATGGTGGACAACCCCATGATTGCTGATGGCAGCACACAATGTGACATTGCCACCACGCTGCCCAGGGACACCAACAATGGCCCGTTGGCCAATCACGCTACGGCCTCTCCTTCTCCTTTTGGTGAGATTAAACCCAGCTTCATCCATGTAGATGTATTCATGGGGTCTTTCCATTGCATCCAGTTGAAAA
This sequence comes from Aldrovandia affinis, assembly GCA_029706075.1. Taxonomy (NCBI): domain Eukaryota; kingdom Metazoa; phylum Chordata; class Actinopteri; order Notacanthiformes; family Halosauridae; genus Aldrovandia; species Aldrovandia affinis. The sequence continues at coordinate 499,815 of JAINUG010000359.1, read as the reverse complement.
ACTCTGTAGAAATAGATATAGTTTTGTAAGTGATACAGAAAAAGTGATTTAGGCCACTACAGTAAATCACTACTTACAGTAATCAACATTGAATGTGTCTGGATATATACCAACCTCTACATACTGGAATCTTTGCTCTTTGACTCTGTCTGAGTTGCAATCAAAGGGCACTCTGTACAGCTGTTTCATGCGTAGTCTGTTGCGCTTGAGGACACGATCAACAGTAGAGAGGCTGACACTGTTGATACCCTCAAAATTTACATGGTCCTCAATGATCTTCTGCAGAATTTCATGCAGTTTAATGGTGTTGTTCTCACGGACCATATCGACAATTAGGGTCTCTTGGTGTGGGGAGAACATAGCTGTCCTCCCACCCCCATGTGGCAGTCTTTCAATTCTACAAAAAGAGAACATGCAGTTACAAAAATATACATGGAATACAAGGCCTACAAACAGTTAGACTAACCCTCCATTACAATACTACAGTACATCGGCACAGTGATGTACTGAAACATATATTTACTTACAGTATACTGTGGTACAGTATATAGTATAGTCATACAGTAATTGCTGTCAACATTTACATACTATAATGTCAAAAAAGGTAATTACCTGTTCTCTTCTCTAAATCTTCGGATTATGGTGGACACAGTGAATCTACTGATGTTTGGTTGTACCCTTTGTCCGGCCTCCCTCATGCTCATACCATGGACAAGAACATGGTCAATCAAAGTAGCTCTGATTTCATCAGATATTACTGTTCTTTGTCTTCGCTGACCACCTCGACCACCTCGACCACCTCCACGACCACCTTGACCTCCTCGACCACCTCTCACACGAACTCCTCCTCTCAGATTTCTATCCATTGTAGTGCCTCACAAACCAGTGCTCTCTGAACTGGCTTATATATGTTCCCTCACATCATTAGCCACAGGTGTGATCAATTTTGAGTTGTTGTGTTCAACCGGTGACACCAGTGTTTTAATTGTGTTTGACTTTTGCCACCTGTGCTCACCATTATGCAACACAGGTGCATCACAATGAAAATGTGTTGGCAAGTTGTGTCTAAACAGGTGAAAAGTGCTTATGGTTTTGCCAAAGGAGTGACTGATTCAATCAGTGGGTTCAGGCAACTGAGCATTTGGTTCAGACAGTAGGGTTTAGTGTTTTAGCAATTGAGAAAAACTGTAATTAACTCATTACACGCTATGAGCAGGCATAAATTGTCCCTCAATCTGTGGCAGGTAGAATTTCAAATATAGAAGATTTGTGTAAATTTTGGGCAATATTCTGATCTAATTTCCTTGTATTTGTCACAGTTGGTTACAAAGTGCAGCTCTGTCTCTACCTCACCTTGACTGCAGTGAGAGCACAGCCCATCCTCTGTGGGCAGCCAAGTCTGCCTGTAGTGACCCTTCTCTATGGCCAGGCTGTGCTCACTGAGTCTCTACATTGTCATCGTTTTTCTCAGTTTGATATCTGTCACTGTGGTCAGATAGTCTGCCATGGTGTACTATCTGTTTAGCGCCAAGTAGCATTGAAGTTTATTTGGGGGGTTTTGAAATTTCATTCCAATGGGTTATGTATATTTATTTTTGTTTATTAATAATTTGGTTGGGTCTAATTCTCCGAACTATGGTGTCACTGTCCTGAGGCTGGATGTTGGTAGTTGGGCTAGTAGATGTTAATGTATTGAGCCTCAGGACCAGTTGGCTGAGGGGACTCTTCTCAATGTTCATTTCTTGGCTTGTCGGGGCTTTAAAGTGATGAGTGGGGGTCACTAATTCTTAGGTGTTTCCAAAATTGTATGGCTCTTTTTTCATTGTGAATCAATAAAGGATATTTGCCTAATTCTGCCCTGCATGCATTGTTAGGTGTTTTCCTTTGCATCCGTAGGATGCTTTTACAGAACTCTCCATGCAGGGTTTCAATTGGATTTTTGCCCCATTTTCTAAATTCATGTTTTGTGAGTGGACCCCATTCCTCGCTGCCATACAGTGCAATAGGTTCAATGACTGATTGGAATATTTTTGAATATTTTCAGATCCTAATTGGGATTTCAAAATTAATAGATTTTTGAATGGCATAGAAAGTCCTTCTTGCTTTCTCCTTCAGTTCCTTAATGGCCAAGCTGAAATTTCAAGTGGAACTGATTTTCAACCCTAGGTATGTGTAGTTGGTTGTTTGCTCAACTTTAGTTGTTCCTAGGGTGAAGTTGTATTTGTTTCCCTGACATCTGGGCCTTTTTTGGAATATTCGTATTTTAGTCTTTTGGGGGTTAGTGGTCAGGGCCCAGGTCTGACAGAACTGTTGTAACAGATCGAGGTTCTGCTGTAGACCCTCTTTTGTTGGTGACAGTAGAACCAGGTCATCTGCGTAAAGTAGGAATTTGAAACCAGGTGCTGCAGATTGTTCTAGTACTTTTGCCAATTCATTAATATAAATATTGAAGAGGGTCAGTGAAATTGAGTAGCCCTGCCTCACCCCACGCCCTTGAGTGAAGTATTCTGTTTGTTTGTCCCTAATTTTAATTGCACATTTATTATTTGTATACATAGACTTTATTACGTCATATGTTTTTCCCCCTACACCACTTTAAATAAGTTTAAAGAATAAGGATAACATGGATGGAGGATAACATGCTTGTCAATTATTGTGTGTAGGGTGAAAATATGATCTGATGTTCTGTAATTTGATAAGAATCCAATTTGACTTTCAATCAAGACATTGTGCTCGATAAGGAAGTTTATAAGTCTAGTGTTTATGATACTACAGAATACCTTCCCCAGATTACTGCTAACAAAGATGCCTCTGTAATTGTTAGGGTCAAATTTGTCTCCACTCTCAATGGGTGTTATGATTCCTTTGTTCCAGATGTCAGGGAAATATTCGACACTCAGAACCAAGTTGAACAGTTTTTGTATAGCCAATCTAAATTTATTGTCAGATTTTTTAGCATTTTGTTCAGGATGCCATCTGCTCCACATGTCTTTTTGGGCAGCAGGTCCTGAAGTTTTTCAGTTAATTATTTTTCTATAATTGGGTAGTCTAATGGATTTTGATATTCTTTAAAGGTGGATTCCATATTATTCATTTTGTTCATATATTTGATTTTGTTCTGGGTTCATTGTTATTTTGCAGTACAGTTTTTCCAAAAGATTTTTCCATGTATCTCCATTTTGGATGGCCAATTCATTAGGTTATTTATTTTGTAAGGAATTCCAATAGTCCCAGAAGTGATTTCAGTTAATGGATTCTTCTATTGTTTTGAGTATACTGTTCTTTCTTTGTTCTGAGTGTGTTCTTGTATTGTTTTAATGTTTCACAATAACAAGCACAAATCTTGTTTTTCTGTTTGTTTATGTTTTTGGTTGGATAATTTTCTGAGTTTTTCCTCATATTTTTGCAATCTGAATCAAACCATTTTTCATTGTCTTGTCTTTCGGGTTTTGTTTTTGAAGATTTCAGATCTGGCTATTGATGCCTAATTTTCAAATATGTAATTTATGTTCTCCATGGCCAGATTTACTCCTTCTTTATTGTGAGGGTAAATGTTAATAAGAAAACTGTTTAAAAGTGATTACATTTTAGGTTCACAAATTGCTCTTTGATATTCCTCTGTGCTGTTCTCTGTCTCTCTCTCCCCCCCTCTCTCTCTCTCTCTCTCTCTCTCTCTCTGTCTCCCTCTCTCTCTCTCTCCATCCCTATCTCTTTGTCTCTCTCTCTCTGTGTTTCTGTTTCTCTCTCTCTCAGATGGGATGAACTGCATGAATAAGGACCACGGCTGTGCCCACATCTGCAGAGAAACACCCAAGGGGGGCGTGGCCTGTGAATGCAGACCTGGGTTCGAGCTGGCCAACAACCAGAGAGATTGTGCACGTATGTAGCTCTCACATGCATGTATGTATGAAAACAACATGTTGGCTTGTAGCTAGCGCTCACATGCATATAAAACAGAACGCTCTTTTTATTGTTCCCTGTTTGTATCCCTCATGCACAATGTCAACAAATAACATACAGTTTTTGTATCCAAATGGTTGGATATAGATATGGTCAAAGGTTTTAGAACACAGTCATTTTCCATCTTTTTCTGAAATTTAAGCAGTTCAAGTCCAGTGAATAACCTGAAATGGTACAAAGGAGGTAAAAAAAAGTTTAGGTTACCAAAAACTGAGTAGTTTCCTACACCATCAAAAGGCACTTGGAAACTGGAGGAAACTCTGACAGGAAGAGGTCTGGCAGACCCAAAGCCACAACAAAATCAGAAGACAAGTTTCTGAGAGTCAACAGCTTGTGTGATAGGTGGCTCACAGGACAACAGCTTCAAGCACAGCTTAACACTGGTCGAAGTAAGGAAGTCTCAGTTTCAACTGTGAAGAGAAGACTTCAAGCTGCTGGTTTGACAGGTTGAGTGGCAGTAAGAAAGCCATTGCTAAGTTGGCAAAATAAGAAAAAGAGGCTTGCTTGGGCCATGAAGCACCGCCAGTGGACTACTGAAGACTGGAATAAGGTCTTATGGACCGATTAATCAAAATCGATTAATTGAAATCTTTGGTTCATCACGCAGGGTTTTTGTAAGCCATCGAGTAGGTGAAAGGATGGTTCCTCAGTGTATGACACCAACTGTCAAACATGGAGGAGGAAGCGTGATGGTCTGGGGCTCTTTTGCTGGATCAAGAGTTGGCGACCTGCACAGAGTGACTGTTAACCCACATTAACCCATTACTTGTTCCCAATATATGCTTTAGTTTTATCCAAAGCGACTTACAGTACTGAATGCATACATTTTTTTATGTGGCCCCAATAACCCACAACCTCTGAAATTGAGCCATTCCCTGAATAGGGCTTTTTAAAAATAACTCTGAAATGTACATTATTATGTATGTACGGTAGTGATATACCTGCCTGAAAGGTACAGCCCTCAGAATATGCCGGATGCAGCCACAGGCAAACTATGGATATCTTAAGATACCTGATGGTATTACCTGGCCTTCTTGTATATGAAGAGAAGTAGAGAATGCCTGCTGTCGATTGTTGACTTTTGTGGTTCATTTGCATGCTGAAGAGAGAACCAGGAGTTAGTTCTAGGTCACGTTATGCACTTTCAATTCCATTTCTGGAGGAGAAGTGTGCTTTTTGTTAGTTACTCATGGTTTGTCAATCCATTCCGTACTGCAAAATGAGTGAATGTAAGACATTTTGTTTAATGTCTCCCTTTATGCTGGTAAAGGATTTGATGCATGTATGGTATAAAATGTATTTTATGTAGTAACATGTACAGTCAAAAAGCAGAAGTAATTGTGTAACAAAAATCATTGGTTATGTGATCAATTGAGTTAGTCAGTTAATGAAGACCATTGTCAATTAGATGTTCTTTCCAGACCCAGGTCAGATTATTTTTTAATTGCTTTAACTCTTTATAGACCAGTAAAATTCCTGCAGATAAAACACAATTTTAAGAGACATTTATTTTCACCAATGTTCAGAACCAACTTTTTCTGGCATAGGATTATATGGTTCTGGTTAGTAACAATTTACTGATGCTCCTCCCAGAGGACACGTTAAAAGCAGGTATAACTGTGTCAATGGGAAGAGCAGCAGTGATGTAATTAACCCCCATTCGCTGTCTCAGAATGCATCACACATTTATAAGAGGTTAGGCCTCTTAAAATCTGCTCACAATTATTATTAATATATATTTTAAATCAAGTAAGGAAGTGTAGTTTCAGTATGGTGCTCTTTCTCAAAGGGAATACACGTGTACGTCTGTGGAGGAAATGTTGAACGGTTTAAATGTATTAAACACATTCTACCTGGTTATACTTTTGTTCTTTGGAGCAATTGAGAAGATTTAAGGCAATTGGGACTTCAGGCAATTAGGTAGAGTTTACGTTCTTATCACGTGATACATGTGTCGCCAGTGACGTGTAACTATGGAAACGGGGGCTGCCAGCACACCTGCGACGACACGGATGCCGGCCCTGTGTGTGGCTGTCACCAGAAATACGCCCTACATTCAGACAGGAGAACCTGCATCGGTGAGTACTGCAGAACCACCGCAGAACCACAGTAGAACCACAGCAGAACCACCGCAGAACCACAGAAAAGCCACAGCAAGTGAAAACTCCAAGTGCTTCATCTGTATCATAGGTGTGCTTGCTTTCAAACATAAATGTGGTGGTTATAGCTGTCCTGATTAAAGTCATGGGACGTGGGGAGAGAGAGAGAGAATGAATGAATAGTACTGCAACCGCACTCTCTGTCCCCAACATACCATAAACATACAGTTTAATGTGTTTAAACCACATTTTTGTAACCGAAAAAACTGAGAACAGCCAGTTACATGTGTGAAGGTACTAGACACAAGAGCTGGGAGAGAGATGTACAGAGCCCTGAGAGAGACTGGTAATTCAGGAAAGAAATGGATTGCAGCCTGAAATTAATGCTAATTGATTCATTGATTGATACATGCAAACATTCTTCACTGCCTGTGACTAAAAACATTAAGTCACTAGGATAAGAGGATTGTATTTCTCATTCACTCATTCCTACACACACACACACACACACACACACACACACACACACAGGTTGTGCTTGGGAAAATGAATGACAGAAAGCTCTCTTCATTACGTTTGTAAATGGCCACAGTCTGCGCTAAAGCCCCATCACCCCATTCGCGCTAAAGCCCCATCTTGCGCATCGCAGACAATGTTTGTAAAAACGGGATCATTTGCACAGCAGGCAGTGTGGCTGTATCCAGGCGTTCGCTCCAGATGAGGGAAGAGAAGTTATGAGTTATGAGGGCATAGTCTAATGAAGGATTCAGAAAGGAGAGAAGATCTAGGTAAGTGTGCAGTAAGGGTGAATGCACACGCTCGTTCCAGGTAACTTCACAGGTGCAGGGCCCAAAGAGAATACATGAAAAATAAAGAACATATCTGCACACGGTTTTTCTGCTCCCCAAAAAATGTTTTTTATTTTTCTGTTTATGCTTTTTATTCCCCATTTTCTCCCTATTTTTAGTTGCCATTTTATTTGAGTTGCCCTCTCTTTTTTATGTAAATGATCCCCTCCCTCGTATGAGAGCTCGTTGCCGTAGTCCCGAGACCGGTAGTGGGCGCTGTACCACCTCCTCCAAGCCGGAACCTGCCACGGCCACCGTAACACCCAGAACCACTTATATACGCAGCGAGCTCATATCGGCTTCCCTCCCCCTTCCCTGGGGCAGACAGTAGTAGGCAGCACTGGATGTTCTTACCGCTCCACCAGCCGGGAGACCCAATAATTAAAAAACCCAGGTCTCCATCAGGTCCAACAACCAAAACGTGACAGTTGGGGGATATACGTCTGCGCAGGTCCACAATTAGACCCTTGTCCATGCTTTGCAATAGGTGAGTCATTTTTTTGGGAGCAGAAAAACCATGTGCAGATATGTTTTATTTATTTTTCAGGCCCCAGGTAAGTCTCTTTGTATAAAGGGCTCAGCGTGCCATCCTTTCCCGTGTCAGCTTGGGACAGATACCTGCTTTTCTCTTTTTCTTTTTGTGCACTCGCGATGTGCCAAGTGTGGCTCGTTCATAAAATGTCTGAACAGTGTTTTAGCATGTCACTAATCTTCCAGCTCCTAGGTTAAGTTGATCACACTTACAAAAATGTAAATCCGGTGACAATGACTTGGCAGGTTCCATGTTTTTTTCCTGTTTTGCTTTAAAGCTCTTGGAAGTGTTTACTAATGGTAAGAGTAAAATGCAATATGCATATGATGGATTATGAGTTATTTTTCGGAGCTAGATTACTGTTGACTTTAGTGTTTAGTATTTGTAGTTTAGTCTTTGCAATTTACTGTTTCGATATTACAGTTTTGAGTTTACATTATGCACTTCACAGTTCAGTGCTAATAGAAATACTATGGTGAGTAATTGCTGATCAAATCTGTTGGATAATGTTCTTGAAATAGAAACAATGGTATTTTTCCCACTTTGTTGGTGATATGTTTGTAATCTGTCCTGAAATAAACACAATTTGTGATGTTACTTTATTTCATTATTGATTTACCAGAAGAGTGGGGAACAAAATGTTTTACTTTCCAGCTTCATAAATAAGAAAAGGAAGGAGGGGAGTGTGTGTGTGTGTGCATGCGTGTGTGTGTAAGTGTGTGTGTGTGTGTGTGTGTGTGTGCAATAATGGAAGGAGGGGAGAGACGAATATGACAACAAACAAAAACAATCCCTCTCTTAAAATGTACATCTGATTGGAGGCCCTGTATGTGTAAATCTGTGTGCGTTTGTGTATGTGTGTGTTAGTGTGTGTGTATGTGTAAATATGTGTGTATGTGTGTGTTTGTACGTGTGTGTGAGTTTGTATGCGTAAATGTGTGTGTGTGTGTGTGTGTGTGTGTGTGTGTGTGTGTGTGTTTCTCTCTCTGCTCCACTCTTTCCACTCTCTGGTGATGGTCCCTGATTGCCTGTCTTGTCTGTGCAGAAACACATTTAAAAAGTGCACAATTGGAGCAAACATCTCAATTGCAGCCTGATCAAACCTAGAACTGACCAAGCAAGAGACCTGCCCCTGTCTCATCACCAAAAAGAAAAACGGAAACCAGCAGTCAATTCCTTTGACTTCTGTCTAACAAGCTAAACAATTCATTGTAAAACTGTAATTCCAAAACTCTAGGGACACCAAACAAAAGGGCCTTGCTCACTCATGCCCTCCAGCCCTCCCCTATATGTGGTTCCACACACCCCTGCTTCCCTAACCCCCCCCGCACCTTTGCATCTTTACTTTTCTCTTCATCATAACTTCATCTTGTATTATTATTTTTCCCTACCCCCTTGTTTCTTTTCACGTCCCACCCCCCAACAAACCCAAACTCCATGCCCCCCCCAACACCTCTCTAAACTGACCCCCACAGCCTCCACACCCGTCTCCATTGGTCTGCTCCAAGAAGCTCTGGCCTACGAGCCCTTTCTCTACCCCTTTGGAGAAGGCTAAGCCCTGGACTCCAAGTGTCTCATTTTCCACAGCTGAGCTGAGCACATTAATTTCCTTATTATGGGCCCCGCAGCCATGTTGCGTGAGGTTCGATGATGATTTGGCAGTCAGGCAGAGGCATTGGGCCACTGAAACTTCATAGGTCCACCCTGGCCAATCGGCACTGCTAAGCTGTGAATCAGTGGCCCCGCCCCTCCCTTTGGAACCTTGCTTCCTGATTTGCTGTTGAACCCCAGTTGCGATGTGTTCCATAGACAGACAGGCAACCAGCACTGCCCCAGGCTGCCCCGCCCAGTATACATGTACATCCAGTCTCTCCCCCCGTGCTGACCTCCACTCTCCCCATCACCCTCTCTTCCTCTCCTCATCTCTCCCCTCTCTCCTTCTCTCTCCTCCTCTCCTTCCTCCGCTCGTAATGCCCACCCCATCCCTCTCTCCTATCCTCTCCTCTCCCCCCCCCACACTCACGCAGTTTGTCTCTGACTCGTCTGTCCACTCGAAGTGGAAGAGAGGGAATCACTGTTGATGTTTGGCTGTTTGATGTGGAAGAAAACTGCAACAACAACAAACATGCCCCCCCACCCCACATATATTTTTGTGTGGTGGTACATTAAAAAATGAATTAAATAAAAGTCCCCTCCCTTTCCCCTTCCTTTTTGTTAATGAAAAATAATATATTTGTGTGTTTTTGTGGGATTGTTAGTGGTGGAATTTGGGGTGGGGGGGGTTGGCTTCTTGGTGGCTTCCTCCTTCTTGGCTTTGGAGGGGCGGGGGAAGGACGAAGCTCCTCATTAACCAGCTGCTCCCTGTGTGTCCTGTCCCTGTGTTTTAGAGAGAGATGAGGCTGCAATTGAGAGCTCAGAGTTCAATGCCACGTCACTAGCTGATGTGGACAAGCGGGTGAAACGGCGGCTACTCATGGGTAACTCTACTTCCTCTTCCTTGTGTGTTGCCATGGCGCTTGCTTGTTTCCTCCTCCTTTTTCCTCCTTCTGTTTAATAAATCTTAAAACCAAAAGGTATTTCATATCTCCTCTGCTTTGCCCTAAAGGGCATATGCTGATGGCAGTGTTTCATTTAACAAGTTAAAGTATTTTTTTGTGATCCAACCCTGTACCAATCTCTCTCCTCTCCCTCTCTCTTCCTCTTCATCTCTCCCTCTCTCTCTGTTTCTGACACGGAGAGAAAGGCTTCATGATCCGTTAGTATTACCAGCTTCTGCTTGTACCAAAGATAGTTGGTGCAACAATTTTTTTAACATTTTGTTTCAGATTTTTTCCAGTTTTTCTCTCAATTTAGTGGCTAATTGCATCCTTTATTTAATTAGATTTTCCCTCCCCACACAAATTTGCTGCTCGTCTCTGTGGCAAGCTAATTCTCAGAGGGCAGCAAACTCTGCTTCCTTTAAGACGGAATTTGCCCAACCACGTTCTGGAGTCACGCACATCTCAGCGAACTGGTGATGGCTCACCCTCCCCCTTCCCCCTGGGGTGGACAGCCAAAGGCCGCCCCTGACCGGGGCTCCCCACCAGGGCTGGTCTGGTACAGTCGGGTTTCAAATCAGGACCGTGATAGGCAGCTCACACTCGTAAAGTACCAATCAATATGGTTGCGTTAGACCACTACGCTATCCAAGGCCCCCAAAGATACTGTTGAGTAAAGATTCCTGAGTTCAGTGTTTCAGCTGGAGCTTTTGTCCGTGTCTCCCTTCCTAGTGTAAATGCGAGTGAACCACAAGGTTAAAGCAACGCATCTTGCCGGTAAGGTCTTCAGTCCTGCTGTAGTTTCTCAGCATTTAACCATGGTTTACTTTATCCCCCTCTGACCACTCGTGACCTCACGTCTCACAGTCCTAAGAGAGAGACTAAAGCTAAAGCACTAGACTCTGCTGACAACGTGTCAACTACTCTGACAAGTATTAACTAATAATGCTTCCTTTGACACAAGCTGATTTTTGGAAAGGTCCTGGGATGGCTGGCCCCAGGTTTCACCTCCAACATTTGAGTCAATCAGGAGCCAGATTTGTTTTGATTTTGACTTTTGGGGGGAGATTTCAAAGGAGATACATTACACAGAGCCACAGGGGCCCCTCACAAAAACACAGTCATTTAACAATTTGGGAATTTAAGGAATTCCGTAAAATAAACCACCATGTGCTTGACATGTGTGATGCTGGTGTGAAATCCGGTAGTGATGCATTGACCTCTGCTAAGTAGTCCAAATAAACCATACATTTGAGCACAGATGTATCTCGGGAGTGTCTCTCTGGATAGTGTGAGCCACGGCACGTTGACCTACACCGACAGTCCCGACAGAACCGAATATTGAATGAATATCTCGCTGCTGAAATGAAAGAGAATTTCTCCTGAGCCGGGTGAAACCACAGAAAGCCAAAGGAACCTGGCTCACTGTATGCTGTTACTCTGAATAGGAATATATGTTATTGTGCCATATTTCATGCTTCCAGGAACATATGGCGCTTGTTTTGCAAAAGCAGCCTCCTTACTCAACTTTAGAGATTTGAGGGATTTGAATCCCCCTTTTTGCAAGGAGAGAGCTAAGCTCGTCTGAGGAATTCTGAAAATGTTAGTTTGTTTGGTCGCTGATTTGTGTGAAGGGCTTCTGCTTCCAGCAGCCTCTTATTTGGCCTCAGCTTTTGTTTTTTTTTAAAAGGCAGGAGGACTTCAGGGCACAGAGTGTCACATCTGAACTGAGAGAGAGAGAAGACACCCTCAATACACCCTCATTCTGTCCTTGAGGGTCTCTGCAGGTGTTTCAGAGTTAAATCCTTTGATCTCAAACTACAAACATCAGTCTTGACAAACGTGACTGACCCTAAAGCCCTCTTTCTCTAGTGTAGGCTCTATGGAACATATACATTATTAGTGGAGGATCTGTTAAATCAGGCTCTGTTTGGGGAGGTTCTGTTAGACAAGAGGAGGTTCTGTTAGTAGGTGGTATTGTTAGAGGAGGTTCTGTTAAAGCAGGCTCTGTTTGAGGAAGGGGTTCTGTACAGTGGCCACCAGAAGCCACAGTCTCTATGCACCTGGGCCTGTATTCATAAAGTATCTCAGAGTAGGAGTGCTGATCTAGGATCAGGTTTCCCCTGTCCATATCCTGACCTTATCCATAAATGGATCCTAGATCAGCTCTCCTACTCTGAGATGCTTTATGAATCCTGGCCCCGGTAGTCCTAGAGGGAGAGGAAATGTCAGCATGTCACATGCATGTCATGTGGTCTGTGATTGAGGGGATAGAGGATCGTTCGAGGACCTGGTGATTACTGTGCTATTACTGTTGTATTACTGTGGAATTATAGACCCTACTTCTCTATTCCATGGTTTGTACATGTTTTATAGTAAAAAAATAAAAATTAAAAAATGACTGCCAGCTGAACTTAGACTAAATGGCACACCCCTGTCAGAGATCTCCATGGCACTGTAGAGTCAGGTCCTCCTCTACTTTGTGCAATGAAGTGCATTAAACATTGTCCACAGTCAGAAGAAGTTGGCATACCATGCAACTGCTAATTCAGTACTGTTTAAAGGGTACTAATGACCAATGGAGAAAACATTGGAGAAAACATTAACCTCAGAGTAAACCCCAGACTCTTATTTGGGGTAAACAGAGCAGAGGGGGGGTAGGGGGTTGGGGGGTTGGTGCAGAGAGCGGGGCCCATGGAGGGTGTACTTCCCTGCTGAAGGCTTCTGATGGAGTGATTTGACATTTTTACATTTTAAACACACATGTAGATTATTTATTATTTATGCATAATACCCCCCTCTTTCCTTTTATCTTTTTTTTTTACCCAGAAACCTGTGCGGTGAATAACGGGGGGTGTGACAGGACGTGTAAGGACACAGCCACTGGGGTTCACTGCAGCTGCCCCGTCGGGTTCACACTACAACATGATGGCAAAACATGCAAAGGTTAGAGGTGTGTGTGTGTGTGTGTGTGTGTGTGTGTGTGTGTGTGTGTGTGTGTGTGTGTGTGTGTGTGGTGTGTGTCTGTGCATGTGGGTGTGTGTGTGCGTGTGTGAGAATGAGTGAATGTGTGTGTCTGTCTGTGCATGTGTGAGTGTGTGTGTGTGTGTGTGTGTTTGTGCACGTGTGAGATTTTGGATGTTTACCTAAATGTGTTCTGAGATTGAGTTTGGTAGATTTCATAGTTATGGCATGTGTTAAAATTCTGGCTCAACTAAACACATTATTTATTTGCAACAAAGTAGGACGTTGTCTTCACGTCCTCTTCAGTTTGGTCCTGTTCCCCCGAAATCTCTGGGATTTGTGAGAGATCTGGAGTCAGCATTCTCCCTGCCCAGTGACTCCCCCTGTCATGGAATCCACCTCTCAATCGTTGTGGTTGGTGTTCTTTCCCAGAAGCATTTTGCTACCTCTCCGAAGTTCTTCAGCGACGTCAGTAAGATTGTGGTTCTTGCCTTGATTCTTCACAGCAGCAAAAGCAAGACCAGCTATCTTCACGCTAAAATAGCAGAGGGTGCCTCTAAAGAAATACTGTGCTGAGCGATTTGCCCTCTGGGTTGCCCGGGTTGTGCTGCGGTGGTATGCGTTTGAAGCCGGTGCTGTAAATATGCCAGAGGCTGAAGATCCCACAGCCTTGGAGGAGTGGGGCATAGAGGAGCTTGCTTTAATAAACAGGGCTAACTGTCTGTAGGGCTGCTGGAGGAGCGGGGCATAGAGGAGCCTGCAGTAATAAACAGCGCTAACTGTCTGTATAGCTGCTGGGTGGCTCATCCTGTTAAGGAACTGTTCTAGTGTGTGGATGAGCCCCACGGTCTGCATCCTGTCGAGGCACTGTTCTAGTGTGTGGATGACCCCCACGGTCTGCATCCTGTTAAGGCACTGTTCTAGTGTGAGGATGAGCCTCTGGTATCGAATCCAGACCGTGCCAGTGTCAACTGTGGCGGTAGTGTCGCCCAGGGAGGGAGGGATTCAGTGCACCAGTTTGTCCGTGTCTCATCGCACACCAGCAACCTCCGTTGGTCAATTCGGCACCCACAGTCTGCCGGTATAAAGCTGCACATGAAGTGTCTTCCTTCCTCCTGTAACTGTGTGAAAATAAGTGCCAGCTGATATCACATGTTTAGGAGGAGAGCACAGGCTTGTCTATGCTCTCCTGGATTGGCAGAGGAGGTTGCAGCGAATGTGGTTATGATACAACTGGGAAATCTGAAATTGGCAGAAAAAGGGGGTAAAAACACATAAAGAAGTGTTTGTCCATGTAGTGCTCAGAGTTCAGGAGACAAGTTTACTCTCGCTCTGCATCAGCTAGCCTCGATCAGTGTGAGTGTGGCCTTCTGGATAACAGGAAGGCCAGAGATTTGGATGACATCCTCTTGCAGAGATCCGTGACCTCTCTCACACATGGAGCAGACTGCAGAAATGGCAGCAAGGCTGTCGGTCCATTAGGTGTGGGGGCCTTTTGCCCCCCTCCCCCGTCTCCTCTTCTGAATCAGTGAGATTGAGATCAGAGAGGTGGTGGTTGGCTCTGCTGGGGCCGTGACTTGCTGTATGTGTACTGAAGAAGTGTGGTTGGTGTTCCACATGGTGTGACCTTAATTGAGTTTGTATAGTGGGGTTGCCATGGTTATGTGCTGGTGCCATCAGGTGACTGGCCAGCTCTTCCTGGAACTAACAGCTGGGGGTTTTCAGATGGGGAGAGTTGGGAATTTGGCGGGTAGGTGTGTAAATCCTTGAGCAAGGCTGTCCCAGGACAGCAGCAGGACACAGGGGCACTCAGAGCTGTTTGAACAGTGAGGCCCAGCCCTGCCTTGGGTCTAAGAACCACCCTGTCTGACACATACAGACCCCGCCTAACTATGGGTCTAAGATCTGCACTAGCAATATATAGCAGTGCACTACAGTGGTTAGGGGACTGGCCTTGTAACTCAGAGGTTGCAGGATTGATTCCCAGAGTGGGGCACTGTTGTCGAGCAAGGTGCTTAACCTGAATTGTTTCAGTGAAGATCCAGATGTATAACTAGATAGTGTGTAAAATGTAATCTGGCATATACTGTGTTTATTTGGTAATGCTTTACATTAACTGTATCTACTGTACATAAAGCATACATTTTATTCATGAGCATTACAAAAATGTTACATTACAATGACATATGGCATTATGAATGATTTATGACATGTTTTACTTGTACAGGACATTATACACTACTGGTCAAAAGTTTTAGAACACCCCCATTTTCCAGTTTTTACTGAAATTTAAGCAGTTCAAGTCCAGTGAATAACCTGAAATGGTACAAAGGTTGTTATGACTGATACACAGGCTGGACCCAAACGCATACACTGACACAGAGGATAAGGTGAAATAGGGTATTTATTATTTACATAGACTGGGGTAGGGGAAGCGATGATGAGGGCAGACCAAGCGGGCAGGCAGGCAGAACAGCAGACAAGCAAAGAAGCGGGTTGGCTGGTCCGTGGGCAGGCAAGCAGAGAGGGTAGGCGATGATGATGGTAGATGAAGAAGGCTGATGGAACAGGCTGGAGGGCGGGTAGTGGAGAAACAAGCTGGCAGGTCCGTGGGCAGGCAGGCAGGATGACAAACGAATAGACAAACAAAACAGGCAGGCGAGAAGTAAACCTAAACACGAGGAAATAAACTAAATACATAAAACTCACGAAGAAATAAACACGGAGGTGAAATCACGATTAGGAAGAGGTCAAGAGTCTAGTGGCTACCACTGAAGTAGAGACAATGATCTGACGATGAATGAATGAGAAACCGGGGTAGATACACTGCAGGGCTGATGATAATTGATGGCAGGTGAGTAGACAGCGCAGGTGTAGTGGATCCAGGAAATCAGGAGGGAGCCGGAGAATGCAGAGGAGGGAAGCCGCGCCCACATCACACACAAACACGAAACTGACAGGGAGAACAGGGACACAAGGAAAAGGGAAGGGAAAACGCGAGGAAACATTAAAAATAACAAGGTTGCGGTCGTGACCGTAACAAAGGTAAGGAGTTATAAAACTCCTTTTCAGGGAACAAGTAATGGGTTAACGTGGGTTAACAGTCACTCTATGCAAGTCGCTGACTCTGGATCCAGCGAAAGATCCACACTTCCTCGTCCATGTTTGACAGTTGGTGTCACACACTGAGGAACCATCCTTTCACCTACCTGATGGCCTACAAAAACCTTTCAAGATTTCAAATTTTTATTAATCGGTCCATAAGACCTTCTTCCAGTCTTCAGTAGTCCACTGGCGGTGCTTCATGGCCCAGGCAAGCCTCTTTTTCTTATTTTGCCATCTTAGCAGTGGCTTTCTTATTGCCACTCGACCTGTCAAACCTGCAGCTCAGTCTTCGTTTCACAGTTGAAACTGAGACTTCCTTACTTCAACCAGTGTTAAGCTGTGCTTGAAGCTGTTGTCCTGTGAGCCGCCTATCACACAAGCTGTTGACTCTCAGAAACTTGTCTTCTGATTTTGTTGTGGCTTTGGGTCTGCCAGACCTCCTCCTGTCAGAGTTTCCTCCAGTTTCCAACTGCCTTTTGATGGTGTAGGAAACTACTCATTTCCAAAACAATTAGTTTTTGGTAACCTAACCTTTGCCAGTTTACTGCTTACCTTTGTACCATTTCAGGTTATTCACTGGACTTGAACTGCTTACATTTCAGTAAAAACTGGAAAATGGGGGTGTTCTAAAACATTTGACCAGTAGTGTATGTAATGATGCTATTATGTAATGATCTACTGAGGATATTTATGAATGAATACTGACCTCTTTATGACACATTCAATACAAATGTGTATATGCATTATGTCACATCCTGGGATAGGTCTGACCCAAGAATCACAGATTTAAAAATGGGGCACACATAAGACATTCATAAGCACTAATGACTGCATCATGAAGAGCGCGCATTCATAAATAGGCTCTGTTGATCATTACATTTACATTTTACATTTACATTTTAAGCATTTAGCAGACGCTCTTATACAGAGCGACTTACAAGATGTGCATTAGTACATGGTAAGAATAATCATTGTTCGCGTAACAGATCAGTGCAGTAATACAGCGATAGACATCGTTATTGGCAGCTGCATACCATACCTGTAACACTGGGAAGGAAAAGGTTAGTAATTTCTTTTTTTGGAGGAGTAAACAAGTATACATATACAAAATGTATAAACAAGTAGGCAGTGGTGATGACAATTGGCTAGATGTACAGAATTCAGTGGTAGTGGAGTGTGAACAGGTGGGTTTTGAGTCTCTTGTGGAAGATCGCAAGTGATTCCGCAGTCCTGACCGAGTGACATTACATAACAGCATCATTACATGTAATGTCCTGTACAAGTAAAACATGTCATAAAGCATTCATAATGACCTATGTAATTGTAATGTACCATTTTTTAATGTCCATGAATACATTATGAATGCTTTATGTAGATAGAGTTAATGTAAAGCTTTACCAAATATTCCATGCAAAGCTTCAATAAATATAAATCTTTCATTTAAGAACTGTGGGTAGCCCCCCTCGTAATGTTGCCCCCCCCCTCAGTCGCCACCAATTTCATCCTTCAGGATATTCAGCTTCCCTGTACATTGTACATTACATTACATGTAATGATGCTGTTATGTAATGATCAACAGAGCCTATTTATGAATGCATACTGAGCTCTTCATGATGCATTCATAAATGCTTATGAATGTATTATGTGTGTGCCATTTTTAGGTCTGTGATTCTTGGGTCAGACCTATTCCAGGTTGTGACATAATGCATACACATGATTGTAATGAATGCATCATGAAGAGCTCAGTATGAGCTCATTTCTAAAAATACTCAGGGTTGACGTTTCTCAGAGATTAGCAGCCTGCAGCCTTGTGATGAGAACAATTCACAGAAACTCAGCGCTTTATGAAACCTCTACAAATAATTTGTAGTGAAGGATAGAGTTTCTGGTTTCCACATATCCATTACTTTTTATTACCTCTCTCTGTAAATATTTTTTTCAAACCCAGCCCCCAGTTCGCTGCTGATCCCACCGTGTTCTCTGAGCTGAAGTTTATCCCTGAAAGTGAAGAATTGATTTACTCTCATTTCAAGAACAGTCCTTAAAATCTCACTTAAAGCTGTTTTTCCTGGTGTACACACTCCACAATCTCTGAAATGCATCTGATTTCTGTGAGCCAAAAAGTGATGATTGGGGGGCACTATAATGTCTCCCAGTTTGGAACACCCAATTGTATCATAAGCCACTTCTTTTCACACCGTGGTCTACAAATTAATCTTGCACAGACATGAGTCAAAGGAAGACACTTCAACTTTATACTAGCACACTGTGGGCACACGATTGACCAGCGGGGGTCGCTGGTTTGCGACAAGACACGGACAATCGGGCCGACCAAATCCCTCCCTCCCCGGTGACGCTACCGCTATGTGTTGCCCTGCAGAGCTGCTGGCCACAGTCTGCACTGGTACAGTCTGAATTCGATACCAGGCCAATGGGGCTCATCCACACACTGGAACAGTATCTGCATCTTCATGATATCTTGGGAAGGGTTTTTTTCATTACTTTGACAGTAGTTTCTTGTAGGATAATTTTTTGTTTTTATTAATTTAAACCTTAAGTGGTGTGTTGTCAGAAATATGTGCATCATATTCACTGTATTTGGAGGATTGTCTGTCCTTGGTCCTCCTAAGGATGTGTGAGCATTGGTAAAAATGTATATCAGTTAACTTTACACTTTAGAAATTTAGCAGACACACTTACAGAGCAAATTACAGTTTACATTTTGTTACATACAATCCATTTATACAGCTGGATATTTACTGAAGCAATTCAGGTTAACTACCTTGCTCAAAAGTACAGCGGCAGTGCCCCACCTGGGAATTGAACCTGCAACATCTTTAACTGAGTTATGAACCCAGTTCACTAACCGATATACTCCACTTGGGGCCGTATCTGTGCTGTTAATCTCTCACTCCCTGTGTCACAACAGGAGTTCTGCTCAGCTCCTTTGCTTAGTTCTGGTTTCCTGGCTGAGACCCCAGGGCGCCGAGACTGTGGTAGTTACAGAGTCTGTGGGTTTGTGGTACTGACGTCTTCAACGCCACATCATAGACTCGCCCCCGTGCGTAATAAACAGGGGAGTTCACCTCTGTCAGTGGTGAAGCGTCTGTGTTTTACTGTCTGTCCTGCTGTTGGTGTGGAGGTGGGAGTGTGTGTGTGTGTTCCAGTGGTGGTGTGGAAGTGGGAGTGTGTTTGTGCCACTGTTGGTGTGAAAGTGGAGGTGGGAGTTCCACTGTTGGTGTGGGTGGGTGTCTGTTGTACTCTTGGTGTAGAAGTAGGAGTGTTTTTGTCCCAGGGGTGGTGTGGAAGTGGGTTTAGAAGACATACAAGACATACATGCCTCTTTCTCCTGGGTTGTGTGTGCACTCCGTTGCTTGTGAGCTACATTGTGGAGACACCATCACTAACAGTCCAGTGGCTCTTCACATGGAGTGGAGCACGTTACAGCACATGAGTGTTTGAGGGCAGGGCAGCCTCGTGAAAAACATTGCTTAGCAACGCAGATGTGAGCGATCAAACAAACGAAGTGTGAGGAAGTGTGGATAAACGCTTACCAGAAACGCTCCGCTAGAACCGATCAGAACTGCCAGACTCCACCACTTCAGTTTCTCATCAGAGGAGAAATGTACCCATATTAATTTTGTTATATGTTGTCCTTCATCCTTGTTGTGGTATAGATGCAAGGGTATATACATATATCTTTTTTCAGATTTATTCAAGCTAAAACAAATTAAAATATTTTTTTTTATTGCAGCTCCCTGTTCAGCCTACTGAAATACCTACCCATAATGCATTTATTTCTCTCTTGCCCACAACAACGCAAGGGCCATGCATTGCAGTTTGGGAAAATGAGTTCTCTGGGATGAGGAGACTGCCACAGGCCAAGTTCACACAGCTCACTCATGTGCCCCAGGGAGATAGTGCTACTCTGTTAATGAGAGCAGATAGTGTGACTGTGTTAATGAGAGCAGTGAGATAGTGTGACTGTGTTAATGAGAGCAGATAGTGTGACTGTGTTAATGAGAGCAGTGAGGTAGTGTGACTGTTAATGAGAGCAGTGAGGTAGTGTGACTGTTAATGAGAGCAGTGAGATAGTGTTACTGTGTTAGAGAGCAGATAGTGTGACTGCTAATGAGAGCAGGGAGATAGTGTTACTGTGTTAATGAGAGCAGTGAGATAGTGTGACTGTGTTAATGAGAGCAGATAGTGTGACTGTGTTAATGAGAGCAGTGAGATGGTTTGCCTGTGTTAATGAGAGCAGTGAGATAGTGTGACTGTTAATGAGAGCAGTGAGATAGTGTTACTGTGTAAGAGAGCAGATAGTGTGACTGTGTCATATAGAACAGGGAGATAGTGTGACTGTTAGTGAGAGCAGGGAGATAATGTGACTGCGTTAATGAGAGTAGTGAGATAGTGTGACTGTGTTAATGAGAACAGTGAGATAGTGTAACTGTGTTAATGAGAACAGGGAGATAGTGTGACTGTTAATGAGAGCAGTGAGATAATGTGACTGTGTTAATGAGAGCAGTGAGATAATGTGACTGTGTTAATGAGAGCAGATAGTGTGCCTGTGTTAATGAGAGCAGTGAGATAGTGTGACTGTGTTAATGAGAGCAGTGAGATAATGTGACTGTGTTAATGAGAGCAGTGAGATAGTGTTACTGTGTTAATGAGAGCAATGAGATAATGTGACTGCGTTAATGAGAGTAGTGAGATAGTGTGACTGTGTTAATGAGAACAGTGAGATAGTGTAACTGTGTTAATGAGAACAGGGAGATAGTGTGACTGTCAGTGGCGGGCCGTGCATTTCACACCTAGGCCTTCAGTAGTGCTCTGCCCAGTGGCGTAGCGCAGCAACGTAACGCTGCCCAACCTTTCACCGTTTACTGGTTTCATTTTCCGCGGACCGGGGGGGTAGCACCCCCACGCTCGCCTATGGCTCCGTCTGAATCGATCCACCCCTCAATAACTATTTTATGGCTATAAAACCATCTTATTCTTATTATGCAGAAATGCAGTATAAACATGGGGCTATGGGGACGGTGTAGGGACAGGACATAACAGAGGAAGACGGGGGGGGGGGGGGTCACTGTCCCCTCTCACAGACCCAGGCCTGCCTCATCACAGCGGGTGAGAATCTGTGCTTACAGAAAGACAACTCACTGCTGCCACCAGAGAGACACGGTTCTCTTCTCACCGCGAGACCGGATCGGCAGAACCAGAACCAGCCTGTGTTCAGTGTGGGATAGTTATGCTATCTATAACATTTTGTAATGCAGCCTGCCGTGCCATGTTATTATCTGCCTTGCATGCTGGCTAGCTTGTTATTAAAAATTGAATGATACAAAGTTAATGTTAAAGACTAAGGTGGTTAGCTATAATAAGTTAGCCACTTCATTAAATCATACAAACACACTGATCATAATAAGAAAAAGCGCTAGCTGACCTGTTTTATGATCACTATTTTTATTCGAGTCACAGCTCATATTTATTAGCCTACATAAACTTAGCTGGTTAGATAGCTAGCTAAACAAGATCGTAACATGAAATATCAATAATAACCTCATAAAATTGCAATATTATTTAGGAAAATAGCAACATTTTACTCACCAAAAATCCTTATTATTTGTACACAAAATCCATCCTCCTTTCTTTCTATCTCCATCGAAGCTAATGCTGAAAGTCGAGCCTGCCCTGTCGTATTTCTGGCATACGTTTTAATTCGCTTTAGGGCTGAAAATGTCAGCTCAAATTTCTGAATCACAGACTGATGTTAATTATATTTTGTCCATGAATAGCCTACTTATTAAATAATTCCAAATGGTCTGTCCGCTTCCTTTCATAGCTTTTCCCCTGGCTGCGCTCCTTCCAGATGTGTATTTTCATATTAAAGCATTTAACCAATCACATTACATCATAGTCAGACACTCTCTGACTATCCAATCAAAGGGTGTGAATACGCTGACGTTACCTAGGCCTTCTAGAAGGCAACTCAAAATTTGATTGGTTGAAGCAACAGTTTGATCAACACTTATTTTATGCTACAGGGCCTTCAGAATTGATTGTGAAGGCCTCCAGGCAGATTTCTTTGACCGTGGCAACAAATGATGGCTGAAATGTGATTGGTTAAATGCTTTAATATGAAAATACACGTCTGGACGCAGCGCAACCAGGGGAAAAGCTATGAAAGGAAGCGGACAGACCATTTGGAATTATTTAATAAGTATTCATGGACAAAATATAATTAACATCAGTCCGTGATTCAGATATTTTTTAGGCCAGCAGAGAAGGCCTTGCAGGCCCTGACGGCCCACCACTGGTGACTGTTAATGAGAGCAGTGAGATAATGTGACTGTGTTAATGAGAGCAGTGAGATAATGTGACTGTGTTAATGAGAGCAGATAGTGTGCCTGTGACGACTCGGATAAGGACCCAGACGCAGATCAGGATAAGGCAAAAGAGTAGTTTAATAGGAAGCAGGGATCAAAACCAGGAATCAGATAATCAAAGGTACAAAAACACAAGGCAGAGAGTAGTCAAAAAGGCAGTCCAAAAAGTCAAAACAGGTAGGCAGATAGGCAAACAAAACAGAATCGCTAGGCAGGCTCAGGGTAGTCAACAGAAGGGGTGTCTCGGAAAATTCAATAAACTCTGGCTTAGGAAAAATAGGCTCAGGGAATAATGATCAACGTACTGACAAAGAGTGAACATAAACACTGAACTAATATACAGGCAGGGAAGGAAAACACAATGGGAATCAGGTGTGACTGGGAGGAGAGAGAGGTAGGAACACAGGTGTAAACATTGGGAATCGTTAATCTAATAACGAGGGGAAACGCAAGACACGGACTGGGAAACATACAAACATATAGACAATAAACGACCTGGGAGATCAGGCAGACACGTGCATAGTTAAAGGGGAGGAACGCAAAGAGAGAAGCTGCATGAATGAAAGGAAAGTGAAAAGCTAATGAAAGGGAAAGTGAAAAAGCTGAGATAATTAGGGATTAGTAATGTTAATAAGAGTGAGATAGTGTTACTGTGTTAGAGAGCAGATAGTGTGCCTGTGTTAATGAGAACAGGGAGATAGTGTGACTGTTAGTGAGAGCAGGGAGATAATGTGACTGTGTTAATGAGAGCTGTGAGATACTGTTACTGTGTTAGAGAGCAGATAGTGTGCCTGTGTTAATGAGAACAGGGAGATAGTGTGACTGTTAGTGAGAGCAGGGAGATAATGTGACTGTGTTAATGAGAGCAGTGAGGTAGTGTGACTGTGTTAATGAGAGCAGATAGTGTTACTGTATTAATGAGAGCAGTGAGATAGTGTGGCTGTGTTAATGAGAGTAGTGAGAAAGTATGACTGTGTTAATGAGAGTAATGAGATATTGTGACTGTGTTAATGGGAGTAGTGAGAAAGTATGACTGTGTTAATGAGAGTAATGAGATATTGTGAGTGTGTTAATGGGAGTAGTGAGAAAGTATGACTGTGTTAATGAGAGTAATGAGATATTGTGACTGTGTTAATGGGAGTAGTGAGCTATTTAACCTGTCTGGTTTCTTTCACTCAAGGCCCTGTATCCGAGCTGCTGTGTGCTTCACTTCCTCTGTGCTCAGAGGCTCCTAGCACTAATCTCCAATCTTCAACAGTTGATCACCAATCAAAACAGGCTTACCCTGTTTAATCTGCCACGGCATTGTGCACTTATCCCATCAGTTTAACTAAACTAGCCTAACCTATTTTAGCCTAGCCTGCATGAGACCACTTTCTCCCGCCTGTTCCAACCACACTCACCCACCTGAAATAATATTTTCACCCACAATATTTTTTCCTGCCCTTCTGCTAATACAGCCATGTGGTTTTCCAGAGACCGAGGACAGTCAATGTTAGAGAAAGTTTTTTATTATTTTTTTATTTTACTGCAAGTATATTACAGTGATGTTGCCACAGAAATTTAATTGCAATGATTTTACAGCAGCAATTCAAATGTATTCTCCATCTCCCTCTCTCTTTCGTATACAGTATGAAATATACAATACGTAATACATATATAGTGCATTTGTATTCATAAGTGAAATAACAATAATATATGTTTTTAAATAATACTTTACCCCCCTTCGCTCTTTCTCCCTCTCCCCCCTCTTTGCCTCTCCCCCTTTTCTCTTTAACCCTCTCTCTGCCCCTTTGCCCCCTCCTCTCCCCTCTCTCCCTCTCTCTCTCCTCTCTCTCTCTCTCTCCCCTCTCTCTCTTTCTTTCCTCTCTCTCTCTCTCTCTCTCTCTCTCTCTCTCTCTCTCTCTCTCTCTCTCTCTCTCTCTCTCTCTCTCTCTCTCTCTCTCTCTCTCTCTGCAGATATAGATGAGTGTGAGGAGAATAATGGAGGTTGTGATCACTCCTGCAGGAACACCGTGGGCAGCTTTGAGTGCAGCTGCCAGAAGGGCCACAAACTGCTGACGGACGAGCGCAGCTGCCAGGGTGAGTGAGTGACGGGTGTCAATCACGCCAGTTGGCTACCTGTTTGTGCCAGCATGGCTCACAACTGCAGTTCTTCCACCTCCCCAATCACTGAAACCTCCCTAATCACATCCTACTCTTAAACCAGAGGTGGGGTACGCCTGTGAAGCCCTGTGTTTGTGTGTGTGTGTGTGTGTGTGTGTGTGTGTGTGTGTGTGTGTGTGTGTGTGTGTGTGTGTGTGTGTGTGTTTGTGTTTGTGTTTGTGTTTTGTGTTTTGTGTAGGATTTAGTTTCCACCAATTACCATTCAGTAGACACATTGAGCTAATTGGCTGTATACACCAATACCGGTTCACTCATAGATGAGATCGCAGTAAACGTTTCATATCAGGACACAAGAATATTCCTCAGCTGTCAGTCATGAGGTTGTTGTTAGGTTTAGCTAAAATGTTAAGATCACGTCAACTATTGAGCTAATTAAATAATTAAGAGCAGGAGTTGGCATGAAATCCAGAGTTTATGTTTTGTTTGGATTTCTGCGATTTTCTTGGGGCTCCGATTAGCTGATAGATCTGGAGTTTTAAGCCATAATGAACAATATAACATACTAATAATGTTATACTGTTACTATATTAAACTATTCAAATGTATTTTAGAACTAATGCTTTCTATTATCACCACAACTTATACCCACCTTGATGAGGCAAGATAGTCTCGGTCTCACTTTGATGACGTAACACCAGCTAATTGGTCAGGTCAATTATCCCATTAATCAAATCAAATCAAATCAAATTTATTTGTATAGCGCTTTTCACAATGGTATTGTCACAAAACGCTTAACAGAGGGGGAACCCAGGCCTAGACCCCCAAAAGCAAGCCTAAAGGTGGCAAGGAAAAACTCCCTTGGTAGGGAGAAACCTTGGGAGGAACCAGACTAAAAAGGGGGGGAGCCCATCCTCTTCTGGTCGGCACAGGGTGTGTCCAAAAAAGACCATGTCATGGTCAGTCCAAGGTGGCTCAGGGCTGAAAGACTTTGCCTCCTGAAACCCTCCTGAGTTAGGTAGTCAGCAGGGGTGGGGAGGGGGTTAAACCACGCGGAGAGGGTCCAGATCCAGGAACTGGGGTTGGCGTGGGGGTGAGGGTTGATGGGGGCAGCTCACACTTCTCACAGGATCTAGGGCTCGGGGGCAGGTGCCCCCGAGTCAGAGGCAGAGGCAGAGAAGAGAACATGCAGTCAGAAAAAAAAGCAGTACTATAGCCAGTAGCATTATGTAAGAGCAGGGAAGCACAAGCATAGGAAATATACAGATAGCCCCAACAGGTGTAAGCTATGGCAGCATACCTATTAGGAGAGGGACAAAGAAAACATGCAGCCATGAGAGAGTTCCAAACCATCCACACCTGATCAAGGATAACCAGCATAACAGTGGTGGTAACACATTGAGGAGGTGACAGTATGGAAAGTTTCTCACTCCATAAGACACTAGGGCACGGCCTTCTCCATCTCTCCACCTAGACTATGTTTGGCAGCAGGCTAGGCTGAAAAGATATGTTTTTAATCTACACTTAAAAATTGAAACTGTGTCCGAATCCCTAACATGCCTTGGTAAACCGTTCTACAACAGAGGAGCTCTAAAAGAGAAGGCTCTACCACCAGCTGTGCTTTTCAAAATTCTAGGGAGTAATAGATGGCCGGCTTCTTGTGAACGAAGCAGTCGTGTCGGCTTATAGGGGGCAATCATTTCAGTCTGATATAAAGGTGCAAGTCCGTTCACTGCTTTAAAAGTTAGCAACAGTACTTTATAATCAGCCCGATATTTAATAGGAAGCCAATGTAGTGATGCTAACACAGGGGTAATGTGCTCATACTTCTTGGATCTAGTCAAAATACGTGCCGCTGTATTCTGTACTGGTTGAAGACTCTTTCGAGAGCTACTAGAGGAGCCGGATAATAAGGCATTACAATAGTCTAGCCTCGATGCAACAAAAGCATGCATCAAGGTTTTTGCATCCTCTAATGACAGAATGTGCCGAATTTTTGCTATGTTTCTTAGGTGAAAGAAAGCTACTCTGGAAGTGTTTTTAATATGATTGTCAAATGTAAGGTCCTGATCAATAATAAAACCAAGAGTCTTAACCATAAGACTTGATGTAACTATGCAATCACCTGCATTTAACTGCAGATCCAACTTGTTCCTTCATTTTTTGGGCCCAAACCCATCATCTCTGTTTTATCTGAATTTAAATGCAGGAAATTTACTGTCATCCAATTCTTTATATCAGAGATACAAGCCTCTAATTGAGTGAGTTGAAGTATTTCACCTGGTTTCATTGATATGTACAGCTGTGTATCATCTGCATAGCAATGGAAATTCACACCATGTTTACGAATAACATTACCCAGTGGTAGTAAGTATAATGAGAACAGTAATGGTCCCAGCACTGAGCCTTGTGGAATACCATATTTAACCTGAGAGTAGTCAGATAACTCTTGATCTAATTGCACAAATTGAAACCTGTCTGATAAGTATGATTTAAACCATGAGAGTGCCCGTCCACACAAACCAAACAGGTTTTCTAGCCTATGAAGGAGAATCTGGTGGTCAATAGTGTCAAAAGCAGCACTTATGTCAAGGAGCACTAGAATAGAAACATAACCAGTGTCCAATGCTAACAGTAAGTCATTTACAACTTTAATAAGTGCCATTTCAGTGCTATGGTGTTTCATACAGATTATTAGTTTTTAGGAAAGCAGTTAATTGTTGAGCTACAGCTTTCTCAAATTTTTTTGACAAAAGGGCAGATTTGAAATGGGCCTATAGTTCTTCAGATTACAGCAGTATGTAGTGCGATCTAAGAGATGGCATGAAGAAGGTGTGGTAGTGCATAAATGCACGTTTTCAACAACCTTAAATATGGTATAGGTGGGGCCTCGGATGGTGTAACGGTATCCGAGGCCAGTATGGTGTAATCGCCCAGAGTGTAGGTTGCCCACTGTGGCCGGGGTTCGATCCCCAGCTGTGCCAGCCCAGCTCTGGCCGGGAGCCCCTCTTGGGGGCGGTGATTGGCTGTCCGCTCCAGGGGGAGGAAGGGAGGGAGAGCCGGCACAAGCTCGCCGAGAAGCATGGAGGGCTTCCCTGTGGGCAAAACAAATAGGTGAGTTCCATCTTGGAGGAGGCGGTTCATTGCCGGCCTTGGGGTAGCGGCTTGTCCTGCAGATGTGGGTGGTGGGCTTGTGGGAAATTGAAGGGTACAATTGGCCCCCGAAAAAACGGGGGAAAAAACTGAAATTAAAAAATTAAAATAAAATATATACAGTATATATGGTATATATATATATAAGCAGGATAACTGTAAAATAGCCAATAGGAGGTTTTCCAGCAGCCTCTCTGATTGGCTGACTGCTCTGCAGCAGGGTGGTGTCGTGAGAAGATGGGCGGTTGGTATGCTTTGCTACAGTTGCTATTGAACGCCTCGTTTGCCCTCAATGTTGCGTACCTTTTTGCAGGGACCTTACAGATATGTTTATTCCAGATTGGTGGGCGTTATCGGGGCCGTATCCAGAAGCAGCCAGCGGCATATTTAAGAATCGGTGTAACACTGTACACAATCACCCTATCAGCAATCACAGTAATGGCGCTGTGCAATCATACCTTCAATAGAGTACCATTTCAGTTTATTAAACGCTATGCAACATTTTTTGCTGCTTGAACACACCCCAGGTCTTGTCTGATCATGTTCCAGCCGAGCACTGACTACACTTGATGCCGCTGGTTAGTATACCCCCTTGGTGTAAGAGGTGAGCTAATTGGTATCAGGTGGTTCAGTGATTAGTTAGAGGAAATGCCTGCAGCCACTGTGGCCCATAGGACTAGAGAACGGGCTATATTGGTTTTAAGAGATTGTGAATGTGTAAATAAAGGAATCGTGAGGAAAAAGTGAGCCACTTTTATTCCAGTCTCAGAAAGTTTCAGTATCATTTTTCTGGATTCGCATTGTTGATTTGATGTCCCTCTTTGGGCGGGGCCGTATCCTGCTTCCATCAAGATCCCCTGATGTCTCTCGAGTTCTGCATTTGTTTTTCTTCTCTCCTTCTGGCAGACATCGATGAGTGTTCGTTCGAACGGACGTGTGACCACATGTGCATCAACTACCCAGGCAGCTTTGAGTGTGTGTGTGAGAGAGGCTACACGCTGTACGGGCTTACGCGATGCGGAGGTGTGTAATCTGAGAGATGCACCAGCACACCTGCTGCGACGGACCATGGACATGCCCCTATATCAAAAACATTATGCTTTTGGTCACATCCCAGATGCCCCTGTATTGATTTGTATGGAAATGTAGACACAAACACATTTTACATTTTTACATTTTAAGCATTTAGCAGACGCTCTTATCCAGAGCGACTTACAAGATGTGCATTAATACATGGTAGGAACAATCATAGTTAGCGCACGAGATCAGTGCAGTAATACAGCAATAGACATCATTACAGGCATCTGCGTACCATACCTGTAACACT
The DNA here is from genome assembly GCA_029706075.1 of Aldrovandia affinis. Classification (NCBI taxonomy): domain Eukaryota; kingdom Metazoa; phylum Chordata; class Actinopteri; order Notacanthiformes; family Halosauridae; genus Aldrovandia; species Aldrovandia affinis. The sequence goes on along the minus strand of JAINUG010000359.1, from coordinate 470,798 downwards.
GGGAAGGAAAAGGTTAGTGTATTTTTTATTTTTTTTGGAGTATAGTGTTGAACAAGTAAACAGTGGTGAAGACAATTTAGCTAGATGGACAGAGTTCAGTGGTAGTGGAGTCTGAAGAGGTGGGTTTTGAGTCTCTTGCAAGTGACTCCGTGGTCCTGACTATGTTCCTGTCTATGTTCTCTTTTATCCATTGCACTTTTAACAGGTGTAGAACCCGTTGATTGCTTTATTTGTCTATTACTAAACAGCATCTGTACTTTATGACCGTGCTGTATGACTGCAATTTGACCATCCTGTATGGACACACTCTTGCCATACTGTATGACTGCACTCTGACCATACTGTATAACCACACTTTGACTACACTGACTTATAACGAGTCTCGCAGTGCCATATAAGCACACTCTGACCGTACTGTATGACCACACTCTCACCGTGCTTTATACGTGTATTCTGACCACACTCTGACCATCCTGTATGATCACACTCTGACCATACTGTATAACCACACTTTGACTACACTCTGACCGTGCTGTCTGACCACACTCTGACTGTGTTGTGTTCTGTCTCTCAGACATTGATGAGTGCAGCATTAATAATGGCAGCTGTGAGCATGGCTGTGTGAACACGCCGGGCAGCTATGAGTGTGTGTGTCCGCCTGGGCAAACCCTGCGCTGGAACAAGAAGGACTGTGTCGGTAAGCAGCCTATCTCTCCATCTCTTTCTACTTCTCCACCTCACCATCGCCATCTCTCTACCTCTCCATCTTCATCTGTCATTGGGTGAATGTTTGTGTGTTTTTGAAACTGTGTACATGAAACTGAGCTAAATATGTGTGTGAGTGTGAGAGTGAGTGTGGGTGTGCGGGGGATGACCTTGTGTGGGATCACCCTGGCCTCTTGTGCTAGGTCTGAGGGCAGTGGTTGTCATGGTAACATGACCCTGGCTCTTCCTCAGAGGCGGTGAAGTGCCCACCCAGCGGAAAGCCCCCCCTGAGAGCCCAGCTCACCTGTGCCAGGATGGGTGGGGCTGAGGTGTGTGCCCTGTCCTGCCCCTCCAACGCCCTCTTCACCACAGGTCAGTCCCACACACCTGCACTACAGGTGAGCCACACCCAGTGTGACTCCCCAGTGAGTTTAAACCTCTTTTCAGTTTGCACATTGTGTTGGATCCTGTTCTTTTGGGAGGTTTCCACTCTAAATGGAGCTCATTCTTTACCCTCTGCTGGCCTCTATTGGGCAAAAGCTGTAATTGAAGTTCACCTCTGAGCTTCAGCTGAGCTTTGGGAAGCTACTCCATTTGTTTCTGATTGGGTCAGATAACTGACTGTGTCCTGCTCTTTATTAACTGGGGAACAGTGTAAGCCCCCTCAGCCTCAGGAAAACAGAGGAGCTGCTATTGTTCAGTTTGCAGTGTAGGAGATCCAGCTCAGCTGCTATTGATCAGTTTGGCTCTGCAGAACTACAGGGCCCATATTCACAAAGAATTTTAAGGGTAAAAGTTGGTCTTAACTCCGGAATTTAGGAGCAAGTCCCAAAAATAATGGGCGTGTCACTCATAAATTTAGGAGTCCTACATTTTTGGGATAAGAGTATTTCACAAAGGGTTTGAGAGCTAAAAACAGCTCCTAAGTCCAGGAGAAGTTAGAAGCAGGCAAGAGGACTTCTAAGTCGCTAAAGACCTACTCACGGCGATCCGAAAATCTGCTGCTGGCGGCAATCGTTGTCGCAATCGCGTCAACACTGGAGATATTGAATGATACAGAGCTCATAAAAAGGTACCGCCTCAATCGCGAGGGTATTATATATATAATATTATATATATTATATATAGATACCCTCAGATTGTTTACGAGATGCAGACATGTAACCAGTTAACTAGTCAGTATTCTTGGTTTCATGTTAAATCAGTGACACGTAGTCTACATTTGTATTTTAGAATCTTTATTAGAATATAATAGGGGTGCATCGGATCATTTTTCGGATCAGCAACAAAAAAAAATAACGGGACCAAAGGCGCGTTTCGAATGAATGATAATTTCATTTTTTCAATGTAAGTTATTTCACTAAATCTTTATTCGAAAATTTCACAAAATACATTTTTAGATTCAGTACGCATTATGCGATGTAACTAGGGTGGTCTTATGCCTGAATTAATTAAATAAAAAAATAAAAGATCGCTAATGTTTCAATTCTATTTAATTCGGCCGCGTTTCTAAAAACATGCCTCCCAGAAAGGCATTTAGTATGAAAAACAAAGCAAACCAAAACATACATGGTTGTCTATCTCTTCACTGTAACTCTGCATCGAGATTTAGGGAATTGTTACTGTAAAAGCAGCGGCAGAAAAACTACCGTATTGACCCGAATATAAGACGATGCGACTTTTTCAGACTTTTTTCTAGGAAAAAAAAACCCGTCTTATATTCGGGTCAATACGGTATTTCTCTATGATGACCCATCCCCTATATCAGCCAATCACTGTGGGCATTCTGAGTAAGCTCGTTCATTAGAAACAACGTCATCCCTAGCAAGGACGTCAACCCCGCCCTCACTCTTAGCTAGGAATTCCTTAGTAAGAGTTGGTCTTTGGAGCTTTGTGAATAGGTTTTAAGGTGGGACTCCTAACTAAAAGGTTTTAGTGCAATTTAGAAGTATTCCTAGTGGTAAGATAAAATTCTTTGTGAATACGGGCCCAGGACTCTACTGTATCTGCCAAATTACAACGTTCTGTATCTGCAAACTACAGGGTTCTATTGTATCAGCAAAATTATAGGGTTCTACTGTATCTGTAAACTACAGGGTTCTATTGTATCTGCAGAATTACAGGGTTCTGCTGTATCTGCAGAATGACAGGGTTCTAATGTATCTTGTGATATTGTTAAACACCTGAAATTACTTTGTTAAACATTGTATCTGAAAGCTTACATAGATGTAATAAATTATTGTTCAATGAACTCATACTTAAATGAACTCATACTTAAATGAGTTCATACTTAAATGATCAGCTGATTGAACCCCATAATTGTGTGTGTGTATGTGTGTGTGTGTGTGTGTGTGTGTGTGTGTGTGTGTGTGTGTGTGTGTGTGCGCCTGTGTGTGTCTGTGTGTGTGTGTGTGTGTCATTTAGATTCAGAGAGCAGCTACTCCCTCAGCTGTGGGATACCAGTACAGCCTGGGAAATCTCCCCAGAAGAGGAATGCCACCACCCACCTGCTGAGCTGTGCAGGTACAGAGAACCATGGGACTTGTAGGCAGACCCTCCCAATAAAACACAGCACAGATCTGAGCTATCATCTGTCCAGCCGATACCAGGAGAAGGAGCCTCTCTTGTGCTGTCTGAGACTGGTGTCTTAAGCCCAGTTCAGATCAAACTGCAACAACAGACCAGACAAGCCAGGCGAAAAAAAGAGAGTTAGTTGAGCTGATCTGTAAACTATGGACTCAACATTTGATGTGTTGAATCTCGGAGACTACAGCAGCCGTTAAGCAGATGCTCTAAAATTCCATACCGAACACCGAACACAATTTCTGAAAAGTCAGTGAAACCGTCTCTTCAGCTCTTCATGCAATAAAAAGACAGGCGAAAAAACGAAATCTTAATCGTAAAAAATGAATTTGGTTACAGACATGAAAGACGGAGTTAGTCCACTGATTTGTTCGTCATTAAGCAGATGTGCACACTCTGCATTCCTGATCAAGTCCTTCCTGTCACTGCTGAGTTGAGAGGAGGAGTTGAGATGGACCGTTGATGGAGCGTTGATTGACAGGGACATCATGGCCAATGTAAAGCATACCAGAGTTTGGTTATCTTAGCTCTGTAGTGAATCATTGGCTAATCTGAGCTGTGCCACCCAAGTGTTGAACCAGGCTACCTCAAAGTCGCAACATACATATGTTAATGTGATTTGCACAGGTGATTGCAGGTAAGCTGGCTTTCTGTGGGGGGTTGTATATGGGTTTGAGACACCCTGTTTCTCTGAGCAGAGATTTCACTGCCTGAAATGGAGCTGAAATGTCTACTGTTTGCTCTAGGCTGTGTCCTTGTGCTTCAGTTTTACTGCAGTTTAAAAGTCTTATATTTTAAAGGGTTAAAACCTGGTTTCTGGGAGCCAGCATGCACACAGGTTTTTGATCCCTCCCTTCCCAATTACCTTGGCTCAATTAGCTAATTCACTTGTAAATTAGAAGACAGTAAAACATTTCATACAGGGACACAAGAACGAACAGTTTTCATCTGTCATTCATGAGCTCAACAATAAATGTAGCTAAAATGTTAAATCGTATTAGGGATTGGGCTAATTAAATAATTAAGACCTGGTTTAAAAGATCAAAGACTTACAATACCATCTTACCAGACTTACCACCATGGCCTAAAAGGAGAATGACATCTCAAAGAGGTACTATATGGATGCCCTCTCTCGATCATTCATTCAAGTTGAGCAAGAGTTTAAGTCATAAGTCAAAGTCATCAGTATTCTTTTCTCATGTGGTGAACGCGTTTCAGCTATTGCACTCTTTACTCTGCACCGCTCAAAACAAGAAATTTTCCATAAAGTTTGGCTTCACTGGCCCACACAGCCCCGCCCCAGTGACGGTGAGCGTGAGCGAATGTTGCCCTGATGTCTGGCTCCTGACTGTCTCCCCTCTAAAATGAATGGCATTCATGTGGACGGTCCAGGGGGAGGAGAACCTGTTTAGAAAAGATGTCCCGTTTCTGAATGGGACAAACTGTCTGTATCCTGTTTGCCTGTTGATTCTGGCTGCCCTGTTAATAACCCCCTGGCCACCACCTAATACCCAGACCTGTCTTGAAAGACTGTGTATCTCAGCACAGACAGATACAGAGAGAGACATTATTAGTGATGGTAACAAATAAGAACAATAACAGGGGAAGGGGGAATGTGTGCATGTGTGTGTGTATATATATGTATTTAAATTGTAAAAAAGTTGTGAAACTGTACAGTATTACCAATCATAGAAATACAGATTAAAAAAAGGCACCACTTGTGTATATGAGGGATCCTTTGAACAGGTGCAGTACCGAGAGTGTCAATTGGGGGAGGGGGTGTTGCCACAGCCGCTACCAGCGGGCAGGCCCAGCACTCCTCTTTCCTTCCCCCCAGGGGGTTGGGACTCTCCTAGCCCGGAAGCTACCGCGTTTCTCTCCGGCGATGTCAGACAGCCAGTGTTGTGTGTACTTCACCCAACACAAACATACAATGTTGAACTATGCCATATAATGTACAAACAGAACAATAACTATAAGAATAATATAAAGGTAACGGTATAATATAAGTAAGTAATGGTAAGCATAATGTTAAGTATCGGTAAGTACATGTATATCTGTCTATCTGTCTGTCTCTCTCTCTCTCTTGCTCTCTCTCTCCTTTTCCCTCTGTCTCATCCCACCATCTCTCCATCCCCACAGCTGTCTGTCTCTGGGGGTTTCTAACACTGGCTCCATTGTTCATTAAAACTGTTGGAGCACTGTCCTGCCCTGTAGCATCATTCATTTCACTTTAAAAAAATCAGACAGACAGTCCTAGCAGGCCAGGTAGTTTTCTGTCTCAGAGATATTAATAGAAAATTAACGAAGACGAGCTTTCAAAAACATACGGCTCACTCCTTCCTTGTGGTTTAGCCATGACGTCATGGAACCTAACCACCGATAAATTAAACATGTGGTTGTGCTAGCTGCCTCTTCCATCTCTAATGGCCCAGTAGCATTGCCCTCTCAGGAAGTTTAGGGCCAGCAGTGTGTGGTTCCTCTGCAGCTGTTGGAACACTTAGGTGGGCCGGAGGGGAATGAGTTTGTATCCCAGACTATAGTTTGCCATTGTGTTGTCATTTTCTTTTAATCTGAAACCAATCTGTCCCCATAGTCTGGAATCTGGAATCATGGACCTTACAACTGTGGCCCAGAGTACCACAGGGTGTTGCCCAAATGGCCGTAGCATTGCCGAGGGAGGGTGGGTTTCAGCTGATTAGGTGCCTGCAGTCTTCCTGCGCAGTTCAGGTGCTGGACTGCAGAGAGAAAAGAGCTGGACATGTTTCTCAGGATATGGGTGCCAGTCTATGCTCTCATAAATCAACATTAACACAACTTTGCGGTAATGGGACATACTATGATTAGCCATCCCAAACAGGGATATTTAGGAAATAAGGGATGGAAGGATGTTGTACCTGTCCTGTTCTTCACCTGTCTCGTTCTGTATCTATGTCGTTCATCAGAAATCTTAGCTCCAGCCATCAAGCAGAAGGCTCGATTCAAGATCAAAGATGCCAAATGTCACCTGAGGCCTCGTAACAAGGAGAAGCACAGGGATGCCTCCAGACACCTGCAAGGTAGACACAACACCTTTACACACAGACTACACACAGGTAACCATGGTTTGCCACCAATCTCTTGTGTAGCACAAATCACCAGCAGTATTTACATGGCTTTTTTGGCATGTGCAGTTCTTTAACATTCCAGGCCTTGTTTTGAGACACCATCATTTACATTAACATTATCATTTAGCAGACGCTCTTATCCAGAGAAACTTACAAGATGTGCATAAATACATGGTATGATCAATCATTGTTCACGCAAGAGATCAGTGTAGTAATACAGCAATATATATAATTGTTGGCAGCTGCATACCATACCTGTAACACCGGGAAGGAAAAGGTTCGTATTTATTTGTATTTTTTTTAGGAAGTTTTAAACAAGGATACATATATACGAAAAGCAGTATTAAACATGTAAGCAGTGGTGATGACAATTAGTTAGATGTACAGATTTCAGTGGTAATGGAGTCTGAAAAGGTGGGCTTTGAGTCTCTTGCGGAAGATGGCCAGTGATTCCGCAGTCCTGACCGAGTGTGGAAGATCGTTCCACCACCGAGGGGTCAGGACAGAGAAGAGGCAAGACCGCGAGGAGTGGGTGCCTGGGGCCCATCACAGAGTGATAACTATCTGATGTTTAGATTTTGTACACCAAGGTAGTACTTGCAACAGGTTTCTCATTCTTCTAACCAGGACTGCATTTGAGGGAAGTTTTCACTTAAAGCCATGCTCCTGAATATGATATTGAATGTAGAAACCAAATCTCGAGGACTCAAAACCACCAGCGAACTTGATATCTGACATCCACACTGATAAACCTGTCAAGGTTGTGTCACAGCTGTGTGGCAAAACAGTATCTGTACTGTATAGTTATAAAGTCTTCTTCCTGTCCCTGGAAGGGGGTCTATTCCCCTGTACGGACGAGTGTCAGGTGACCTTCGTCAACCTCAAGTGCGACTCGTCTAAGAAGAGACGGCGGGGCAGGAAGTCGCCCTCAAAGGAGGTGTCCCACATCACCGCTGAGTTTGAGATGGAAATGAAGGAGGATGAAGCCTCAGGTCAGTCTTTACAGGGCAAAGGTCACTGCAGGGTCCCTATGGACTGCATGTCTGCATGTTAATTATTTGTTTATTTGTTTATTTATCAGAGACATAGCTAAAAGCATTGTTACAGTGTTAAAAAACAAGAATCCGATGCATTGCATTAAGTGTTTACAGCCAAAGGCTAATTTACAATAGCTGTCCCCAATAAACTACAGAAAAAGAAAAGTATGTATTGAAAAGTAAAAACAAACAAAACTAAATACATGCACAAACATTAGAAAAACGACATCCACTTAATACAGCAAAATGGCAAATAAAACAAATCAAAACACAAGCAACTGTAAATTCCATATGTATTTCTAAAAACACTAAAGTCTATAAAAGTACAAAAGTTTTTAACCATTTTAAAAACATTATTTTGTCTGAAAGCTCTGTTGCATGTATCAACAAATCCCATCCTTCTTTAATTCAAACCTGGGATGTAGCTTATCAAATATTATCTGTGTAATTGCATAATTATGTTTAACCATTATAATTATAGCACTGATGTTATTATTGCTATCATTATTGCACAATAATTATTATTGTCTGCATTATTCAACTATTATAATTGTCTCGTGTAACGTGAATATGAAGAAGTGTCCCACAGTCTAATGCACTTGTTTATGAGTGTGAGCTGCCTATCATGGTCGCGGTTCGAAACCCGACTGTACCAGACCGGCCGTGGTGGGGAGGCCCGATCGGGGGCGGAGTTTGCCTGTCCGCCCCAAGGGGAGGGGATAGGGCGAACTTGCACGAACTAGCCGAGAAGCGCGTAAGTGTGTCTCCAGAATGTGGGTGGGCGAATTCAGTCTTGAAGGAAGTGGAGTTTCCTGCCCTCTGAGAATTAGCTTGCCTCATAGAGATGGGTGGGGAGTTTGTGTGGGGAGGGCAAATCGAAATAAATAGAGGCTATAATTGGCCACTAAACTGGGAGAAAAAAATTGACAAAATCATTAGAAACTAAATTTGAATGAAGTGTCTCTATGTTAATGGCAGACTCGTGTAACATGGACTGCGTGAGGGAGAGGATGAAGCAGAAGCTGCAGGCCGCCATGCGCACACTGAGGAAGTCCATTAACAGGCAGCAGTTCTACATCCGCTTCTCGGGCACGGAGTATGAGGTGGCTCAGAGACCCGCCCATGTCCTGGAGAGCCAGGAGCCCTGTGGCACCGGCCAGGTCCTGCAAGATGGCCAGTGTGGTGAGTACAGGCCATGCCCATATGCCACACCCACAGACTGGTGAGTATGCATGGGATGATCTAACTGAGCATCTATGGTGGTCTCGCTGTGTCTCCCAGCCAGTTTCACCATGGGTTGATCTAACCAAGCGTCTATGGTGGTCTCGCTGCGTCTCCCAGCCAGTTGCAGCATGGGGTGATCTAACCGAACATTTATGGTGGTCTCGCTGTGTCTCCCAGCCAGTTACAGCATGGGTTGATCGAACCAAGCGTCTATGGTGGTCTCGCTGCATCTCCCAGCCAGTTGCAGCATGGGGTGATCTAACCGAGCTTCTTTGTTGGTCTCACTGTGTCTCCCAGCCAGTTGCAGCAAGGGGTGATCTAACTGAGCGTCTATGATGGTCTCGCTGTGTCCTCCCAGCCAGTTGCATCATGGGGTGATCTAACCAAGCGTCTATGGTGGTCTCGCTGTGTCTCCCAGCCAGTTGCAGCGTGGGAACCTTCTACAGCGGCGAGCAGGATCGGTGCATGCCATGTCCTCCTGGTACCTACCAGAACACACCAGGCCAGCTGTCCTGTGAACCCTGCCCCAGTACCGATGGCCAGGGGCTCACCGGTGCCAAGAATGTGTCAGAGTGCGGAGGTGGGTGCGCATATATTTACACTATATGGCCAAAAGTCAGTGGACACCCCTACTAATTATTGAGTTCAGGTGTTTCAGCCACACCCATTGCCAACATAAAATCCAGCACATAGCCTTTCAATCTACACAGACAAAAACATTTAGAATTCAGAATGGTTTGTAAAGAGCTCAGTGACTTTAAACGCGACACTGTCATAGGATGCCACCTTTGCCACAAGTCAGTTCGTGAAATTTCTGCCCTACTAGATGTCCCCCGGTCAACTGTAAGTGCTATTATTGTGAAGTGGAAGCGCCTAGGAGCAACAACAGAGCAGGGCCGATGAGTGCTGAAGCGCATAGCGCGTAAAAATCGCCTATCATCTGCTGCATCACTCACCAGTACCAAACTGCCTCTGGAAGCACCATCAGCACAAGAACTGTGCATCGGCAGCTTCATGAAATGGGTTTCCATGGCCGAGCAGCTGCACACAAGCCTCACATCACCAATGCGCAATGCCAAGCATCGGCTGGAGTGGTGTAAAGCACGCCGCAACTGGACTCTGGAGCAGTGGAAACGTGTTCTTTGGAGTGATGAATCACGTTTCACTATCTGGCAGTCTGATGCACGAATCTGGGTTTGGCTGATGCCAGGAGAACACTACCTTCCGGAATGCATAGTGCCTACTGTAAAGTTTGGTGGAGGAGGGATAATGGTCTGGGGCTGTTTCTCAGGGTTTGGGATAGGCCCCTTAGTTCCAGTGAAGGGTATTCTTAATGCTACAGGATACGAAGACATCTTAGCCAATTGGGCGCTTCCAACTTTGTGGCAACAGTTTGGGGAAGGCCCTTTGCTGTTCCAGCATGACTGTGCCCCTGTGCACAAACCGAGGTCCATAAAGACATGGTTAGATGAGTTTGGTGTGGAAGAACTCGATTGGCCTGCACAGAGCCCTGACCTCAACCAAATTGAACACCTTTGGGAGGAATTAGAACGCTGATTGCGAGCCAGGCCTTCTCGTCCAACATCAGTGCCTGACCTCACAGATGCTCTTTTGGCTGAATGGGCACAAATTCCCACAGACACACTCCAAAATCTTGTGGAAAGCCTTCCCAGAAGAGTGGCAGCTGTCATAGCTGCAAAGCGGGGTCCAACTCCATATTAATGCCCATGGTTTTAGAATGGGATGTCCAACAAGCTCATATAGGTGTGATGGTCAGGTGTCCACTGACTTTTGGCCATATAGTGTATATGTGTGTGTGTGTGTGTGGGGGTGCGCATATATGCGTGTGTCTCTGTATGTGTGTGTGGGTGGGGGGTTTGGGGCGCATGCCTGCGTGCTTGCATATATGCTTGTGTGTGGTGTGTGTGTGTGTGTAATAAAAACACAGCTAATGAGAAACTTTGGTGTCAGTAGAGGGATTCCTCTCTGCTGCGGCAGGTAATTATACCTGGCTTTGCTGAGTGCGTTCAGAACCACCCCCTGCTCAGCGGCCTGATTAGACAGGGTGTAGGTAGCCCAGAATAAACACCTCATAAACCTGGAGATCCAGAGAGATTTGCTCTGTTAAGCCCGTAATCATAGCGCAGATCATCTGAAGTCAGTTATTATGTATGTGTGGGAGTCCCTGCAGCGAGTCCCAGAGAACACAGGGAACAGCAGGAGCTTAGAGCTGGTTACATCAGTCTGTAAAATGACACTCATATCCTGCACTGGTCTCACCAGCCAAGCTGTCTTCATGCTGTACCTCTCAGCTGGTCCTTTCATTTCAGGATTGGTCCCAAATGCAGTGGTTCCCAACTTCGGTCGGCCATGGTGTATGCTGGTTTTCGTTCCAACCACAATTCCACAATTTTGTTCCAACCACAATCTGAATTGTAACTAGCTGTGAATTGTCATTTATATTAAAGCATGATTTACTCTCTTTAGGCCATATTATGTCAGAAATGGCTATGTGTGCCATGAACAGAAAATGTCCCATATTCATATCCCATTACTTTAAATCTGTCAGATCAACTAATGGTTGTTTGGGAACCACTGCTTTAGTGTACAGTTTGTATAGTGAACATTGTCCTTATTATTTTACATGCGTTTTTACTTTAATATGTTGATTGAGTCATTAGTAGAACAATGCAGAGATGGGGGAGTATAGGTGATTGAAATATAGTCAGGAAATTCACAAATTAATATGTCTGCACTGAGAATATGTGTGTTGAGTGTGCATTTGTTAATGGTCAAGGTGCTGCCTCTGTGTATCAGCTGATTCCAGGTCAGCCTGCACCAAGTCATTCCTGTTGGGTTATTGTAACCGCAGCATGCTGCCTGTGTATTGGCTGATCTCAGGTCAGTGCCCTCCGGGCCAGTTCTCCTCAGATGGGTTCCGCCCATGCCAGCCGTGTGCCCTGGGAACCTTCCAGCCAGACCCGGGGCGAGCGCTTTGCTTCCCCTGCGGAGGGGAGCTCATGACCAAATACGAGGGGGCCGTGTCCTTCAAGGACTGCGAGGCTAAAGGTAATGTGCATACGTGTGTGTGTGTGTATGTGTGTATGTGTGGTGTATAAGTGTGTTTGTATATGAGTAATTCATAAATGTGTGTGTATACGTGTGTGTAGTGTGGGTGCGAGTGTATAAGTGTGTGTGTGTGTGTGTGTAGTGTGTAAGTGTGTGTGTGTGTGTGTGTTACTCAAATCTGGCCCATGAATCCAAATTCAGTTCTGTTTTTATTTTCTCTCAGGTAGGTAATTGAACAATTAGTGCAATTGATTGGCCAGTGTCTTCACACCTGACTCCCAGGTAAAGGGAGGGTGGAAAAATAACAGTACTTGACCCATGAGGACCGTGATTTGAGTAATTACCCCTGGTGTAGTGTATAAGTGTGTATGTGTAGTTCATAAGTGTGTGTGTATATGTGTGTGTGGTGTGGATTTAAGTGTATAAGCGTGTGTGTGTATCTGTAGTTTATAAGTGTGAGTGTGTTTGTGTACATTACTGGTCAAAAGTTTTAGAACACCCCCATTTTTCCAGTTTTTACTGAAATTTAAGTTAAGTGAATGACCTGAAATTGTACAAAGGTAAGCGGTAAACTGCCAGAGGTTAAAAAAAAGGTTTAGGTTACCAAAAACTGAAAAATAATGTTACAATAAATAACATTGTAGTATTGTAGTATTGAACACATCAACATTTTTCCCAGTAAATGTATTTCCAATGAGGCCATTCAAGTGAAATCTGCACCAGACTTTGGTATTAACTCAATAAATCCAGACAAAAAATCTAAACATTGAAGTCCATATGTAAATAAAGTTATGTGTAATAAAGTGGAATGACATAGGAAAAAAGTATTGAACACACTAACTGAAATTAATTCAATACTTGAGTGGAGAAGCCTTTGTTTGTAATGACAGCTTCAAGGCGCTTTCTGTATGAAGTAACTAATCGCCCGCAGTATTCAGGTGTGATTTTGGCCCATTCCTCTACACAGATTGTCTTTAAATCTTGAAGATTGCGGGGGGCCCTCTTGTGAATCTGGATCTTCAGATGCTTCCACAAATGTTCAATTGGGTTTAAGTCAGGTGATTGACTGGGCCATTCCAACAAGTTGATTTTCTTTCTCTGAAACCAATTGCGAGTTTCCTTTGCTGTATGCTTTGGATCGTTGTCCTGCTGGACCCCCACGTCTCATCCTCAGCATCCTGGTGGATGGCAACAGGTTCATCTCAAGAATCTCTCTGTACATGGCTCCATTCATTGTTCCTTCAATGATATGAAGTCTGCCAGTACCGCGAGAGGAGAAACAGCCCCACATCATGATACTTCCACCTCCAAACTTCACTGTTGGTATAGTGTTATTCGGGTGATGTGCAGTGCCATTTCTCCTCCAAACATGGTGTGTTGTGTGACAGCCAAAAAGTTCAATTTTGGTCTCATCTGACCAGAGTGCATGCTCCCAGTAGTTCACTGGCTTGTCCAAATGTTGTTTGGCAACCTTAAAAAAGCTTCAACATGTCTTTTTTTCAGTAGTGGAGTCTTGCGGGCTGAGCGTGCACAAAGGCCATGGCAGTGGAGTGCATTGCCTACTGTCCTTTCTGTCACAGTTGTACCAAGTCTTTCTGGAGCTCTTTCCTAGTGGTCCTTGGCTCTTTGGCTACTCTTCTAAGTATCCTTCTGACTCCCTGATCAGAAATCTTGCGAGGAGCTCCTGTGCGTGGCCGGTTGATGGTGGAGTGATGTTGCTTCCACTTACGGATAATGCCCCCAATGGTGCTTACTGGAAGATTCAGAAGTTGTGAAATACGTCTGTAGCCAATTCCATTTTCATTTTTTGCAACAATCTGGTTGCGAAGGTCTTGAGAGAGCTCTTTGCTTTTACCCATCATTAGATGTTTCTTGTGTGGCACCTCGCTAACAAAAAAAAAACCTTTTATAGCCCATCAATATATTCTAACCCAGCTGACATTAATTAGCACAGATTGGAGGTAGAGTTGCCTCCTAATTAGTTATGGTTTTCAGCTGGTTCCTTGCCTTTCCTTGCTGTGGTGTACAGCTTTTTCTTAGTGTGTTCAATACTTTTTTCCTGTTTCATTCCACTTTATTCCACATAACTTTATTTACATATGGACTTTAATGTTTAGATTTTTTATCTGGATTTTTTGAGTTAATACCAAAGTCTGGTGCAAATTTCACTTGAATAGGCTCATTGGAAATACATTTACTGTACAAAATGTTGATGTGTTCAATACTTATTTCCCCCATTGTATGTGTAGCAGACAGTGTACATACAGTGTAGCAAGTGTGTGTACTGTATGTGTAGTGTATATGTGTGTGTGTATGTGAAATGTATAAGTGTGTATGTATGTGTGTGTGTGTGTGTGCGTATCTGTGTCTGTGTGTGTGTAAGTGTATAAGTATGTGTGTGTGTTACAGTGCACTGTGCTCCTGGACACCAATACAACTGCACGTCTCATCGCTGCATCCGCTGCCCGGTCGGTACCTACCAGTCTGATTTCAGCCAGAACTACTGCATCACCTGTCCCGGAAACACCACCACAGACTTTGACGGAGCCACTGACGTCTCACACTGTAAAAGTAAGAGTCCTTATTCAGGGATTACTGACATCTCACACTGTAAAATTAAGAGTCCTCATTAAGTCCCTGATCAGGAATCCTACAGGTATTTTAACAGATTAAGTGAAACACAGTGATCCCTGTGGAATCTTGTGTTCTGTCTGTCCTCAGACCAGCTGTGTGGGGGTGAGCTGGGAGACTACATGGGGTACATCGAGTCACCCAACTACCCCGGAGACTACCCGTCCAACGTGGACTGCGTTTGGACCATCAACCCTCCGCCTAAGAGACGCATCCTCATCGTCGTCCCAGAGGTCTTCCTCCCCATGGAGGATGAGTGCGGGGATGTGCTGGTGATGAGGAAGACCGGTGAGGAGGGCATCCAGCCGTTACTGATGAAAATCAGTATGATGATGATGACGATAGCAGATTGAAGTTATATAGTGCCTTTCATCACATGATTTCCAATATGTAGCACCCACCTGGGTGATGCATGACAGCCATTTTGTACCAGAACGTTCACCACACATCAGTTAAGGGGGAGATGGAAGATATTATTGAGGCAATTAAACTGGGGTGTGATTAGGTGGCAGGTTGAGAGAGCCTGGTTGGGAATTTGGCCAGGACACCAGGGAACCCCCTAGTCTATGTGATTAGTGTCATGGAATCTTTAATGGCCACTGTGAGTCAGGACCTGAGTGCCATACCTAATTGGAGTTTAGGATGTTCATGGGGGTAGGATATGATGTGGGATAGGGTTGGGGGAACACCATAAAATGCCACCAAAAGTCAAAGCTTCACTGAAGCAAGTGGTTGGGTTGATGATTGAATCACTCTATAGGGGAACATGTGTATTGATGGTTGAATCTCTCTATAGGGGAACAGGTGGGTTGATGGTTGAATCTCTCTATGGGGGAACAGGTGGATTGATGGTTGAATCTCTGTGTTGGGGAACAGATGGATTTATGCTTGAATCTGTGTTGGGGAACAGGTGGGTTGATAGTTAAATGGTTTGTAGATGCTCCTCTGTCTCCATCTCTCTCTCAACTCCTGCAGCCCTGCCCACCTCCGTCACAACCTATGAGACGTGTCAGACATACGAGAGGCCGATCGCCTTCACCTCCCGCTCCCGCCGGCTCTGGATCCAGTTCAAGTCCAACGAGGGCAACAGTGGCAAGGGCTTCCAGGTGCCCTATGTCACTTATGATGGTAGGGCACTCTTTCCCTATCTCCAACACTGCCATCATCCGACTTCTGCACCACAACCAACCCCCGACCCCCTCCTGCACCCTCATCTAGACCCCCCCCCCATCTTCACCCCCCCCTGCATTGCTGTGTTTCCTGAAAGGTTTGTAGGTAAACTTGCCAGGCGTACAAACATTCTCACCTGAGTAATTCTGCTTTGTGACAGAGGACTACCAGCAGCTGATTGAGGACATCGTACGAGACGGCCGGCTTTATGCTTCAGAAAATCATCAAGAAATATTAAAAGTAGGTGTTATTTATCTCTCTTAGTTTACTGAAATGTTTAAAAAAAGATTTCTTTCCACTTCTGTTCAGTCTGATGCATGCAAGAGTGTAGCTTTCACTTGAATACTAGGGGGGGAGGTACTGTTGCCACCCTCAATGTTCAAAGCTATGTTATCATGCGTAGACACATCAGTTTGCTGGTTAGATTGCAAGCTAGCTTGCTCTATTCTCTTTTCTTATATGCCCCAGCATACTGCATTTTTTACTGCTGTGACCTAAATTCTCTGTAAAGGCACTATACAAATAAAATTGAATTGAATTAAACAGTGTCACTCAATGCACATGCTGATCAAATGATGGGCTGTTTAGCTGTGTGAGTTTAGCTGTGTGGGTTTAGCTGTATGGATTTTTAGCTATGTAAGTTTAACTGTGTGGATTTTTAGCTGTGTGAGTTTAGCTGTGTAGGTTTAGCTGTGTGGGTTTTTATCTGTGTGGACCTTTAGCTGAGTCGGTTTGGCCGTGTGGATCTTTAGCTGTGTAGGTTTAGCTGTGTGGATCTTTATCTGTGTCGGTCTTTATCTGTGTGGGTTTACCTGTGTGGGTCTTTAGCTGTGTGGGTCTTGATCTGTGTCAGTTTAGCTGTGTGAGTCTTTAGCTGTGTCGGTTTAGCTGTGAGGGTTTTTAGCTGTTTGGGTTTACCTCAGCATGTGATCCAATGCCTAGTTCCTCTGATTTTCCAGTGATTTCATAACTTTAAGTTTTCTTTTCTTTTCCCAATTTTCACTTTTCAGGATAAGACGTTGATAAAAGCGCTCTTCGACGTTCTGGCTCACCCACAGAAGTACTTCCAGTACACAGCTAAGGACATGTTCCCTCGCTCCTTCATTAAGCTGCTCCGCTCCAAGGTTTCAAGGTTCCTAAGGCCATACAAATAACACCCCCCCAACTGCATGCTTCTGCTCAGTCAACACAATCTCCCAGCATCCTCCACCAATGAACCCCAACCCTTCTGTTTGCAGTCCTCATTTTGACTAATTTCCAAATTACATCTGCTCCTGTCTGCCAAGGAATATTTATATGCTGTATGCTGGAACCCAGAACGTGGAAGCCCATGTCACCGTGTGTGTGTGTGTGTGTGTGTGTGTGAACACATTTGTGCAGTATGTATGGGTATGTTGGTACATATGTACATGTCTACATTTTGTTGGATAATTTTTTGGACTTCCTGGCATGCACAAGACTTTAGAGGTTTTAAAGTGTCCACTTATTGTTTTTTCTTTTATAAAACAAATGTTTTTTATATATAGAGATATATATAATTGCTTAAAAAAGTCAGAACCATTCCACACATCTTCCGATTCTTTTTCATTGAGAGGACAGTGAAAATACCTGTTCGCACATCATATAAACTACCTGCAAGTAACACTTGTTACAATAGATATAAATATATGGGATGGAACTAATATTTGTAACATTATTTGCACTTGAATTATATATTCTAAACTGTAGAAAAATAATCTAAATGATATTTTCTTTATGTTTATGTTGTATAGACGTTTATCGCCTTGGTTTTAGAAATGAAAAATAAACCCATGCTCCTTAAATCTCCCTCCACCCTGAACACAGACAGGCTTCAGAGAGAACCACAACACTTTACCCTGAACACAGAGAGGTTTCAGAAAGAACACCAAGAGGTTTCAGAAAAAAATGAAAATGGTAGTTTAATTTAAGTACTTAATTTCTAGTCATAACATTATGAATAAAGCACAAAGATATTTATGTGAAGTTTCTTCACTGGTTACACATTCAGCTATTACAGTGTACATGCTGTTCTTTTGACATTTTCTTTAAAATCATTAGCATTTCATATGAAAAAATATACACCTCCCCTCGATAACTCACCATCTGATAAATTGTGGATTTAGACACATTTTTCCGAATATGAAGTTTGTCAGTCTATAAGGATATATCATCAGTAAAAGACAGACCTGGGTCAAATAATTATTTGAATTATTTTAAATACTTCTGATTAGACATCCATAAAATTCCTGTAGGTTGCTGCTTTCATGTGATTGTACATTTTGGTTCATAACATGTTTTGCTTAAAATTTATAAGTGAAAGATGGAGGTAAATATTGCCACAGAAAAGGCTTTTCTTACGGTCTCTTGGTTGGATATACAAAATACTGTACAGACAAAAACCTTTTATGTATTTCTTTCCAAGCACTTATTTTATACATTCCTAGATATTTGTGTTCTCCCGATTTTCAGAAGAGATTCTATAAATCAAATGTCATATTTTGATCCACAGTGGGTCACATTAAAAGTCACAGATGAAAAAATTGGAAAGTTGCCAGAAGCTTCTACACTGGTTGTGTCTTTTCAGCCCTGTCTCCCACAGAAAGACCTGCTCAGTGACATGCTGTGCCTGGTCTGCCTTTGGTCCAAATGGTTCTCTGTCAGTGTTATGTTTGTTTCTTTTATTTTGCCTTTTGTTTACCTTTGGAAGTTTCACAGGTATTTCTGAAAATAATTGTGCTTAAACTTTGGTTGAAGCAGCTCTTATGTGGCCTTAAGAAAGTTCTCATGGATGTTCATACCCATTAATAACTACTGATCTAAACCCTAGCGGTTTAAGATATGATTAATCGTAAATGCTCATGAAGATGTTATGTAGCCTGCAACAGACCTGCTTCAAGTGACGTTACATGTATTTCTAGGAATACCTTGTGAAATTATTTCAGTATGTGCCAGATGTAAATATCTTCCAGTTGAGAGATACAGTGTAGTATTCAGCACTAAGGGCCCCATAGTGTAGTATTCAGCACAAAGGGCCCCATAGTGTAGTATTCAGTACTAAGGGCCCCACTATAGTGTAGTATTCAGCACTAAGGGCCCCATAGTGTAGTATTCAGTACTGAGGGGCCAATAGTGTAGTAGGGCACCATCTTTGTTCTCTCTCTTGCGACTGGAACTAGAATGTACTAGCCCTGCATGGGGGATTCAGACCAAGACATGACATTGTAGATCGCTGCTGCTGGTGACTTTGTAAGCTTTATGATTACCAATGTGTAAATGATGTACAAATGTTAGCTATTTTTATTCAATTTGAGTGTTAAGTTCATATTGACCTCTTTAGACAGATTCACCAGGGAAAGGAAAGCACCTGTGTATTATTAAATGATATGGTCGTAATGGTATTGAAATCACAAAGTGACAGTTGTAAGAGGGCTCATACACCAAGGCTGTCTCATCATGCTGTTATGAGATGTTCATTTTGTATCCAAAGGGAAAATACATTACATTTAATTTATCTTATAAAAGAGGCAAAAGTATTGTTAGCATCTGACTTATAAAATAATAAATCATTTAAAAACAGTTTTAACTGTCTGTGTCCTGCTTGTTTTGTTTTTGCATCTTGTTGTGACGATCAGGATAAGGACCCAGACGCAGATCAGGATAAGGCAAAAGAGTCGTTTATTAGGAAGCAGGAGTCAAAACCAGGAATCAGATGTTGCAAAGGTACAGAATCAATGAGCAGAGAGTAGTCACAAAAAGGCAGTCCAAAAAGTCAAAAACAGGAAGGCAGAAAGGCAAACAGACAGAATCGCTAGGCAGGCTCGGAGTCGTAAACAGAAGGGATGTCTCGGAAAAATCAATAAACACTGGCTGAATAAGAGTAGGCACAGGGAATAAGGATCAACGTTCTGACGGGGAAGGAACATAAACGCGGAACAGAAAAACAATAGGAATCAGGTGTGACTGGGAGGAGAGAGGTAGGAACACAGGTATAAACAATGGGAATCGTTAAACCAATAACGAGGGACAACGCAAGACACGGACTGGGAAACATACAAACATATAGATAATAAACGACCTGGGAGATCAGGCAGACACGTGCATAGCTAGAAGGGGAGGAACGCAAAGAGAGAAGCTGCGTGCGAATGAAAGGGAAAGTGAAAAGCTAACAGGGATAGGACAATCAAGAGAGAATGATAGCGATAGTTAGAAGCGTGAGATAATTAGTGATTAGTAGTGTTAGTAACTTCATCTAAATCCCTAATGTTAGTAGATTAGTTGGTTAGTACTATATACATCTAACTAATATATACAAAGTGTAATTAGAAAGTAAGAAGGAAGTAAAACGAGATTAGAAACGAAGACGGAAAAACCGAAACATAGAATTTCCCGAAGTGCAAATGACAAAGACAAGGAGTGGATCTAGAACAGGAACAATAACAGACAGGGAACAGAACGTGAAAGAAGCATGACTCGAAGAATGAAAAATAAACAAAGTACAAAAACAAACCGAACAGACACTCAGAACGTAACACTTGTCTTTGAGTCATGACAAGCTTTTGGTTTCCAAACTATGCATCCATGTGGATAAATATAATTTTCATCCTATTATGACTTTTTTTTCGGTACTGCGTAGTTATAAAATGCCATGTGCAATCGGAATGTATCAGTACGATGATTATAAGCATTGTAATGCATTATACATTGTTATATCAATTAAATGCCACCGTCTGTGTCCAGCAGATGGCGAAAGCGCACAATTTGTTATCCCAGGCAAAAAAGCTTTAAACAATTGTAACTGCTTTGTCGCCAACTGCGATATTGTAGCACTTTACCTAAATACATTAATGACACAATAATATAAAGTATTGTGTTCTCTTTGCGGTACAACTATTTTAAATGCATAACTGGCTGAATGTTACCCAGCGAGGGATATGCAGCGTGGTAAACTTCCATGAGTGTGAGTGCAAAATGCATATAGCCTAACCATTTAGTTGAAAATCGGGCTTGAGACTGGTTACTGTAATTAAACGTGGTAATTGGCTGGGGACGGGGTAGTACTTCCACTCCCTCTTAAATGGGCAGAACTTCGCGCTACAGTACCGCGTCCAGGTGCAGGTGCAAGACACTTCTGGATGACGAGCGTGGCTCCTGCCACGAAAGCTAGCTGACCCTTCCCTTGCGTAGACCGACCTGTGAACAGGTGGAGCGAGTCTTCTCAGTTATAGAAGTCGAGTGTTCAGTTACATTTACAGACCCGTATTTAAAACACACACCTGTGGGTCGTCCTGAACAGATGCCTGATATTCTATACCGAAAGGTCCAAGGTACAATAGATTACAAAAAAAGAAACCACTAGACTAAGGGGTAATAGAAATATGCCATGTCACGCAAAAAAAGAGCCTATGAAATATAACCGAATATATTGACTATTATGGAAGCAGTGCATTAATCAAAACTGGGGGAAACTCCACATAGTGAATAACCACAGAATGTCGAAAAAAATCATTTAAATAGCGCAGGTGGTTTGTTCTGGGCGAGCGGGGGATCCATATCTAGCAAGAAGGGATTAGGGAGATAATTACAACAGGTTATGCGCTGCCGTCGTTTGTCTCCCCCTGCTTCATTGCGTTCATCCGGATGAACAGATGAGAGGAGCGCGCTCCAGTGATGGGGGGGAGTGTCTGAGAGCGCGAGCGTAACGCAACAAACGGAGTGGGGCACGAGTGAAACAACCCACCTGGATTCCGAAGCCCGGGCGGTGTGTTCTGGGTCACGGAGGCGAAAGGCGCACCTCTCCAGG
Organism: Aldrovandia affinis; assembly: GCA_029706075.1. Taxonomy (NCBI): domain Eukaryota; kingdom Metazoa; phylum Chordata; class Actinopteri; order Notacanthiformes; family Halosauridae; genus Aldrovandia; species Aldrovandia affinis. Next base: position 449,451 of record JAINUG010000359.1, on the reverse strand, counting down.
TAAGGGAGTCCATGTGACAAGTGTCGGCAGCTTTGAATAAACCCAGGTTGGTACCGTCGGCTTCCCCGTCTCCACCTGCATGCAATATTGTCTCGCCGCCCCCCTTTTATATCTTCGAGCGTCTGTGTGTATTACCTGAGTAGTTTCCGAATGCACAATTGCTTCTGTGTCGGTTAGATTTAGCACGGAGTGGCCGGTTTAAGAAAAATAAACCCCATTTGAGCGTTAAAAAGTGCACACAAAAGCGCAACTAGCCAGGTCCGTCTTGGACACTGTACAAAGTGTTGCCATAGCTAGTGCCCATAGACTTCTGAGGCGAATTCTGAATGCGTTTCGCTCAGTCCATCATGTGTTTTACACAGGAACCTTAGTGTAAATTCAGTAATATTTTTCATTTTTTCTAGCAAGCAGCACACCGCGCATATAGGTAGGCAGCACTGTTTTGCACTGGGTATTTCGTTCTTGAAATCGCATTTTTACTTCTGCGTTTTATTTCTACAAGAAAGTAAAATTAGTGTACCGTCGGCACATTCTAACATAATTGTTTACACTCTAATTTTCACGAATGTAGTAATAAGTGAATTAAATCGTGTATTAGCTATAGAACGTAATAGCTTAACAAATCAGTTGTCTGCGTAACATTAATATAATATATTTGTGTGTGTATACGCGTGTGTCTATGCGTGTGCGTGATGTGTATGTGTGTGTGTATGTGTGCGCCCGTGCGTGCGTGTGTGTGTGCGTGCGCGCACGTGAGTATGCGTCTCTGTGTGTGCTTTTTCACTGTGTGTTCTTGATCAGTGTGTTGGGCTCTTGCTGTGAACGAGCCCATATTTCTGCTGTGCTGTAACACAAGCCCTACTGTGCCGCCCTGATATGGGTGTGCTCATCACAGGACAGTTCTGTATAAAATCCCCTTTTAAAACTGTCTACGGGAACAAAAGATTGGCGACTGTCATGTTAAATATACTCAAGACAGGGACAAAGTGGCGTCCCTCCCTTTGTTCTATCGTTGTGAACAGAAATGCATTGAAAGGTGAGCGATTACAGGTGAAATCCGCCCAGACTACTCTAAGAGACAGACTGAAAAAATATCTAATCTCATGTCAAGGAACGGGGGTTCCTGTACAGGGATTGTAGATATTCAGTGCTTTGTGTGACAGGTTTCTTTTGGTTGTGAGCAAATTGGAAGAAGATGAAATTATTACCTGCAATGCGTGTGTGGGATTCTGTGTGCTGTTTTAGTGGAGTGAAGTTTTATCTGCAGTTTGTTCTTCCTGCTTTGAATTGTGGATGAATTCTACCTCTGTGGAAAAAGTGTGACAGTCGTTGTTGTGAGAATGGGTGGGATGTTCAGACCCACATCATCTGTGTGTTACTGCCAGAGGAGGCCTGAGTACCAGTAACAGAAAGGATGCAAGGAAAAACATGATAACCCACACAAAGCAGCCTTTCAATTTAGCTGTCAGCAACATTTCCCAGACGCATAGATGCACATACACACACACTTACACACACACACATGCACACTTGCCCATATATACACTTAAATATGCACATACAGTGGGGAAAATAAGTATTTCACCCCCTGCTGATTTTGTGAGTTTGCCCCCTTACAAAGAAAGGAACGGTCTATAATTTTCATGGTAGGTTCATCTTAACAGTGAGAGACAGAATAAACCCAAAAATTGGTGTTTCTTCTATTTTCTAATTATCGCACCAACAGTTGACTCCTTCTCACCAAGCTGCTTGCCAATGGTCTTGTAGCCCATTCCAGTCTTGTGCAGGTCTACAATTTTGTCCCTGATGTCCTTAGACAATTCTTTGGTCTTGCCCATTGTGGAGAGGTTGGAATCTGATTCATTGATTGATTCTGTGGACAGGTGTCTTTTATACAGGTATCGAGTACTTAATTAGGAGTACTAATTAAGTAAGAGGACTAATCTGTGTGCCTCCTGGTCACATAACCGGTCTGTGGGAGCCAGAATTCTTGCTGGTTGGTAGTGGGTGAAATACTTATTTTCCTCAATAAAACACAAATAAATGTTTAAAATTCATATAATGTGATTTTCTGGGATTTTTAAATATTCTGTCTCTCGCTGTTAAGATGAACCTACCATGAAAATTATAGACCATTCCTTTCTTTGTAAGGGGGCAAACTCACAAAATTAGCAGGGGGTGAAATACTTATTTTCCCCACTGTACATACACACACATGCACACATACACACACACATGCATGCACATACACACACACACATACATATGCACACACACACACACACACACACACACACACACATACACACACGCGTGCACATACATATACACATTCACACACATGCATGCACATACATACACTGCCGGTCAAAAGTTTTAGAACACCCCCATTTTCCAGTTTTGACTGAAATGTAAGCAGTTCAAGTCCAGTGAATAACCTGAAATGGTACAAAGGTAAGCGGTAAACTGCCAGAGGTTAAAAAATAAGTTTAGGTTACCAAAAACTGAAAAATAATGTACATTTCAGAGTTATAAAAAAAGGCCCTTTTCAGGTAACAAGTAATGGGTTAACGTGGGTTAACAGTCACTCTGTGCAAGTCGCCGACGCTTCCTCCTCCATGTTTGACAGTTGGTGTCACACACTGAGGAACCATCCTTTCGCCTACTTGATGGCCTACAAAAACCTTTCAAGATTTCAAATTTTGATTCATCGGTCCATAAGACCTTCTTCCAGTCTTCAGTAGTTCACTGGCGGTGCTTCATGGCCCAGGCAAGCCTCTTTTTCTTATTTTGCCATCTTAGCAATGGCTTTCTTACTGCCACTCGACCTGTCAAACCTGCAGCTCGAAGTCTTCTCTTCACAGTTGAAACTGAGACTTCCTTACTTCGACCAGTGTTAAGCTGTGCTTGAAGCTGTTGTCCTGTGAGCCGCTTATTACACAAGCTGTTGACTCAGAAGAAACTTGTCTTCTGATTTTGTTGTGGCTTTGGGTCTGCCAGACCTCTTCCTGTCAGAGTTTCCTCCAGTTTCCAAGTGCCTTTTGATGGTGTAGGAAACTACTCACTGCCAAAAAATTTACATTATTTCTCAGTTTTTGGTAACCTAAACTTTTTTTTTTTTACCTCTGGCAGTTCACCTTTGTACCATTTCAGGTTATTCACTGGACTTGAACTGCTTAAATTTCAGTAAAAATTGGAAAATGGGCGTGTTCTAAAACGTTTGACCGGTAGTGTACATACATACACACACGTGTACACATACACATGCACATTTGAATTATTTAGACTTCAGTTGTCATGCATTCGTACACATATACCACACACACCTTACATTCACTTCCCAATGGACAATAAATATGGCCAATCAGACACAGATTAGGTCTACCCATTCTAGTGTGCTCTGGAGTGTGTAATGTCGAGAGGCCCCCAGCTTGACTGAGGGGAGAGTTGACTGTGCCACTGTTCACTGTGCTGACTGTGTATGTTGGTAGGGAGGGAACCAGTGAAGACACAACAGCCCTCAACACGCTGCCCTTCTGCCTCGCTCCCCAGCCCATGCAGCCATGGCCTTCACGCTGTCAGAGCTCATGGCTGCCCGCCGGCAACAGCAGCAGCAGAGAGGGGGCAGAGTGGCGGTGGACGTGGATGAGTACAGCGCCAACCCAACCCAGGCCTTCACCTTCTACAACATCAACCAGGGCCGCTTCCAGCCCCCACATGTACACATGTGAGATCCCTGTCCTGTCCTACATAGACACACATATGTAAGAGCTAGCCCTATCCTACACACACACACACACTCGTATACACTCACACACACACATACACGTGTAAGAGCATGCCCTGTCCTACACACACACACACACACACACACTCTTATACACTCAAGTGTTACATTTCCGGTTGCTTTGTGCCATAGGGTGGATCCCCTGCCTCACGACACCCCAAAGCCGCCTGGCTACACCCGCTTTGTGTGCACCTCGGACACCCACTCCCGCACGGACGCCATCCAAATGCCCTATGGCGACGTCTTCATCCACGCTGGAGATTTCACTGAGCTCGGCCTGCCCAGCGAGGTCAAGAAGTTCAACGACTGGCTCGGTAAGACAGCAAGTGTTGAGCACAGAGACAGGCTTGGTAAGAGAGCTGGTGTTGAGCACAGAGACGGGCTCAGTAAGAGAGCTGGTGTTGAGCATAGAGACAGGCTCAGTAAGAGAGCTGGTGTTGAACACAGTATATAGTACATATAGTGCGTATTTAGTGTGTATGTACTACGTAAGGTTTATTGCAGGAAATGAGCAGATAAGGGGGGGCAGGAGCACAAACCCTGTCTTTAGGAGAAGGGGGCTCATCTGTGGCCCCTCGTGCCCGACGGAGGCTGGAAATATTTCTGAGGGAGCCCTCACCCATTCGCGGCAGCGGCGCTGGCCTTCGTACTCTGCCCCACGCGCTCACACGCTTCATGAATATTCATAACTCTAGGTTCTGTTCCTTGTTGGACTCTGGATGCTGGATGTCCCTCTTGTGTCTTCCATAGGATTTATAACTGGGCCATATAACATATTTATATATTTCGTATATAACATATTTCGTTAAAAAAAAAGATGTAGTTTATTTTGGTGTTCCCGACACCTGGTGCTGCCGCTCGACGGAAAGCAGAACTGTCAGTCCTGCAGCTGCCAACAATGATTTCTATTGCAGTGTTACTACACTGATCTCTTGCACTAACCTTGATTAATCTTACATTTTTTTAAATCTTGCACTTTTTGTTAGTCGCTCTGGATAAGAGTGTCTGCTAAATGGCTAAAATGTAAATGTGAAATGTTGCGTGTCTCTAGAATGATCTCACACTTCTGTGTGCTGCTGTCGCACCTCTTTGTGGCTGGTATTTTCAGCAGAGGAGTCCTGGATTCTGGTGGCAGCAGCTTGGAGCGTTAGCATCCAGCGGGAGGGGGGGGAGGGGGTCTGGGGGTCCAGGTGTCTGAGAACAGTGATGCCAGAAGGCCTCTGGTGCTGGATTGGCTCAGTCTGGCTCAATCTGGCACAGTCTGGCATGAACCCACACTCCTGCAAACTCTGTTCTTTGCAGCTCTCACCCAGACCGGAGAGATATAGCAGTCGGCTCGGCGACTTTGCTTCGCCTTCCGTTGGATCCCAGTTCTCCCTGGTGAAGCCTTGGACCACCCCTGGCTCAGACTGTGTGCTTGTGGAAGTGATGGTGTTATGTGTTCAGGGTGGTAATGGCTGCCGCAGGTGGTGCAGGGTGGTGCAGGTGTTAAAGAGTGACACGGTATGAAGAGTGTGGCACATGGGTGGGGTTTACAGTGAAACTGAAAGTGGGAGAGAGCGGCTCTTTGGAGGCTGTGCACAGAGGAATCTGCAGGAGTGGCAGATTCAGCATTTGGTCTGGTCTGCAGGAGGAGGAGGAGGAGGAGGAAGAGGAGTAGATCCTGACGAAAAAGCCAACTGGCATCATCACTCTCACCGGAACATTCATTACCCAGCGTTCCTCCAGTGAATTCTGATATCTCCTCAATGTGAAAGCTTAGTCACTGACTTTTATTATACGCGTCCAAACCTGACTCTGAACCTTGAATGAGTGACGATATTTTTCAGGTCACAGTAACCCCCCCCGGGGGTCAATTCGTACCCCCTTCCCACCTGACACCTTCCCGCCTGCCCCCTTCAAACACAGCATCTTCCCAAAATATGGCACTTACTCAGGGGTGGGCAATTCCGGTCCTGGAGAGCCAGTGGATGCAGGTTTTTGTTTCCAACAATTAACCTGGTTCAGTTTGCTAATTAGCTTTATACACCAATGCCAGAATGCTCATTGATTAGCCCATGGTAGAACGTTTCACATAGGGACACAAGAACAAGTCTTCAGCTGGCATCCATGAGCTTATCAATAAATGTGGATGAAATGTTGTTATTTGTCAAACAATTGCCAGTTTACACAAACGATTGGGCTAATGAAATAATTAAGTCCTTGTGAAATCCAAAAAATGGACATGGCCCTCCTTGCTGAGCCCTGCACTGTGTCCTGACTTAATTGAGAACCCAGCGAGCATTAAAGTTTAATGAGAGCTCTTCCCTTTTTCCTGGTGGACCCGAATCGGCTTGTGTTTATATTTTCATTCGTCTCTGTTGTTGTGTTTACTCAACAGAGGAACTCGCTGCCCGATGTTAATGAGAAAACTTGACACACTTTAACATTGAAAATAAATATGATTCTGAGCGACGGTAACTTTGAGCACATCAAATTTATCATTTGCGCTGTCTGAGACTTGAGATCTCAAGTGTATTTTCAAGGTATAGGTAGATACTTTTTCTTTTTTTATATTAGTGTTGAATACATTAATACAAGAAAGCTGGGCTGCTTTACATGTTCCCCAGTAAGAACAGACATTGGGGGAGGAAACAAGCTGTCTTCTTGTCCTTGCCCAGTTTTCTGACCTTCAGATAGTTTTCTGTGGTTTTACTGTGCATTCGAACTTGTGTGGAAGTCCACATTTTTGTTATTTGACATATTTGCTTATTGTATGAACACTTTTTGGAATGTTGATATGAGCCAAAATATCTACATTTTACATTTACATTTTAGCATTTAGCAGACACTAAAGAGATCAGTGTAGTAATACAGCAACAGGCATTGTTGACAGCTGCATACCGTACCCGTAACACAGGGAAATAAAAGGTTTGTAGGTTTTAAAAAATATTTTTTAATTTTTTAAAATTTTTTTTGACATTAAACATTAAACATAGATACATATTACAAAATGCAGCATTAAACATGTAAGCAGTGGTAATGACAATTAGTTACATGATTCAGTGGTAGTGGAGTCTGAAGAGGTGGGTTTTTAGTCTCTTACGGAAGATGGCCAGTGATTCCGCAGTCTTGACCGAGTGCGGAAGATTGTTCCACCACTGAGGAGTCAGGACAGAGAAGAGGCGAGACCGTGAGTGGATGCCTGGGACCCGGAGGGATGGGACAGTCAGTTTGTCAGTTTGCCAGTGGAGGGGTCTGGCTGGTGTGTAAGGTGTGATGAGTGTCTGGAGGTAGGAGGGAGCAGTTCCTCTAGTCTAGCGGCTTGATAAGCCAGCACCAGTGATTTATATTTGATGCGTGCTGCGATAGGGAGCCATTGCAGAAGGTGAGTAGTGTTTGCGTATTTGTGTATTTGTTTAAATGTTTGTAATTGGACACAATCATTTAGGCCATTGTTTCTCAATCCTGGTCCTGGAAAGCCGCAGGGTATTCTTCACCTTTAAAATCAGCAACCAATATAGACCCCCTGAAACCAGGTGAGGTGAGTTAATTATATAATTAACTGCTTTGATTGATCAATCAAGTGCTGAGTAAGAATGAAAACCAGCCACACACTGTGGCTCTCCAGGGCCAGGACTGAGAACCACTGACCTAGACCTATTTAAAGCTTTGTTCATTAATACAGATGGTGACGTTCAGCTATTAAGTCTGTTGTCAGTTAATTTGGTTGCATACTGCACACCGGTTGAAGATTTAAAATAAAGATGGAACTTGTGAAATGGAATGCTTGAAGTAGGAACCGAGGTGTTATCACAGGGGTCTCCAATCTTATCCGAGAAGGGCACTAAAAACACCTGATTCAACTAATCAGGGTCTTCAATCAACACCGTGAATAGTTGAATCAGGTGTTTTAGAGCCGGGCTGGAGCACACACCTGCACCCACATGGGCCCTTCTCGGATAAGATTGAGTTCATACATTAAATTAGACTACATTACATTATGAATGGACTGATCAACTGTTTGCTTCGTCAACTTACGAAAAAATTGTGTTTCTTGTCTGGTACGTCTGATGTTTCTACATGCTGTTACTTAGGGTGTGCGTGCATTCTTTGAGTATTGATTTAAGTGCAGGTCCACACCAAGTAACGTGGCTTTGTCGCTAAACCGTTCCTCTCGCTGCCAACGTGTGTAATTGGACACCTGGCTTGTTCTGTGCATGTGTGTGTGTGTGGCGGGCGGGGGGGGCTCTAGTTTGCATGTCCCGTGTGTCGCACGCGGTGCCCCTTGTTAATTCAGGAGGCATTGTCAACCACAAAGCGGTCCACGACTGCCCGGACAGATGAAGTCATCCCCACACTGTCACAGCCCACACAGTCACCATTTTAGTCCCATTTTTAAATAACGTAACAGTGTTCGGGTTCCGAACTGAGTGCTATTTTTTAAATCCATTTTTAAACAAAACGCACATGCATCACAGCGTGAGGCATTCCTCATAGGGAGAGAGAAAAAATACAGTTCTGGCCAAAATATTATTTGTATGTGTAAAAATGCAAATAGCACCCTCAGTATTTGAGAATGGCTTATTGTTGTAGAGGAAACACTTTTGAAAGTTAATATACTTTGATGCCATGTTCTTGCTCACTTACCTCTTTATTGAATAGACCTATTCCAGTCACTGCTTTTATTTCATTTGCCTTGAAGAGCTGAACGAATGAGGAAATGGCTGTCCTAACTCCACTATGAGGAGGGAGTGTGTGTGTGTGTGTATGAGTATGTATGTGTGTGTGAGTGTGTGTGTGTGTGTGTGTGTGTGTGTGTGTGTGTGTGTGTGTGTGTGTGTGTGTGTGTGTGTGTGTGTGTGTGTGTGTGTGTGTGTGCGCTGAGCTCTGAGCTGCTCTCTCTGCAGGGTTTGTATCTCTGCAGGGTTTGACCCTATAACATGGCGGAGTTACCTGTAACATGGCTGGCTCACCTGTAACATGGCGGAGACACCTGTAACATGGCTGGCTCACCTGTAACATGTAACAGGCTGAGGCCATGTTACAGGTGTCAACATCATGCTAACCATGCTAATGGTGTCAATATCACTCACAGTGCTAATGGCAACATCAACATCGCTAACATTGTGTGAAGGATGAGCCTTCACCTATCTTTTAAATTGCACATCGTTGGCTAGGAATGCCAAATGTTAAAATTTGTCAAACTATTTTAATTGGAATGGATGTTAATTAAATAATTGTATGTTTGCCAAATGTGCAAGATCAATTTTAACTGTTTTCAATTTACAACTCTCTCAAAAAGGTGGTCTACACCAATCATTGTTTGACTGACTGTGTTTGTAATTGAATGTGGTTGTGAGTGAATGCCAGAACCAGTGATGTACTTAACGTGTGTAAGTGGCGACTGGCTCTCTAATGCTCAATGCACTCTTGCTCTGTGATGTTCTGGTGTGTAGGGCTCCTTCCTGGCCCTTTGTTTGCTCGGCGCGTTGGCGATGTGCCGTTGTGCGCACGGTGTGTGATGTCACATCTCCGTTCTATCCAGCTCAGCAGTCCTGGCTTCCATACAGGATTTTAATTGCTGCTTTTTTAAGCAGCTTTCTCCTGCGCTGTCTGAGAATAATTGTCAAAACTCGCCAAAGTGACTGGATGACTCTTGTTATTTGCACACAGCATCACGGTGCTGCGTTGCTGAACGGGCACGATTCATAAAATGTCACATATATAATTTTCGATCCTGGCTGACATCAAAATATTTGTCAGTTCCATTTCAAAGAGAATACATTTTTCAAAATGACAACCATTTCATGTGTCATTTTATCTGGGGGGGGGTTCTTGGAGAAACTCCTTCTCATTTAATTCCAACAAATATGGAATAGACATTGCTGAGGATATCTCTGGAGACTGGTTCTGAGCACATTTATTTTGTGAAACAAACAAAATTCATAAGGGAATTTTGTGAAATATTTTGTAGGGTAACATGTATTATGGATGAGTATGTATCTTATTCTGGGTTAAACTTGTTGAAATAAAAGTATATCTGGTATTATTTACTGTACTGTGCACAGAGGGAAAGTATTCTGCAGATGAAATGTGGTAATTTATAAACATGCTAGATATCTTATCTGAGCTCCAGGTCCCAGTTACTCCTGGTCTGTGCTTCACCTGTAGCTGCAGCTCCACCTGACAGATATTACACCTGCTACCTGTGTCTCCGCCCCTTCCTGTCTCACACATATTCACCTGCTACCTGTGTCTCCGCCCATTCCTGTCTCACACATATTCACCTGCTACCTGTGTCTCCGCCCATTCCTGTCTCACACATATTCACCTGCTACCTGTGTCTCCACCCATTCCTGTCTCACACATATTCACCTGCTACCTGTGTCTCCGCCCATTCCTGTCTCACACATATTCACCTACTACCTGTGTCTCCGCCCATTCCTGTCTCACACATATTCACCTGCTACCTGTGTCTCCGCCCATTCCTGTCTCACACATATTCACCTGCTACCTGTGTCTCCGCCCATTCCTGTCTCACACATATTCACCTGCTACCTGTGTCTCCGCCCCTTCCTGTCTCACACATATTCACCTGCTACCTGTGTCTCCGCCCATTCCTGTCTCACACATATTCACCTGCTACCTGTGTCTCCGCCCATTCCTGTCTCACACATATTCACCTGCTACCTGTGTCTCCGCCCATTCCTGTCTCACACATATTCACCTGCTACCTGTGTCTCCACCCATTCCTGTCTCACACATATTCACCTACTACCTGTGTCTCCGCCCATTCCTGTCTCACACATATTCACCTGCTACCTGTGTCTCCGCCCATTCCTGTCTCACACATATTCACCTGCTACCTGTGTCTCCGCCCATTCCTGTCTCACACATATTCACCTGCTACCTGTGTCTCCGCCCATTCCTGTCTTACACATATTCACCTGCTACCTGTGTCTCCGCCCATTCCTGTCTCACACACATTCACCTGCTAACTGTGTGTCTGCTCCTTCCTGTCTCACACACATTCACCTGCTACCTGTGTCTCTGCCCCTTCCTGTGTCACACACATTCACCTGCTACCTGTGTCTCCACCCCTTCCTGTCCAGGCACCCTGCCCTACGAGATCAAGATTGTGATTGCCGGGAACCACGAGCTCACCTTTGACCAGGAGTTCATGGCCGACCTGGTCAAGCAGGACTTCTACTACTTTCCTTCGGCATCCAAGCTCAAGCCGGAGAGCTACGAGAACGTCCAGTCCCTGCTGACCAACTGTATCTACCTGCAGGACTCAGAGGTGACGGTCCGAGGCCTCCGCATCTACGGCACGCCGTGGTGAGTTTGCGTTGGGCAGACACACCTGGCCTGGCTTCTAAGAGCTTTGATTCTTCGCCCCGAGTCTGACCCCTGTCCCTCTCTTCTCCTCTGATTGCCGATTATTCTTGACGAAGGTGGCAGCTAAAATCCACGATCCAATTAGAAACATTAGTTTTCATTTATACATCAAATTGTTGCAATCCACTTGATTCCTGCTTCTGTACACACAAAAGCACGTACACACACACACACACACACAAGCACACACACTCTCTCTCTCACACACACACGCACACACACACACACACTCTCTCACACACACACACACACATACAGTACATAGCCCCGCCCACTGCAAGTACGCTTGGCTATATGACCATGCAATCATTTGTGAGAAATCTGGCTTGTGTCAGATTGGTTTTGCAAGAAGGTAGGCTTTTAACGGGTTCAGGCCCAATCAATGCACTTGTTTATCCGGCTCGGGCCTTGTGTGCTCGGGTACGGGCCGGGTCGAGCTCAAATTTTCAGACCCGATTAAAGCTCTATTGGTGCTGGGCAGCCCATTCCTGGGTTCTTTGGTTCCCTATAAACCGGTAAACCCAAACTTGTGTGGCATTTCTGACTGAAGGGTTCTATCATCTAAAGGATAACTCCAGCTGGAAGCGGTTCTGTCTCTGTCTGTGTGTGTGTCTGTCTGTCTGCCTGTCTGTCTCTCTGTCTGTATGTGTCCATCCCCTCCCATTTAATCTGAGGAACTGTCGGACAGAGCTGCTCAAATCTGGTCTCCATGGTGATTTCTTTCCACTAAAGAGCTGGATATTATGGGCTGCTGCTCACTCTGCCTCGAGGCCATACAGTTTGA
>JAINUG010000359.1:117500-435000 GCA_029706075.1 Aldrovandia affinis | reverse complement strand
CCTCCATGTGGAGTAAAAGACTTCTTAATTATATATTTTTTTAATTATTGAGGCTTTTTGCTCATTCTCTGTAGTGGCCTAATTAAAATGCATCATCAAAAAAGAATCTGTCTTCTCACTTTTCTCTGTACTTTCGCAGCTTCCTAAATGAAATGGGTCGTCCGCTGTCTGCCTGCGTTCGCTCTCATCCTCTGTGATGGGGGAGGGGGTGCGATGCTGACGTTGGGAAAGACGTTGAGCCAGGAGTGAGTCAGGAGTGAGCCAGGCGTGAACCAGGCGTGAGCCAGGCGTGAGTCAGGCGTGAGCCAAGAGTGAGTCAGGAGTGAGTCAGGCAAGGCCAGGATTATATTCATGAGGCAGATGTATATTCATTAATAACCACAAATACTAGTCATCATATAATCATAATATTTTTCAGATTTTAGCTGGGATTGAAAGTGGCTGGTGTGACATTGTTTGCTCATTCTGCTCCAGTGACTCACAATTTAAAATTCATGATTTAATTATTTAGCAGACACTCTTTTCTCCACAGCGATTTACAGGATGTGCGTTCAACTAATGTTGTTGAGACAACAACATATCACAATCATTGCTCAATCCTTACTGCAGAAACATTGGTGAGGTCTGTCTTGTAGTCTGAGTCTTGGCAAACTGTCTCTGCACTGCTGCCCTGTTGGGATCTCTGCTTCCCACGGGGGTCACTATTTGAATCTTGGGAATAGTAAATCTGTGCCTGTGCCCTGTGGGTCCTGAGTGTGTATCGGTAACCCTGGTCCTGGAGTGCCAGAGACGTTTCTGGTTTTTGTTCAATCCAAGCTTGATTGCACAATTTGATCAATTATTATTATTATTTACTTTTCCCGTTTTTCTCCCAATTTGGTAGCCCATCATACCCTCTATTTCTTTGAATTTACCCTCCCCCACAAGCTCACCACTCCTCCTTGGAGGCAAGCCTGTTTCTCCCGTACAGAGACGCCTTTCACGCTTCTCGGCAAGCTCGTGCCTGCTCTCCCTCCCCCTTCCTGTGGGGCGGTCTGCCAATCGTTGCCCCCGATGGGGCTCTCGGCCAGAGCCAGGCTGGCGCAGCCGGGTTTCATACCGCAGCCACAGTGGGCAATTTGAATTCCGGGCAAATGCTTTGACCGTTACGCCACCCGAGGCCCATAATTTGATTGATTAGGGAAGAGCCAAAGCCTGAATATTTTGAGTTTGAATGGTGAAATGCTGAGTGCCTTCAGAATAAGGTCACCTGTGTTCATTAAGTCTGACAGTTGTGTAGTTCAGATGTAGGGCTAGTATGTAGGGGTTCATATTGGGACAAAAAACACATATACAGTGGGGTCCAAAAGTCTGAGTCCACGACCAAGACCTGTTTGTTTTCATCATTCATTAAAAACTAACACAACATTTTTACTCAGGAGAACAATTTGACCTCTAACTACTTCACTAAGCTCTGCTGACATAATTACAAACAGGTGCAAAGGAGGCGTCCTTTTGCAAGATTAAAGCACCTGCAGTAGCAACGAGAACACATAGAGGACCATATTAATTATGTCAATATCTGGTATTAATTGTTACAAGACCAAAACAACTCACACTGTGCATTAGGTATGTCCATGTATTAAAACTTAAATGAAAAATAAGTTGTCACAACATTTTGAGGAAATGAAAAGCAATGGTGTGCAAACAAAATATTTATAGATATTTACCATCCTTTCTCAAACAAACTTTTTTTAAATTTGTACATTTGTATTAAATTTGAGTTTTATTACATTCTTGAATAACAAATACCACATGAGTAAAAATGTTGTGTTAGTTTTCGATGAACGATGAAAACAAACAGATCTTGGTAGTGGACTCAGACTTTGACCCCACTGTATGTCTGGCACTCCAGGACTGGGGTTGTCTCTCCCTGATGTAGACCTTAGTGCTCTCTCAGGTGTGTCTCCAGCGCTCATTGGAGCTCTCTCACCTCCCGGCCCTGTTCATGTTTCGGGGTTGCGCCACCAGAGAACTTGCAAAAATTAACATGTGAAGAGTAGGGGGGTGGGGTGGTGTAGTGTAGAGTGAGAGTGTAAGAGTGTAAGAGCGGAAGAGAGAGAGTACGGAGATAGCACTGCTAGTGCGCATAATTTAAACCTGAAAATGCCACCAGAAAAGTATTCTAATGGCTCTGTCTTCCTTCTCACATTCCTCTCCTCTCTCCTCTCTCTCATCCGACTCTCCTGTTCTGTCAGGGCGGGGGGTTCTTAAGTGCTGCCAAGCTCTGGCTGAGAGAGAGTGCATTTGGAGGGGGGATGAATGAGACCAGGGGGGCGGAGGGACAGGAGAGAAGGTGCTTCCTGTGTTCTTTCAGCAGGGGCACATCTTTAAATAACCTGTAAAATAGCCCCCAGAGCCCCATGTGCACGTGTGTGCACGTGTTGTGCTTGTGTGTGAGTGTGTGCGTGTGTGTGTGTGCATCCGTGTGAGTGTGTGTGCGAGTGTGTGTGCGTGTGTGTGAGTGTGTGTGCATGTGTGCGTGTGTGTGTGCATGTGTGTGAGTGTGTGTGTGTGAGAGTGCATGTGTGTGCATGTGCATGTGCGTGTGCATGTGTGTGCTTGGGTGCATGCGTGATTGCATGTGTGTGCATGCGTGCATGCTTGTGCGTGTGCGTGTGCGGGTGCAGGCATGCTTGTGCATGTATATGGGGCACTAGTGCAGGACATGTAATATTCCCCTCTTTTTTTTTTACCCAAAGCAAAATGCAGAATATGAACATTTCTTTGTATTCAGTACTTATAAACGTTGTGGTTGCAAGAGCAACAACAAAAGCCCTTTTCTTGCCTCTGATTGGCTGCTGTCTCTGACGAAGGGCATGCACCGTGAAACTGTCTCTCACCCCGCATTCTAACAGGGGCGATTCGGCGACGAGCTGCTGGAAATGCATTGATTCTCTATGAGAGTGAGCGACTTCCGGTGATTGACCGATTGGCCGATTTATGGGCGTGGCGGCGACACAGAAAAGTTGAAAATTCTGAACTTTCGGGCGATATCGCCCGGTAAGAGCCAATCAAATTCATGTGTTGCTGTTTTTACCTTCCACGCGGAACCAACATAACACCGAAATTTGGTTCCTAGTTCCGACACTTCAACATGAATGAGGAGAAACTGATAACAGCGGTCTGCAGTACCGCCATACGTTATTTAATCCTAAAAGCATACATATTTATAGCTAGCTAAACTTATATGGCCTACATACATCTTATTTAATGTTTGTGTTGGTTAAAAGGCAATTTTTTATCGCATGGGTACGTTTGGAAAAACGGAGACAAATTGCGAGCCGTTTCCAGCGCAAGTAAATGGCAATTGTAAATAGCCTGCTGAGTTTGAGTTTGCGGTTCATGATTGAAGGAAACAATACTGCTAGCCAACTAATATTTATAATAAAGATTCTCAAAATCTATGATGAACTATTCGTTTACCATGCAAAAATTTTGTAAGCACGTCGGAAGCATTTTTGAGGAAGCCATTCAAGCGTGGGCAACGCCCACTGGGTGATTTCGTTGCCTAGTATCGCCCCCTGTTAGAATGCGGGGTAACACTGTTGAGCTTTAGGTAGCTCTGACCTAGTGCATTGTGGGTCACAGAGCTGCAGAGGGAGGCTGGTCTACATAATGTCTCAGATCTGGCCACTAAGCCCTAATCACATGACTAACCACTGGCCTATCACGTCCTCATAAATATGTGGCTAGCCAATCAGGCCAATCACCTATGGTGTCTGTCGGATGGTTTCTGTTGGTTTGGGTGAGACCACACACTCTAGCCCACCCTGGAGCCCTTGTTGCTGGAGTGTCAACAGCAGAGCGATAGTTACTGTAATCCCGGCATGTCACGTGTTAAAAAACGAAAGGTATTGTAGGGTTTTTTTGTGGTTTTTTTTTCTACAGACAACTTTAAAATAATTTGTGTCTCCTGGGTTTTTACACATTCTAATTTCCAACTAAATGGGACATCTGTTTGAGAACGAGAAGATTGGCGACGGTTGCCAAGGCAACTATCAGTCTGTTGAACAAGGGGGATGAAAAAAATAAAAAATAAAACTGATTCAGTCGCGTTGTAGGAATTTAGTAGATGTAACTCGCATAATTTTTATTTGCAGTACAAACAGGGCAGTGTAGGATCCTCTTCCAGCCCAGAACTGCTTCATCAACATTATAGAAGCGCAGCTTGGAACAAACACAGTGTCCCTAACATCAGCCACCAATTAAGAGGGGAAAAAACCCTGCTAAAAATGGGACTCAGCTGAGGTATCAAACCCTCCTCCGTCCCCTACAAACAGCTTCATCCTTTATGGTAATTGACAGTTGTTTATAATAGAAAGGGTTTGATTGGGACAGGCTGCGCTCTGTTGGTACATTATAAATGGCATTTTAAGAGGTGTTCATTTAGCTTAGAAAAATTGGGCCACTCTCAGTGATTGAATTTAACTTTAGAGGACGATGATCTCCCAACAGCCTTTCTGTGCATCTCTGTGTCTCTCTGTTCTTCTCTCTCTGTGTCCCTCTCTTTCTGTTTGCTTCTCAATGCTTTTCTCTGTCCATCTCGTTATCTGTCCCACTCTCTCTCTCTCTGTCCCACACTCTCTCTGTCTTTCTCTCTCTTTCTTTCTCTCTCTGTCCCTGTCCTTTTATCTCTTTGTCCTGCTCTCTGCCTCCCTGCCACCTGCTCTCCAATACCCCAGCCCCTGCACCGCCCCCCCATGTCCCCCTGGCACTGACTCCGCCCCCCCGGCACTGACTCCGCTGAATCCATCACCCACCCCCCCACCCCCACACATTCCCCGGGCACCGATTTAACACTCCCTCCTGGCACCATGACCATATAAAAGACATCTTAGAACTCTAAAGATGCCACACATATTTAAACTCTCTCTCTCACACACAGTATATATTTAAACTTGTTTGGTTTTTTTGGCTGAAGGAAAAATGCTGATTAAGTAATAAAACAGTATTTTTAAAATCTAAAAGTCTCTTTCTCTCCCTCTCTCTCTCTCCATTGCTCTCCCTTTCTCACATACGCACACACACTCCCTCGTTCTTTTCTCTGCTCTCAGAGCACCCCCCCCCCCTTCTTTGATAGAACCTGGTGGCAGTTTGTTGAGCACCACAACAACGCCCCTAACAGCACATCTCTAACGTACTAGCAACGCATTCACAGCATTTTCACAGCTCTGACTGTCTTCTATTGTAACCCCATATCTGCAATACTAAATCACACACATAAACAACTCTTTCTTCAAAATCTCTGATATCTGATGTAATCCACACTGGCATATCTGGCATTTTCTGATCTCTTTTTCCCATTAAATCTTATTCCAGTGAGAAAAAAAAATATTTTCACTTTTTGGATATTGAAAATGTGAAATATCACAGCCCAGGGTGTATATATATCCAGTGAATGTTTAAAAAGAGCACAATAGGCAAATAAGAGCAATTATTAAATACATTAAATTTTACATTTTAAGCATTTAGCAGACGCTCTTATCCGGAGCAATTTACAAGATGTGCATAAATACATGGTAGGAACTTAATTTAAATGCATTTAAATTGTACAAGTAAAAACAAAGATAGCCTTTGTAAAGATAGCCCCCAGTGTCTCTTCATCACACATCACCCTGGCTATTCCCCTCATGTAATTTATCTCTCCTATGTTATTTTGTTTATAAGAACCATGTTCAAGTTTTAGCCTTCTGCTTTGGTCCTGAGCAAATGGACTGCATAGTTTCTCATCATGCCTCCTGACTAGCTGTGTTAGTGTTGTAAATGCCCATTTTCACTATTTGAGAGGAAGAGGGAGAAAAACATACTGAAAGGAAAGCAAGAGATGGAAAGAACTGGCAGAGATGTGTTTGTCCTTCTGACATCAGACTTCATTACAGCTGATCAGCAGGCTGCTGGAACAGTGCATAGAGCAGGAGTCAAAGTGGGAGTCACCGCAGGAATCAGAGCGGAGTCAGAGTGGGAGTCAGGGCAGGTGTCAGAGTGGGAGTCAGGGCGGGAGTCAGAGCGAGAGTCAGGGTGCGGGTCATAATATAATTTAATAATAATAATATATGCCATTTAGCAGACACTTTTATCCAAAGCGACTTACAGTAGTAAATACATACGTTTTTCAGTGTGGTCCCAGTGGGAATTGAACCCAGCACCTAAGCATTGCCAACGCAGTGCTCTCCCAACTGAGCCACACAGAACCACCGTGGTCACAGTGGGAGTCAGAGTGGTGGTCAGATTGGGACTCAGAATGAGTGTCAGAGTGGGGGTCAGAGTGGGAGTCAAGTATTTGACCCAGGATTGTGACCTGCTCCTGCTACCTAGAATGCTTATAACCAATGTTTTTTAATTTTATACACATTAGTGTTCAATACTAATTAAAAATCACACTCAAAAGAACAAATACATCTTTGTCAGAAAGGTGGGGATTGGTGTAAGATGCAGGCTGGCTTGATGCGAGCTTAATTGCACTCCAATCACAAGCACTCTGTGTTTCTGTTATAGACAGGTTGGCTTCACTTAAATAATTAAAGCTAGGTAGTGTTGGAGGGCTCAGTTTTGAAGAGTAACTAACTGCAGAGTGGACCTTCTTTCATAAATAACCGCCGAATGTTAACTGTATTTGTTTTAATATCATGGTTTTATCTTTTATCTGTGTTTCTTATGTAGTTCTATCATCAATGCTGCTTTCTTGGCCACCCTAACAGAAATGGAACCTATTGAATTATATTGTAAATATATGGAATTTGGGGGAAATATAATGATAAATATATTTCACAGCAAAGTATCTTTCAAAACATAGATATTGCAATATCTGAAAACCACAGTTATTTCAACATTTGTCCCATATATTGCAGTATCTATTTTGATCTTGATAGTGTATTTTATTTCAATGCATTTAATTTGAAAGGGCAGAGATGACACTTGAGTGGGTGTTCTTCTCAAGAGTGTTCCTGAACACTGTAGTATGACAGTCTGAACACCCTGTGTGTGCGCATGCATGTGTGTGTCTGTGTGTGTACATGAGCGTGTCTGTGTGTGAGCGTGTGGGTGTGTCCACTGAATGCCATGACAATAGAGACAGGCAGGAAGGCAGACAGAAGCAGGAAGTGACTGATGGATGCAGCTGAAATGGTACGGAACACCGATAACATAAACGGTCTGCGGTAAAAGTTGGCGTTTCGAGCTACCGTGCTCGGCAAATGAAAACAAAAGCTGGTGGAATGAAAGCTAACCACTGACAGCGGGCTCATGCAGACGTGGAAGATGGATATGGGGAGAGATTGTTAGTGACATATTAATTTCTACAATGTCAGTCAAGCTTGTTGCATCTGCAGTCAGAGCAATGGGCCGTGAGCCTCCCTGTCCCCCTCTCCGTTGTTTTTTTAAGCAGTGTGCTACAAGCCGCCCAATCAAAGAGGAGTCTGGTTTGAGTGGTGCCCTCTGTCTTTTGTGTTTGTGGAGGTCTCAATTCAGAGCAATTATAAGAAGTGGTGATCTTAATTCGGAGCGATTACAGAAAGTGGTAATCTTTAAAAAATATATATTTTTATTTTACCCTGTTTTCTCCCAATTTGGTAGCCAATTACCCATGTGCTTAGTTCAATCCCCCTTCCCTTATAGTTAGCTGCCGTAGTCCTGTGACTGGCAGTGACAAGGGCGTAGCGCTGCCTCCTCCAAGACAACACTCGTCATGCCGTCAACTGTAATTGACTGCACAGCGAACTGTGTGTGTCGGCTTCCCTCCCCCCTCCATGGGGCGGACAGCCAATTGCCTCCCCAATGGTACTCCCGGCCAGAGCCGACTGTGGCGTCGAACCCCGGTCTCCATGGCCAGTGTCGAACGTTGTAACCACTGGACCATGTGGGAGGCCAAGGAAGTGGTAATCTTAATTCAGAGTAATTACTTTCCAATCCTGCTGTGTTCTGCAGATCGTCAGGTGGTGCTGTCTGTTCTCTGTGTTCCAATGGTCCTACTCTTCATCCAAAATTTGTCCTATGTGAGCAGGCACCGAGCCCTTAACACTCATGTTTTTCACCTTCTTCGTTGCCTAATGTATTACTCAGAAGTGCAACTCCAGGGCCAGTACCTACACATACCTGTACTTAAGTTGTATTACATCACAAAGTAATAACAATGATGGCAATACAGGGCTTTTCTCAAACTCAGGGCATTTTACAAGTGGAGTGGGTATAAATGCTCATTATGACAGTCATCATTATTGTGGAAAATGTGCGAATTGCCTTCATTTTTCTCTCTCTTGGTCTCTCTCTCTCCCCTCTGTCTCTCTCTCTCTCTCTGTTTCTCTGTTTCTCTCTCTCTCGGTCTGTCTCTCCCCTTTCTCTCTGTCTTTCTCTCTCTCTCTCTCTTGCTCTCTCAGGCAGCCCTGGTATTACGGCTGGGGCTTTAACCTCCCCCGAGGTCAGGCTCTGCTGGACAAGTGGAACCAGATCCCCGAAACCACCGACATCCTGGTCACACACTGCCCCCACTGGGTGAGTCAAGTATGACACCCCTGCACTCCCAAATATATTCATTTTTTTACAATTCACAAAGAATTTCTGGAACATTCTATTTGATTTAGTAAGGACAGACTACACTTGGCCTTAAAGGGGAATGTGATGTTTTGAGTTTTGCGGTGGTCTCATGGTGGTCTCTGTTCTAGTAACCAGAGCTGTGATTTCATGCCAAGCACTGCTTCCATAGTTCATAGTAGAGTAGGAAGTCCTGCCTGCCCCCTGTGAATGTGCCATTCTCACTTCCTGAGAATTGTTGTAATACGATCTAATAAAAACTGAAATTGGCACCTTGATGGCCCACTCGGTTATTGGTTGTGGATCAGAAACGGCTGTCTGTCTAAAGCCAATTTGAATAATGGATTTTAATCTTGGAAATGTTAAAAATATACGTTTCTCTCTCCCTCTCTCTCTCTCTCTCTTTGACCTCACTAGTCTGTCAACTTCAGTTTCCAAGGCCATAAAATAAACCATTAAATGCACATAACAGTTTTTTGGAGTATTTTCCCCAGCTCTGCATGGTGTCTTTGTGTTGTGTTGGGTAATAAAAGGCCTCTATCAGGCAGTGCTATGTGATCCCTGCATGTGTGAGATTGATCCCTGTTATCTCCACTGGGCGCTGTGTTCAGTTGAGCGTTGAGAGCGATTTCTCTGTAAGTGGCAGGCATATGGAGCCGCTACAGCAGGCCGCTAAAGCGTGCAGGGCTGAGGGGCTGTCAGTGGGTTTCTAAAACATTTAAAACCACAGGAATATGGAGAGAGAGAGACTGGAGCTACTGCACAGCTCTGCGGGGTCTGTGAATGTTATTGCTGTATAACTGGGGCGAACGCAATGATGAGACGTCAGGATTTAAAAACTTAGTTAAATATGGATTCAATGTTAAAAGAAAATATTTTTTTTTACACTTTTATGTGGAAGGAATGGGACAGATTTGTTTTTGGATCAATTTTACTTGGAGAGCAGACACGTGGAGCAGAGTGAGGCTTGGATTGGAGAGGGTGGGGTGGGTGGGGAGCTGTATGGGGCGGAGTGAGGAGGCGTGATTATTTGTATAGTTATGGGTGTGAAGGCTGTGGTTATTGGCAAGTGGTGGGTGTGATTATGGGCGGGGAGGTAAGCATGGTTATGGGCGTGGTTATGAGTGTGGCCAATGGCTGTGGGCGGGAAATGGTTTTGGGTGTGGTTATGGGTGGGAGGGTGGCGGGGATGGGTGTGGCCGATGCTTGTGGGTCTGGTTATGGGTGGGAGGGCCGTGGTTACGGGTGGGGGATGGGTGTGGCCGATGCTTGTGGGTCTGGTTATGGGTGGGAGGGTGGTCGTGGTTATGGGTGGGGGATGGGTGTGGCCGATGCTTGTTCTGGTTACGGGGTGGGTCTGGTTATGGGGGGATGGGTGTGGCCGATGCTTGTGGGTCTGGTTATGGGTGGGGATTTTTTTCGTGACGTGTGGATTGATTTTAGCCCTGTTGGCCGCAGGGTTCCTGGACTGGGTCCCACGGAAGATGCAGAGGGTGGGGTGCGTGGAGCTGCTGAACACAGTGCAGAGACGCGTGCAGCCCAAACTGCACGTGTTCGGACACATTCACGAAGGTAAGCCACCTCCCAAAGACCCAAGTCTGCAACACAGGACCAATCACAGAGGTGCATTCAAATTTTGGTTTTAATAACTAAATACCAGAAGAGATATTGATTTTTAAGACCATTTTTCTCAGAGAGGTGATTGAGGTGAAAAGTTTTGGCTTGATAATTGAAGTATTTCCTCTTTAGTGATATGTCTAAGGTAAGGGTCATTATTCTTCTGTTTTCCATGTTTTGATTGAACATAACACTTGAAAATGGTATATTTTTATCTATCAATCTTTTACAATCTACAATCTGGAGCCACCGCCTTTAATGTCAATGATTCAAATTTCGTTTAAGCATTTTAACGTTTGAACATTCACACCCCTACTGTTCATCACCAGTTCAGACGCGTTTGTTCTGATCTGTCATGTTCACGTTGTGTCTTTGTTTGTCGTTTACTAGCTAGGTTCGCTCTGCTTGTAAACTAGCCAGCTAGCTAGTTAAGATGAGCCCATTTTTTTGACATTAGTATGTGTTAATTTATTCACCTAGCTAACTATCTAGCCAAGTTAAAATCAATCTATACAAGAGATCAAAGTAAACATTCATGTCTAGATGTTGTGCAAGTGTGTGTGTGTGTGTATGTGTGTGTGTGTGTGTATGTCTGTCTGTCTGTGTGTATGTGTGCGTGTGTCTGTGTGTGAGTGTGTCTGTGTGTTGTGTAAAATGTGACCAACAATGCCGAAATCCATTTGATAAAGCTCCACCGTCTAACTGTGTGTCTCACTAACTCACTTTATACCCATTGCGGGGGAGATTTGATTTAAAAGTGCAGATGTGGAGGGTGTCGGTGTCGGTGTGTCACTGGGGAGTCAGTTTTCCAGGTTAGCGGGTCAGTCTCTCCCCACATCCCCCTGTGGCCCCAGGAAACTGGAGCAGGCTGTGGAGAACAGGGTGCCAGGTGGTGCTGTAAGGGGCGCATTTGCGTTTGAGAACCTGTGCGCATGCATCTGTACCTGTTCTTATTTCCGATAGGCTACGGGATGATGACGGACGGCTCCACCACGTTTGTAAACGCCTCGGCCTGCAACGTCAATTTCCAGCCCACGAATCCCCCGGTAGTGTTTGACCTGCCCACGTCCAGGAGCACATGACCGGAGCAGCTCCGCCCCTCCGCCCCCTATGGACCCTGTGCTGCAACAGGTAGCAGGTCAGGTCAGGGGTGGGGGGGGATGCGCTGCGTTCTGAAGCCCCCCCATGGGGCCCTGCTCTCTGTAGAGTCCACATGTGCGGTTGTGTTGTTTACTGTGCTACCTTTTTTAATTTCAACATGGACATCCACATAGCAATCAACCTCCCTCTGGGCCCTTTCTTGTACATGTGCTTTCTCTCCTTCACGCACTTCAGCCACGCGACAATCTCTCGCCAGAAGGGACGGGGAGTTGAACCCCCACCCCCCATCACCGCAGAGCTCTTCTTCACCACAAGGCTGCTGCAGTAGTGTGGATCGGCCCGCTGGCGCCCGGGCGCGCCATGGCCCGTGCGCGAGGCGGGAATGTCAAGCACATCGACACCGCTCCTACGGGACTCGTTAAAACTCTCCGCCAGTTTCTCATGGGTTAGAAAATGTGTTTCGGGGGTGCTCCTCTCTTCGTCTCCACACCTAACAAGCTTAACCCGAATCATCTGCCCAACTGCCATGCTGCCAAGTTTGTTCTGCCAGCATGCTCTCATCTTTTTTGAACTTTAAAAAAACGTAACTGTCTCATGGTTGCGCTTTGCACCAGACTCATTTAGTGTTTCATAATGCACTCCGCTGGCCACCGTGTATGGTCCAGACTGAAACGGCCGAGGTGGGGGATTCTGGGATGTCCTAAAGCAAAGTTTGGTAATGTTGATGACACCATTCCATGTTCTGTGCTGCCCTTCAATTGGGTCGTGTGGTTGTGGTTTTGCTTCCATTTGATATGATTGGAAAATGTTTCTTACATGTTTAATTGCAATATAGGGCATCAATGAAAATGTGTCTTTAGCCTTTTTTTCTTTTCTTAGAAATATGTCAAATATTTCTAGAGGTATTACAATTGAGGCA
This sequence comes from Aldrovandia affinis, assembly GCA_029706075.1. NCBI lineage: Eukaryota > Metazoa > Chordata > Actinopteri > Notacanthiformes > Halosauridae > Aldrovandia > Aldrovandia affinis. Next base: position 422,795 of record JAINUG010000359.1, on the reverse strand, counting down.
GCAGAAATTTCTCCTGTTGCAAACAATTTTGAGAGATGAGAATGTTAAATGAATTGTGCAATGTGATTGTATTTATTGCAAAATGTTTTCTAAAAACTATTTTCACTTGTTTGAACACAGATTTTCTTTCCCCCCCCCAAAATACTGTAAATATAGTGCTGTTTTAAATGTCCTAAAGTATCCAGCCTCCTCAAACCCAAAGCTACAAGAGCTGTGTGTGTGGGTAGCATACAAAGCGTATTGAACTTTGATCTCAGTGTCCTTTGCTTTCATTTGATTTAAGGCTCTCTTGTGGCTGCAGTATGTTCCTGTGAGCTTTACATTAGTTTTCAATATTAATGATCATCGTACTGGATTAATATTTAACGTAGTCACTGTGGTATGCAGTGCTCTGAGGATGAATGGAGTCCAATTACTGGACATGTGCAAATTAATAATAACCATAAGCATAATTCAATCACATTCAAGATCATTCAATTGACCAGCTTTTAAACCCTGTACAAATTTCGGATCCTCTCGGTATGGCGTCTGCCGAAAAATGCGATGAATTTGCTCAGTATTTTAATACAAAAATAACAACCATTTGGGCAGGTATTGTCAGACATATTAATGACGCACACGAGCTATCTTCTGACAATAAAGCAACCTTGAAGCATTTTAATAATATCTCTGAAGGTGATCTTAATAAAATCGTGACACAGAGTAAGTAATCAACTTGTAATCTTGACCCTGTCCCTACAACATTTCTTAAAAAAACTTTTAACTGTCTCGCTGAACCAGTTAGGAAAATAATCAATACATCTCTTGAGACCGGAACTTTTCCAAATGCTTTCAAAACCGCAGTCGTGAAACCGCTTTTGAAAAAAACTAACCTGGATCCAAATGTCCTAAGCAATTATAGACCCATTTCTAATTTACCGTTTATAAGTAAGGTTCTCGAAAAAGTAGTCTTTAACCAATTAAATTACTTTCTAAATGAAAATGACATTTTGGAAAAATTCCAGTCAGGCTTTAGGTCCGGCCACAGTACAGAGACGGCACTGGTCAAAATAATCAATGATCTCAGACTTAGTGCTGACGTCGGAAGGGTCTCGGTTCTTGTTCTGCTGGACTTGAGCCCTGCCTTTGATACTCTTGATCACGGTATACTACTGAATCGACTGGAAAACTGGGTTGGTTTATCCGATTGTGCTCTAAATTGGTTTCGAAAGTATATCACACAAAGACAATTTTGTGTTAGTCTCGGAGCTCACACATCAGAGATATACGACATGGCTTTTGTGGTTGCACAAGGAAGCACTTGGCCCTCTGCTCCTTTCATTGTACATGTTACCGTTAGGTCACATAAAAATCATAACGTCGACTTTCACAGTTACGCTGACGACACACAACTATACACCGCAATGGAGCCAAATGACTCAGTTGCTTTGTGCTCCTTGACTGCCTGTCTGTCTGCCGTAGAACAATGGATGAGTAAAAACTTTTTAAAACTTAATGAGGACAAAACTGAAGTTTTATTACTTGGCCCAAAAGACAAAAGGGAAGTCGTTTTTAATAACTTGCGGAGCAATACGCTGCCTAGTTCTCTGGGGAAATTGACTTCTTGGATCAAACCTGAAGTCACAAGCCTTGGTGTTGTCATAGACTCTGATTTAAGTTTCAAGTCCCAAATCAACAAGGTGACGAAAACATCATTTTTCCATCTTAAAAATATAGCAAAAGTTCGACAATTTATTAAACAACAAGATTGCTGAAAAATTTAAGACCTTAATACAGCAAAAAAACATTTTTATTTTTTTATTTAATTCAGGCAATAAGGGGTTAAACAACAAGATGCTGAAAAATTTATTCACGTCTTTGTTTCGTCAAGGTTGGACTATTGCAACTCTGTCTATTCTGGTTGCCCAAAAACGCTTTAAGGAGCCTCCAGCTTTCAAAATGCAGCCAGAATCTCACTAGAACGAGACGCACTGAAATTTCCCCTATTTTATTTACTCTGCATTGGCTTCCTATTGAGGCTAGAATTGATTTTAAAATTGTATTTTTAACTTTTAAAGCCCTACACGGACTGGCGCCGGGGTATTTGTCTAAAGCGCTTCGGCCATATATTCCGGCGCGTGCCCTCCGGTTGCAGGATGCGGGGTTATTAGTTGTCCCGCCCGTGGCCAAAAAAACGGTTGGAGGTAGGGCATTCTATTTTAGAGCTCCTTTTCTATGGAATAGCCTCCCCATCTCTATTAGGGAGGCTGATTCCATTAATGTTTTTAAATCCAGACTCAAAACATACTTATTCACTAAATGTTATGGCTGAGTTTGGCGTACATATGCGCACGCACACACATACACAGTTTTTAAAATGATATTAATTCGAATAAAATTTTAGTTTTGCTATGTTTTCAGTTTTGCTTTTCTTTTGCTTTTCTGTTAAGCACTTTGAGATCGCTCTGTGTGAAAAGTGCTATATAAATGAGGGTTATTATTATTATTATACAGCATGAATACTGGTGAGGTCCAATATTGACTTTGTGCTAATCAGACTGGCTACTCGTGGAGGGCCCAATAACAGGCCTTTCAGTGCACGGCTTTCAGTTTCATTTTTTACAGAAACATTGCAAGAACAACCGTTAGGCATTAGCTTAGGCTGACCTGCACAGTCTTGGTGGCACAGACAGCCTCATAAAGGGTGTATTTAGAATGGTGTTTGTGTGCAATAGCGATTCCCCTCAGCAAAGGAGGCTGAAACCCCATACATTTTAAACCGATGATTACTCTCAGCCTGTTTCCATTCACAGTTCATGATTATCAATCAAGCAATGCTGATACTAAACTTGGGGGTTTGGCAAACAGTTTGGAATCAACTAAAGTAATCCAAGATGACTTAAACAAAATCCGAATTGTAGTTGATCAAAGCCTATCTGCATCAAAGCAGTGTGCTACAGCAGTGAAAAAAGCCAACTGGATGCTGGGATACATAGCAAAAATATTGGGGGTGGGGGAGGGGGAACTTCATAAATCAGTGATTGGCTGGTGGAGAATGATGGACTGGTTCAGTGATTGGCTGGTGGAGCTGGTAAAGAATAAAGGACTGGTTTATTGATTGGCTGGCGGACATGATGGAATGGTTCAGTTGGTTGATGGGAATGATGGACAAGTTCAGTGATTGGTTAATGGAGAATGATGAAGTGGTTCAGTGATTGGCTGGTGGAGATGATGGACTGGTTCAGTGATTGGTTGATGGAGAATGATGGACAAGTTCAGTGATTGGTTGATGGAGAATGATGGACAAGTTCAGTGATTGGTTGATGGAGAATGATGGACAGGTTCAGTGATCGGCTGGTGCAGTGCAGGGAAGATGGCAGGGTATTATGAGAAGAGGTAAAGGGTTCTTTCATGAAGTAACACTAGGGGGTGCTAGAGGGGGGACAAGGCTGTGTTCAGAGGCAAATGTTTGTCTGAGAATAAAGATTTACAGGAAATGCAAGGGAAATTTAATTTCTATATTTCTTTTCTAATTTTGTTTAGGGTGGGGCTGTCGTTAGTATGGCAATTTTTTTACATTTGTTTTTGTAAAATGTATCTCTCTCTGTATGAAATGTTTCATATTTGTATGTTTGTTTTTTAATGAACTTGCATTATTTGCTACGTGTGGTTCCTTTGGAAATGTAGTCAGGGGGTTTGCTGTTGTGTTTCTTTCTTTCCCTTCCCCCTTTTGGCATGCTGTTATAAATCCTAAAGATTCAAAAAACTTCTCTCTCTTTGCTTTGTGTTGTGTATTCCATTGCCATTGTTACAAGATGGTGGATGACTATAACTTTTTTTGGTTAAAACCTTTGTCTCCAAGACTGCCCGAGACTGTGTTCTTTATGAGCCATTGAAGAATTGTGTCTGCCGCCTCGTAAATATAAACAGCGCACCTGGCATGAAACTGAGGGGGGGATTGATGACCTTGTTTTAAAAAAAAATTTGGTGGGGAAAAGCAAATGAAAGCTGCACAAACAGAAGATTCACAATGCATTCTGGGAACTGGAGTCAGACCAGAGCAAGAGGAGGAAGGAAGGTTACAGTCAGTATGCAGATTAAACTGGAAAAAACATTAACAGTGAGCATCCCAGGACCGACTCAGTGAAGGCTCGAATGAAGATCGGGGACAAACATGGACTCTACACACGAGAGCGGAAACTTTCACTCTTTCCTTCTTGTTTCCCAGTTGAATGATCTCTATTTCCTATGAATTCTATCAATTCTGAGTAAATTTTATCTGTAAAAAATCAGATTTTCATATTTCATATTGTGAATTCTCTCTTTCATTCTCCGGCGCACAAGAAGCTTTGTTCCTATAACTACATCAGTAGTCCTGTGGGAAGCAGCATGATTTATTCTAAGATATGCTACTTATATATTGCTTTCAGTTTGCCGTGAGAGACGTCTCTATAGAAAAGCCTTCACGTTGGTCTTTTTTCCTTTCATGTTCAGGTATGCGGAGTGTGTTCTCTATTGTCTTTCTCTCATAGGTTTAGCAAATGACACATTTCTGCACACTGCATCAACATCTGCTCATTCTTTTGTGAAAAAAAAAAAAAAAAAAGAAGAGGGAAGCTGAATATCCTGAAGGATGAAATCGGTGGCGACTGAGGAGGCGGGGGGGCGACATTACGGGGAGGGCTACTCGCAGTTCTTAAATGAAATTTATGAAATACTTCTATTTATTGAAGCTTTGCATGAAATATTTGGTAAAGCTTCACATTAACTCTATCTACATAAAGCATTCATAATGTATTCATGGGCATAAAAAAATTGGTACGTTACAATTACATAAGCCATTATGAATGCTTTATGACATGTTTTACTTGTACAGGACATTACATGTAATGATGCTGTTTGTAATGATCAACAGAGCCTATTTATGAATGCATACTGAGCTCTTCATGACTTCATAAATGCTTATGAATGTATTATGTGTGCGCCATTTTTAAGTCTGTGATTCTTGGGTCAGACCTATCCCAGGTTTTGACATAATGCATACACACGATTTTACTGAATGCGTCATGAAGATGTCAATACTCATTCATAAATATGCTCAGTTGATCATTCCATAACAGCATCATTACATGTAATGTCATGTTAATGTTAATATAAATCACAGCCAAATCTATCATTCAGCCGGACTTTCTAATTATGTTATCTTAAGTGTAGCTAGCAACAAGCCGCTCGGAAGCCAGTTTGAGATTGACTTTTGTTGATAGAGGTCACCGTTTACTGCCACACTGCCACAATTTATAACAAATAATACATGATACCCAAATAATGATCCCCTTTAGTAGTGCCATTTTTATATGAACCATAATTGAATTAATCTGAATTCTTACTCATTTTCATAAGCTGTTAAAAAAGATTAACTTTGACATTTTGATGAGGTAGTGGCTCATTTGCATCCTGGAACAGACTCCACTGGTTGAAATGTATTAAATATTTTATTTGAGTAAGTAAAAAAAGATAATTGGCATCAATTAGGCTATACAACCTAACAAATGCTCAAATTGTTTTGGTGATAAAATGAAAAAGGATTCAAACACAAGTGATAAAGTAATTAAAAAAACTCAAACATTCCATCATAGAAATTCAGTACATTTTTGTTAATTTTGATTGATTACATTTCTTTTGTATTCCGTGATCAGTATTGCATTTCTCAGCTGTAAAACCCCATCAGTCATTTACTATTCCAGTGCTGAAAGGTATTCACACTTAAACCACGGTCCCTGCTGTCTTCAGCAGCACCAGAGGGCTAATCAGCCTAACCCTAACCCCCCAACCCAACTCCAACCACCAACCCCTAACCCCTAACCCCGATACCTGCTGTAGCTGTCTTCAGCAGCAGTAATAATCAGCTTCATTTTCCCCCTCACTGTAGAAAAGAGTACAGGAAGTCATTATAGGATATCTTCCCGGACAGGTTTTTGTCGAGGTATGAGCTCAGGTGGAAGGCCTCATCGTGGGAGAGGTTGATGCCATACTGTCGCAGTACCTGTAGGGCAGGGAACAGAACGCACAAGTTTCCCACAGCTTATGAAACGCTCACACTGCTGTGACAGAACATTCGGTTTCTGGTCAACGTGAGCAGTCTTGCATCACCTCCTGTTTGTTTGTTTTCTTCAGTAAAACTTCAACCGTATATCAATGGGAAGCATGTTGTAAGTCACTTTGGATGAGAGTGTCTGCTAAGCAAATATAAATGTAAAAAATGTACACTACCGTTCAAAAGTTTGGGGTCACCTGCTGGAAACTATTTTTATCTCATAATTGACAATGCTTTACACCGTATACATTTCTGTAAATACTTTAAAATGACAAAAACACATGTAACAATGAACAAAATGAACATCACAGAAATGTTCAAGAAAATTATATTGAAAATTGAATCTTGGATTCCTCAAAATAGTTACCCTTTGGCGTGAGAATAGCCTCACAAACAGTGGCCATTCGGTTAATAAGTTTTAGCAGGAAATCACCCGACATGTTTTCCCAGCTATCCTGCAGCAATTCCCAGAGAAACTTGTAGGTTGCTTTGCTTTGACTCTTCCTTTCCAGTTTGTCCCATACAAGTTCTATGGGATTGAGGTCTGGACACTGGGCAGGCCAGGTCTTTAGTTTGAGTTGTTGTTCACATTCCTCCTTCACCAGATAGTTCTTGCACAACTTCAAGGTGTGTTTCGGGTCGTTATCTTGCTGAAGAATGAAGGAGTGCCCGATTAGCCATAGTCCAGATGGAAGGTGACCCCAAACTTTTGAACGGTAGTGTATAAAGACTATGTCAGTCTTTAAATGTGAGGTAGGGAACCCCAGTATCTGGGCAAGCCCCAGGGCAGGTACAGCCTGCTGTTTGATCTGCATGCTGATTGGTGCAGTTGGGTCAGGTGAGTGTACCTGTCTGAAATTCCCAAAGGAGATGAGGCCAGTCCGGTTCCGGTCGAAGGCGATGAAGCTCTGCCTCATGGGCCTCCAGAACCTCTGGACCGAGCCAAACATGCCGAGCAGGGAGTCTGCACACTGCCCAGTCAGAACCCCCACACTCATCTAGACCCAGGGAGAGAGCAGGACCGAACCAGGTCAGACCAGACCACACCAGACCAGACCAGACCTGCCTGGACCAGGTCAGACCACACATGGCCGGACAGGACTGGATCAGACTAGACCGGACCAGACCATCAGAGCACACAGAGACCAGCACGACTCCACCATCACCAGCTCATGCAGGCTCACCCTCCCCCCTCCCACTGGGGCGGACAGCCAATCGCCACCCCCAATCGGGGCTCCCAACCAGGGCCAGGTTTCAAACGGGTGCCTTGACCATCACACTACCCGAGGGCCCTGCCTTTATACCCGTGAGCAAAGTCCTTAACCTGAAGTGCTTCAGTAGAATATCCCACTGTAATAAATGTGTGTAACAATGTAAGCTGGGTAAATCTCTTGAGGATGAGGGCAGCTGCTAAGCATATAAATAAATATTGTAATATCTCAGCAAACTATATGAAAATACAAAAATAAAAGATGCTCGGGCTCTGTGCTGAAATAATGTTTGATTTATAGAGAGAGTGAGATCTGTGGCACAGTGAACAGCACCTTGGGGGCAAACGCGTTCTATATTTGCGGTGTCTGAGTTTTCCACCGTACGGCCTGTGATGTTCCACACGTATCCCTACAGTCTTTTTTCAACATGAATTACAGTCACGACTGATGGACACAGCAGCCTGAGGACTGTGCGTGTGATTGTTTTTGTGTTCATAGTTGGGGGACGTTAGAAATTACTATTTGAAGGCCTGAGAGGATTGAGGGGGGCAGGGGGTAGGGGGCTCCCGCCTACACACTCTTTGTTCAGCATAGCTTTACTGGGGTTCTTTTTTACCAAATATGTCAGAACCTGACAGACTCTGTTGTCAGAGGCGTAAAACCAGGACTGGGGAGGGAAGCCCAGCGGTGTGTTTAAGGAGTCTGCTCTCTGAATCACACCCTCCGTTCACTACTGTTTCTCTGCAGTGAGACATTTACACTGTGTGGAAATGAAAACCCAAACCAGCTCGTGTTACATTAAATATCTTTTAAGTATTCTGCCTACACAGACCAAGATATGTGTTTCAGCAAAGTATTTAAATATTTTATTTGTTACAAAAACTGCAGCTACGAAAGTTGAAAATATGATCCCAAAGAAAACACATGAAAACAATCATTTGTTAGTGCAAAACAACAGTTGCATGTGTTGCTTATTGTCACACCATGTTTGTGTGCATGGTTTTTAAAAACCTTTTATGCATATGTTTAATGTGGCATATTTACTGTACTGTACTGTACCAACCGGAATATCCTGTAGTTAAGAAGCAGAGAGGACAGAAGGAACGCAGGAGCTGAGTATCTGGTGAGTGTACATTATCTGTGATTTAATATGAACTGCAGGTCACATGATCATCCCTGTGGGCTCCAGGTCACATGATCATCCCTGTGAGTGGCGGGTCATACCGGGGTGCGGGGGAGGGGCACTTTGGGCCGGTCGAAGGCGGTAGCGGGACGGGGCTGCAGAGAGAGTACGAGCCGGCGCAGGAAGTCGGGGTAGGAGACCCTGCCATTCACAGCGATGCCGTACTTTACCGCCAACTGTTCCAGCTCCGCCCGAGCCATCTTCACCCTCAGGTCCTGCAGTATGGCTGAGACACAAACACACCACCCATCAGGACTGACTGTGTGTGTGTGTGTGTGTGTGTGTGTTTTGTTTGTCTGTTTGTGTTTGTGTTTGGGTGCATGCGTATGCGTGTGCGCGCGCATATGCAGTGGACCTGGGCCAAAAAATATCTGTCATTGAAATTGTATTTGTGAATGCCAACTCTTCCAAAAATGTTCCATTAATATTAAAATATTGAGCCTACATATTATTTGAAAGCATTTAATTATGTATAAGTTGAAATATAAAAAATATACAGTACCAGTCAAAAGTTTGGGTACACCTGCTGGAAACTAGGAGTAAACTGTTATCTCATAATTGACAATGTTTAACACCGTTTAAGTTTCTGTAAATACTTGAAAATGACGAAAAACACATGCAACAATAAACAAAAGGAACCTCAAAGCAATGTTCAAGAAAATGTAATTAAAAATGGAATCTTGAATTCCTCAAAATAGCCACCCTTTGCCATGATAACAGCCTTACAACCACGGGCCATTCGGTTAATAAGTTTCAGCAGGAAATCACCCGACATGTCTTCCCAGCTCTCCTGCAGCAATTCCCAGAGACACTTGTGGGTTGCTTTGCTTTGACTCTTCTGTCCAGTTTGTCCCATACAAGTTCTATGGGATTGAGGTCTGGACACTGGGCAGGCCAGGTCATTAGTTTGAGTTGTCCTTCATGTTCCTCCACCAGATAGTTATTGCACAACTTCAAGGTGTGTTTCGGGTCGTTATCTTGCTGAAGAATGAAGGAGTGCCCAATTGGCCATTATCCAGATGGAAGGTGTACTCAAACTTTTGACTGGTACTGTATATTTAAAATGTAAATATATTCTGTGGTTACGAAACCGTTAACATGTGCAATTAGAACATGATGGTGGAGGATTCCAAATGAGGAACAGAAATGCTAATGAGGACAATTGAATTAAACCACCTTTGAATTCAGGATAATAATTAAGCAACTCTATGCTAAAATTCTGTTCATCGTAGTCCAATATATTACAACTACTTTATAAATATTGAAATAGTTGTATAATTAGCATTCAAACAGTTAGAAAAGAGTTACATTCTGGAATGCGTATTCAAATAGTTTTGAATAATGGTTTCCTTCTAATGTATGCATTTTATTTTTTCACCAGTGGTGTATCGTCATCACGCTCATTACGATGGGACACTCCTCTCCACAGAGGCCACGACACCAGTCTAAATACAGAAACCTGGTGACCTGTATCTCCAAGCTCAGAGAAAAAGGAAAACTGCTGCGTTTGTAATTAACGCTCATTAGGTCTGTTCTCACTGCCGTGAGCATCCAGTAGAGCTCCATGTTCTGCAAGTATTTGGGGAAGAATTTAAAAATGAAGAAAAGCTACATTATGTGGCATTTTGTTGAAGGAGGACATTTCAGACACAGATGTGGTGTAGGCAGGACTGTGTTTGTTGCGTGTTGAGTGTTTGTGTCTTAAGAGGGACGCGTATTAACCCTTGTGTAGGTTCTGATGTTTAGAGCGGTGATATAGAAACAGGATATTCGCAGGCAGATGTGGGTCACATGCATATCATAAATACTTTAATTCTTTGGATACTGTTACATTTTGAAAACTCCTGCAGATTCACTAACCAAAACATACAATCATATGAAAGAAGAATTTTTGTTCTGAATATTGGTGAAAGTACTGCAGATATTTATTTTTTAAATGCCAGTAATCTGAAGAAAATATGACTGTTGGTTAAGGGTTAAAAGGGTTAAAGTATTTATTAAATAAGGTTAGGGTTAAAATAAGGTATTTGACCCACGTCTGCTTGCAGGGTCTGTCCCCCTGCCCTATCTGTTTCTAGGTAATGATCCCACTCTGACACCACTGTACCCAGGAAGCTATCCGTGCTGATCCCGCCGTCTCCCGCCACATCTTCCTCCCGGCACCGTCTCTGCAGCTCCCTCCAGCAGCCACGGATCTGGCTATGCACTCTCCTCTCCACTGAGTCGCAGCTACGCACTGTCCTGTCCAGTGCGTCACAGTTCTGCAGGGGGGCAGCCCCACCCCCCACCACCGAGTGACGTCCTGTCTGCTCCTCCTGATCCGCTGACTGGAGGAGCACCAACATATTTACAAAAATATATATATTTAAAAAGGAATAAATGTTTAAAATTTAAACCATTTTCAGTTTTAGTTTAGTTTAGTGAATTTGACATTTCACTTTAAAAAAAGACAATACATGGTTACATCCCGATGTACATGTACATTTTAAAAATACATATCAAGGATGACACAGAAAAGTCCTAGAACTTATTTCCATTGTTGTCCTTGTTGTTACTAGGTGTCATGGTGGTGTGTGTGTATTGTGTTTGTGGTGTAAGGTGTTGGTAGCATAATCAGTTACAATAAATAACAAAAAGACAAAATACATTTACATTAGGCATTGACAGCATAAACTAAATTCCAATAAATAACAACAATACCAAATACATTTACATTACTCCCATTAAATCTGCAATAGAGTTCATAATAATCAATTACATACATACTACCCTACTAACTGTTTATTTACAGAAGAACATTATCTAGAAGTCAATGTTTAAGTTTAGCCTTAAAGGTGACTGGGCTTGCAGTCTGTTTAATATCATTAACAGTTTGACACATTTAGATTTTGCAGGAAATGGCTGCTCAGAGAGGGTCAGTAGAGATCTATCCATGTCAGAAGACCTGGGTCAAATACATAACTGAAATACTTTAACTCTTCAGATGCTGGTCAAATTGGAAAACACTCCTGCAGATCTCTAAGATAAAAACGTGTTACACAACAAAATGTACAATCGGAGGAAGACTATTAGTAAAAATCTATGTTTCTTTTAAAACTGTCAGCAATCGCAGATCTGTGCTCTAATTTTGATTGAGAAACTCTGTACCTTTGCACGTCCGATGGTGCAGGGGGCGGTTTTGGGGCGCCGGAGGGCCGACGGGGGGCCCTCCATGCGCCCCGGTGATGTGACGGGCTGCCCTCTCTCTGATGTGACGGGCTGCCCTCTCTCTGAGCTCTGGGGTTCCCCCCTGGACTCCCCGCTGAACCTCTTCAGAAATTCTCTGTACTCCAGATTACCAAACTCATTCACCGGCAGCAGCTTCCACAAGCTTTCAAACTGGAGGAAGGAGAAGAAAAACGGTCTAATTACATGACGGAGCTGCTTCTTAATTAGGGAAAAACAAAAATGTATATTGGTGTTTTGCCAAATGGGCCCAGTATTTAAGGTTATTGCTTGTGCATTGTAATTTAGTCAGAATGCCTGCCAACTGCACAATATTTTCCACACAACGGACCCATGTACATTAAGTATAAAATGATGATTGTAGCACCAAAGTCCCAGCAATGTTCATTCACCCCCAAAATGAGTCTATTAGTGTGACCTTTGAGGCTGGAGGACTATCACTGCTGTTTCTACAGTTAACACAGTGTGATGGTTTCTTTTTTTTTTTTTTTCTTCAGATTTTTCCCCATTTTCCTCCCAATTTAGTAGCCAATTGTACTCTCGTTTCATGTCAACATGACCCCCCTGCCCTTGTACTGCAAGCTCGCTGCCGTAGGTCTGGGACTGGCAGTGACAAAGGCGATATTCCACCTCCTCCAAGACAGAACTTGCCAAGCTGTCAACTGTAACACACAGAGCCACTCTTGTATGCAGCGAGCTCATGCCAGCTTCCCTCCCCCCTGCCACAGGGCGGACAGCCAATCTCCACCCCGAACAAGACTCCTGTTCAGAGCTGGGCTGGCACAACCAGGGTTTGAACCATAGTGGGAAACCTGCACTCCGGGCAAGTGCCTTTACCATTGCTCCACCCAGGGGCCTCACACTATGATGATTTCTGTTTTCCGATATCATCTTTTTTTTACCATAGCACCTTTTTATTTCAGTGCACCTTCACCAAAATTAACTTTTTATTATTAGGGATTTGTTGCATTTGAATGTGTCAAGTGTACCCAAGTGTCCTCAACTTCCAACCAATCCTGTGTCAGCAAGCATGACATCATGTCCACATCAAAGAGTAAATTGTCTTTGTTTGTGATGTCATTTTTTATGACAGTAGGCAGAATTAATGCAGTGGTTCTTAGCTCTCCAGGACCAGAGCTAAGAACCACTGCATTAGATGAATGCCAACCTGACTCTCACCACAGGAGGCAGAGAGAGGACGTACCTGTTCATTTGTGAGCCGTAAGAAGTGACGGTCACAGATCATCCTGAAGTTCTCCATGGAGATGACATTAATGTGGCCGTAGTCCAGGTTGGCCATCTCCATGGCAACGGTGTATATTTTGGCACAGACCACTTCCTGGATGCGCTCCAGGATGCCACTCATCGGAAGGGGGCGGGACTTGGCAGGGCCCGCAGCTCTCTCCACTTTCTCCAGCCAATCAGCTGCAGTTTGAACCTTTCCCATTTTCACACAACACACATTTTTTAATACGCATATAACATTTACTTTTCCTCATTAACATGAAGGCACTTCACACACTCCCCGGTCCTATTGTTCGACTAACACATTCAAGCAGTTCCAGCTCTGCCAATACTCACATGCAATATTAATCCACCAGCCGTGGCCAGATTCACACTACACCACTTCCTCTACAAATACACATAAACTTTTTCCTGTAGAGATGCCTGGTCAGATATGCCTTGGAACAAATTGTGCTACAAAAAACAAGATATTCTGAAGGCGTGGAGTATAAGAAGTGAATTGTATATGATAAGTTAGCTGTATGTGTGGCTATTCTCTAGACCTGTACAGGTGAAGTAGCTACCTGCAGGGTAGGTGGGGTTACAGTGTGGTCTCACCTGGGTGTTTACGGTTGTGGGGTTACAGTCTTACCTGGGTGTTTAAGGTTGTGGGATTACACTGTGCTCTCACTTCCTGGTAGTTGAGGTGGAAGTGAAGCAGGAAGTGCTTCCAGGGTACGCTGTGGTCCTCCTCACTCACGGGCAGCTCGGCCAGCAGGTGTGTGAACTGCCTGTCCGACAGCCTGACGCAGAAGTGCTCCAGAACCCTCCGGAACTCCAGGGCCGAGACTGCGCCTGTACCACCTCTGTCGAACGCAGAGAACACCTGGAGACAGCAGGAACAGCAGGTATCACCTCAGATAGGTATGACTGCCTTGAGGCTCCGACAGCTCTTACAAACAAGGAAAGGAGAGAGCGGTTCTACATAATGTGGATTTGTGTATTTAATGCACTTCAAATGTGACCACCTCTGGTTCACTCTAACAAAGTGAACTCTGTCATTAGCAAACTGTCACTCTTTCCTGTATTGTAACATGTGCTGCTGTCAGATGCTTGCTGCTGATAGGTTTTTTTAAACATATTGACAGTACGTGTAACACGGCCACACCTGAGGTACAAATATTTCTAATACGCTTGCTTATTATAGATTTTTCACTTAAAATAAGAATTACATAAGAACATAAGAACATAAGAATACATAATGATGAGAAAGGGCCGTTCGGCCCATCTAGGCTCATCATGTCCTAATCTAAAGAGTATCTAGTACTACATGGACTTGAATAGCCCAAGCGTTTCTGCCTCTACTACCTGACCTGGCAAGCTGTTCCAGGCATTGACAACTCTCTGTGTAAAGAAAAACTTCCTAATATCTGTGCGGAATTTGCCTTTAACTAATTTCCACCTGTGGCCTCTTGTTCGGCTGACCCCACTTATATTAAAAAATCTTTGGTATTTTACTTTGTTAATCCCTTTTAGGAATTTAAAAACCTCAATCAAATCCCCCCTAAATCTCCGTTTGCTAAGTTTAAATAGATTGAGTGCCTTAAGTCTATCATCATAACTTTTACCTTTCATACCAGGTATCAGTTTAGTTGCCCTTCTTTGGACTTTTTCAAGAGCTTCTATATCTTTCTTGTAGTGCGGTGCCCAGAACTGCACACAGTATTCTAAGTGCGGTCTGACAAAGGCATTATATAACATTAATATAACCTCCTTTGATTTTACAGATCAGTAAAGTGTACAGAGAATATGGAACAGAACCAAGACTGTAATATTATAGAAGAAAATACTGCAGAGAGTACTAAAATAACTAACAATAATGTGCTGCATCTCTCTAATGTGCTCTCTCTCTCTCTTGTTCTTTCTCTCACTCTCATGCTTACTCATTCTCTCACTCTTTCTCACTCTCTTACTTTATCTCTCTCTCACATTCACTCTCTCTTGTTCACATTCTGTCTCTCTCTCTCTCTCTTCTTGCCTTGTGGAGGGTGTGGTAGGATTGGGTGACCGCCTCTCTAACTCTGTGCATCGCCCTATCAGAGCTGAGCTGCTCCACACTCTCAGTCTGGGGGAGGGGCTCTGGGCGGGGCCCAGGTGGTGCTCTGCGCTCCAATGCCCGCAGGAAGTGCAGGTATGACAGCTTCCTATCGTCCATACTGATCTTGAGACTGTGGAACAGTGCAAAGAAACACTCTGTTAGAGGCGTTAGCAGATTAGCCTGTTATAGCACCAGTTTATTAGAGCAGTGGTTCTCTGTAGTATGTTGGTTTTCATTCCAACCATAATTGCAATTAGAACAAGGTGTTAATTGTTCTCAATTATACACTTTTATTTTCTATTGAGGGATAATTAGCCTCTTAAGGCCATGTTATGTCAGAAATAGCTATGAATGCCATGTGCCATATTCACATCCCAGGACTTTTAATCAGTTAGATCAACTAATGCTTTGTGCTATAAAACAGGTTAATTTTGTTATTGATTAATATAAATACATAGACTGACTGGTGAAATCAATGGGGTTCCAACTTCTTACAGTGTGGACACCTGGGGCCTCATTTATAAAACGTACTTACGCACAAATTTGATCTTAGAACGTGCGTACGCTCAAATCCACGTCAAAGTTCAGATTTATAAAAACGGTCTTTGACGTGGAAAAGTACTTACCTCCACGTCAGGTTTCAACCTGGCGTACGCACTTTTCCTTGTGGCAATGTTTGAGTACTGCAGGTATTCGCGGTCTCGTCTCTTCTCTGTCCTGACCCCTCGCTGGTGAAATTATCTTCCGCAATCGGCCAGGACCGCGGAATCACTTGCGATCTTCCGCGAGAGACTCAAAACCCACCTTTTCAGACTCCACTACCACTGAATTCTGTACATCTAGCTAATTGTCATCACCACTGCCTACTTGCTCAACACTATATAACCCTGCTTACTCCATTAAAAAAAAATAATTGACTAACCTTTTCCTTCCCAGTGTTACAGGTATGGTACGCAGCTGCCTGCAATGGTTTATTGCTGTATTACTGCACTGATCTCTTGCGCGTACTATGATTGTTCCTACCATGTATTAATGTACATATTGTAAGTCGCTTAGTAGATAAGAGCATCTGCTAAATGCTTAAAATGTAAATGTAATGTAAAATGTATTCGGAAATCTAACAGCGCCAACATGTCGTCTGCTGCCTATTATTATTATTATTATTAGTAGTAGTAGTAGTAGTAGTAGTAGTATTACCAGATTGAACACATTGCTTAGGCTATACGTAATGGTTTGCACAATACATTTATTAATAAATTAAAACAACATAAGCTAAGCTACTTGTGGAAAACAAAACAAAAACACACATTGGTTTTCCAAAACTACCCCAATTAGAACAATTGACACATCCTTGAAATGTATTTAATACATATTATGGTTCCACGCGTGTAAAACACTTCGGTCAATCTGTAGGCTATAAAATAGAATGGCTTCGCTTCTCGAAGATATCGCCAACCGCGCAATAAGAAGGGAACGAGTTATTAGAGATTTTGACCTCAGTTTTAAATCAGTTTTAAAATTATTTACGTCCTTCAGGGACCTTTGCTGCCCCCGTTCACAGCCTGGGCTACAGACTGCCAGGCCACGTACTTGGTTGTACTGGTAAAGCCATTGGAAAGGCTCCCAAACAGCGTCCCTGCACACAGCTGCACCTCCGCCAACAAGACCTCGATTTCCGCCTCGCTAAAATTATTTTCTTGCAGCTCGCCATTATCAAGTAGAAAATTTCTGTTTTGATTCGTGCTCCTTTATATGCTAATGATATTAATTAGGGGGCGTTTACAAGGCGGAGATCTAAAACCATTCAGCTACGCACAATTTCAAGATCATTTGCGATTTATAGATTTCACATCTGGGGACTGGCGTACGCACGTTTTTTGGGCGTACGTTCAGTTTCTCGGAATCACACTTACGCACATTTCAGAAATGATCTTAGATCAAATATAGGATGGTTTCTACGCAACTTTTTATAAATGAGGCCCCTGGTCACTGAAACAAAAAAACAAAAAAAACAAACCTGCTAATATGTTGCAATTAATTACTGTTTCTTCTCTTCGGGCCAAATATTTGTTTTCAGCGTAATAATAAAGCCACAGCTAACGGTACCGTATGTCTGTGTTTCAGGTGAGTCTCCAGGTCACTGGGTCCAGTGATGTAAAGGGGAGTCATAGTCATGTATTTACCTGTCCAGGAGGTTTACGAGCTGAGCCTCCTCCACCTGCCTGCCATGTTTGTGGAGCAGAGCCAGAAGCTCCTCCAGTCTCACAAGGCTGTCTTTATTCTCATCCAGTCTGACCAGGCTGCAACTGAACTCTGTATAGTTCTCTCTGACCAGCTCCCTAGAACCACACCAGACACACGTCACTCTCGCTGCTGTTTTACTGAACGAGGCAGCAGGCCAGCAAGCTACAGAGATGGTACAGCATTACGCGAGCACGGTTTAACAATAAGCTAATTAACAGCTCAAAGAAGGATGGATTGTAACTAAATTACAGTTAAACAGTTGCTCAATGAATGGATTAGATTATTGCTTGATGACGGCTCAGTGATGCACTCTAACAGCAACTCTGGACCTTCTCCAGTCACCCCACTAACCCGGTCTTCTCCACTCACCCCGACCTTCTCCACTCACCCCAACTTTCTCCACTCACCCAATGTCCTGCAGTATAGCCTTGGTCTGTGCCTGTGAGCTAACGCTGTCCACTCGTCCCTGCGACTGTGAGTCTGAACGCTCCTCTCCAATCATGTGACTCTGGCCACGCCCACAGCCCTCAGCAGCCACCCCAAGCTTTTCCAAGAACTCTGAGTGGGTGAGCACGCCTTTGGCTTTATCGTCATACCTGTCGGCACAATCAGTGGATCATCAGGTCAGAGATTATATTTATGTACTCCCCTGCAGTGGTGGGCCGTCAGGGCCTGCAAGGCCTTCTCTGCTGGCCTAAAAAATATCTGAATCACAGACTGATGTTAGTTATATTTTTTCCATGAATACTTATTCAATAATTCCAAATGGTCTGTCCACTTCCTTTCATAGCTTTTCTGGTTGCGCTGCTTCCAGATGTGTATTTTCATATTAAAGCATTTAACCAATCACATTTCAGCCATCATTTGTTGCCAGGGTCAAAGAAATCTGCCTGGAGGCCTTCACAATCAGTTCTGCAGGCCCTGCAGCATAAAATAAGTGTTGATCAAACTGTTGCTTCAACCAATTAGATTTTGAGTTGGGGACACAAAGGCCTTCTAGAAGGCCTAGGTAACGTCAACGTATTCACACCCTTTGATTGGATAGTCAGAGAGTGTCTGACTATGATGTAATGTGATTGGTTAAATGCTTTAATATGAAAATACACGTCTGGAAGCAGCGCAATCAGGGGAAAAGCTATGAAAGGAAGCGGACAGACCATTTGGAATTATTTAATAAGTATTCATGGACAAAATATAATTAACATCAGTCTGTGATTCAGACATGGGTTTTCAGCCTAAAGCGACTTTGCCAGAAATACGAGCATTAGACTTTCAGCATGGCGATAGAAAAAGGACTTCTTGATGGAACTGAAACACACGGATAATCTGTACGACAGAGTAATTGAGGAAAGAAAGGGGGATGGATTTTGTGTACAAATAATACGGATTTTTGGTGAGTAAAATGTTGCTATTTTCCTAAATAATATTGCAATTTTATGAGGTTATTATTGATGATTTTTTATGTGTGTCGCAGCTGTAGCACCCCGGTTTGTTTCTTCAGTAAAGGCATTTATACTGGATACACGAGTTATCTATCTTCGATGCAACGGCAACGGGTGTCTGTTCGGTTTGTTTTTGCACTTTGTTTATTTATCTTTCTTCAGTCATGTTTCATTCTCGTTCTGTTCCACGTCTGTCATTGTTCCTGTTCGAGTTCCTCTCCTTGTCTTGTCATGCACTTCGGGAAATTCTATGTTTCGTTTTTTTAGGGAGGAGGAGGAACGCATAAAGAAATCTGCGTGCGAATAAAGCGGAACGTGAGAAGCGTACAGAGATAGGACGAGAGAGAATGACAGCGATAGTTAGAAGCGTGAGATAATTAGTGATTAGTAGTGTTAGTAACTTAATCTAAATCCCTAATGTTAGTAGATTAGTTGGTTAGTACTATATACATCTAACTAATATATACAAAGTGTAATTAGAAAGTAAGAAGGAAGTAAAACGAGATTAGAAACGAAGACGGAAAAACCGAAACATAGAATTTCCCGAAGTGCATGACAGAACGAGAATGAAACATGACTGAAGAAAGATAAATAAACAAAGTGCAAAAACAAACCGAACAGACACTCAAAACATAACAATAAGATGGCTTTTATAGCCATAAAATAGTTATTGAGGGGTGGATTGATTCAGACGGAGCACTACTGAAGGCCTAGGTGTGAAATGCACGGCCCGCCACTGCTCTCCTGTATTCTCAGAAAGAGAGACATTTTCTTTATCAACTAAACATTGAAGTTGTTAACACGAGACCTCCCTGTTTAATGAAAATAAAAATAACAGTTAAGAAAGGATAAAGTATATTACATTACAGGCATTTATCAGACGCTCTTATCCAGAGCAACTTACAGTTTTTACATTTCTTTACAATCCATTTATACAGCTGGATATTAACTGAAGCAATTCAGGTTAAGTACCTTGCTCAAGGGTACAACGGCATTGTCCTACCTGGGGATTGAACCTGCAACCTTAATATTACAAGCCCAGTTCCCTAACCATTTCCCTAACCACTCTACCACACTGCCGCCTATATTACTATTATTATTACTGTCATACTACTATTACTATACTACTATTACTACATTACTATGTAATGTAACGTTAAAGTAAGAAATATGAAAAAACATTCTAGTGGCCCAGACTACGCGGGTGTCTAGTCTAGCGCACAAGAATAAAACGTGTCTTACCTCAGCCAAAGTTTTTCAAACTCGTTAGGGGTAATGGGTAAAGCGTACATGTATAGCAGCTGCCTCAGTTCCCTCTTAAAGACCAAGCCCTGCCCATCCTCATTAAAGTGGCTAAAGGCCTGCACAGAGAAAAAACACACACCAAGGCCACCATATGCATTCGGTTCTCATGGAATATGACACATTCAAGATTGTGGGACAATGAAACAAAATCAGGAAAACGGTAAAATGTACAATTTAAAGCTAAAATTATTTCCTCCTCTCCTCCTCTTGGAGGTTTTTGATTAAAATGTGAAGGCATTCAATTTACAGAGCAGCAGTGCTTTGCTTAGTCCCTGATATCACATGAATCACATGAATTCTGAATTATGTGAATAAAATGTAATTTTTGGATATTTCACATGGGATTCACATATTTACACAAGTATACTACACATTGACACATGTGTACATCATGTGAGCACATTTACTACACAGGTATTCAAATCACATATAAACATGTTTTTTCATATGTAAAATTCATGCAATCAGTTTTTTTGGTTAGGATAGCATCTATGAACCCAAATGACAGAGCTGTCACTGCACTTTAACTGTGCTGTCACTGTACTCTAACTGTGCTACGACTGCACTGTCACTGTGCTGTCACTGTGCTGTCAGTGTTCTTTTAATGTGCTTAAATAGTGCTGTCAGTGTGCTGGCCCTGTGCTTTCACTGTGCAATATTCTGTCAATTATTCTGTGCTGTTTTTTCTGTTCTGAAGGCGGCAGTGTAGTGTAATGGTTAGGGAGCTGGACTTGTAACTCAGAGATTGCTGGTTCAATTCCCAGGTGGAGCGCTGCCATTGTACCCCTGAGCAACTTAACCTGAATTGCTTCAGTAAATTATCCAGCTGTATAAATGGATTATACACTGCCCGTCCAAAACAAAAGTCACACACTCTAATATTTTGTTGGACTGCCTTTAGCTTTGATTATGGCACGCATTCGCCATGGCATTGTTTCGATAAGCTTCTGCAATGTCACAACATTTATTTCCGTCCAGAGTTGCAGGAATTTTTCGCCAAGATCTTTTATTGATGATGGGAGAGTCGGACCGCTGCGCAAAGTCTTCTCCATCACATCTCAAAGATTCTCAATGGGGTTAAGGTCTGGACTCTGTGGTGGCCAATCCATGTGTGAAAATGATGTCCCATGCTCCCTGAACCACTCTTTCACAATTTGAGCCCGATGAATCGTGGCATTGTCATCTTGGAATATGCCCGTGCCATCAGGGAAGAAAAAATCCATTGATGGAAAAACCTGGTCATTCAGTATATTCAGGTAGTCAGCTGACCTCATTCTTTGGGCACATAACGTTGCTGAACCTAGACCTGACCAACTGCAGCAACCCCAGATCATAACACTGCCCCCACAGGCTTGTACGGTAGGCACTAGGCATGATGGGTGCATCACTTCATCCACCTCTCTTCTTACCCTGATGCACCCATCACTCTGGAACAGGGTAAATCTGGACTCATCAGACCACATGACCTTCTTCCATTGCTCCAGAGTCCAATCTTTATGCTCCCTAGCAAATTGAAGCCTTTTTTTCACTGACAAGTGGTTTTCTTAAGCCTCACTGACCCAAGTGGTTTTCTTAAGCGTGTGGAAATGCTCTTACTTTCCCAAAACATAGCCGTGAGTTCTACTGTGTTTTTTACTTTTCATCATTGTAAGTGATGTGGACAATCATTCAAGGTTTTTTTTCCACCTTATTGCTTTCAAGATGATGGTTCAACACTATCCTTCCAGGTTTTAATAATGCTGTTGATTTTAGTAGTTTCAGCAATCTCCTTAGTTGTTTTCATTGCATGCAGGCGTTTAATTTTTTTTTTTTTTTTTTTTTTTTTTTCTGATTTTATCCCATTTTCTCCCAATTTGGTAGCAATCATTCAAGGTTTTTCGCTGCCGTAGTCCTGACCACATTGCTTCCTTCGAAGATGATGGTTCACCACTATCCTTCCAGGTTTTAATAATGCGTTGGACAGTTCTTAACTCCAATTTTAGTAGTTTCAGTGGCAATCTCGTTTAGTTGTTTTCTTTGCTTGATGCAGGCCAATAATTTGACCCTTCTGAAACAGATTAACATCTTTTCCACGACCACAGGATATGTCTAAGAAATGAGAAGCTACTCACTGCATCAGTTAGGATTAAATAACTTGTCGCCAGCTAAAACATATTAATCACTGCAGTAATTATCCAATGGAAGGCTCTTACCTATTTGCTTAGTTAAATCCAGGTGGTGACTTTTTCTTTTGGCCAGGCAGTGTATGTAAAGAAATGTAAAACTGTGTAAGTCGCTCTGGATAAGAGTGTCTGCTAAATGCCTAACATGTAATGCAATGTAAAATGTAAAATGTAAATGTAAATGTAATGAATCATCTGATCATGGGACCAAGTGAGACTCACCTTTGCCATCTCTGACCAGCCACTGCGAGCTCGGGTGACCAGGTGGCTGTGAACCTGCTCACCTGCTTCTTCCTCAAACCACTTTGATCTGTGGGAAAAATGACAACAAGAATAATATTTTACAGACTTGCACACTGTTTTACTGCAGCCCGTATCTGTGTGGTGTGTAGGGAAAGCCCCAGCTGATAGCAGTGTGTAGCTCACTGTGG
The DNA here is from genome assembly GCA_029706075.1 of Aldrovandia affinis. Lineage (NCBI taxonomy): Eukaryota > Metazoa > Chordata > Actinopteri > Notacanthiformes > Halosauridae > Aldrovandia > Aldrovandia affinis. The sequence continues at coordinate 400,197 of JAINUG010000359.1, read as the reverse complement.
GGAGAGACATGGTGATATATAACTACAGATGAGTTCACCTGATTAATGTCCCCCAGTGCTTAGCAGGCAGGCATTGAGGTTATTAATAAAGTCATGGTATTAAGTGGGCTCCTTTAAACAAAACTGTGGAAATAGGTCAATATATCTTTGCAATACTTTTAAATAATATACATTTAACATTGAATAAATCTTCTGCAAAGTAAAAAAAATTATAATAATTGCAAACCATCCACATCTCATTATGTCTGAGGCTCCAATTGTTTCAGCAGTGGGTTGTACATCGTGAACCAGTAGCCAAGCTAACTCTGACCACTTTTACACGAACCAGGAACTTCAGAAACGGCTCAAAGGTGCCAGCAAAGTCTAATGTATGTTACGTAACACAGATAATCCAGGCAGAGAGTTAATTACCCTAACATCCCATTACATGTCAGCTGTCTGCTGTACAGGACCTGCAGGGCTTAGACACAATGATATTCACCATGGAACAGGTTTTTTGGTCCTGCTGGTCATATCATTCACCCTGTCATTCACCTTGGTACAGGTTCTTTGGCCCTGCTGGTTACATCATTCACCCTGTCATTCACCATGGTACATGTTATCTTTGGTCCTGCTGGTTATATCATTCACCCTGTCATTCACCATGGTACATATTATCTTTGGTCCTGCTATTTGTTGATGAGGTACAAAGGTCTGACCACTCTCAGGACCAATGCACCAAATGTTCCAGGCATCCTCTAGCCCAGAGGCCTGAAGATTCTGCCATGCAGCTGATTCTCAGAGCATAGGAACACAGAGGCACAATGTACTGGCACTTCAACAGACATGCATGAAAATAATCATATACACTGGGGCCCTGGGTAGCGTAGCAGTCTAACGCAATGCACCGGGAGTGCAAGCTGCCTACTAGTCGCTGTTTGAAACCCGACTTCGTCAGTCTGACTCTGGCTGGGAGCTCCGCCCGGGGGTGGTTTTTGGCTGTCTGCCCCAGGGGGTAGGGGGAGGGATAGTCGGCACGAGCTCGTCGAGAAGCGCGAAGGGTGCTCCCGAAGTTCTGTCTCGGAGGAGGCGTATCATTGCCAGCCTCGGGATATTAGCTTGACCCGGAGGACGGGCAGCGGGCTCGTGAGGGGAGAGCAAATAGAAATAAATATAGGGTTGAATTGGCTACTAAATTGGGAGAAAAATGGAAAGAATTATAAAAAATTAAAAAAGGCAGTTTGTCATGATTAAAAAGATTATTTTGCCTCAAATGATGTGTCTATAGCAAGTGAAGTCAGTTTTATTTATTGATTTACTTGTCACCACTCAACAAATTCATAGCACAACACAGGCATATACACTCACACACCAGCAACACAATAGCAATATATTACAGGTATTAATTGCATTATTTACCTGCAAGGTAAAAAAAACACTGAGGACCAATATAAATCAGTTATGAGACACAGTAATGAAATTATAACTGGGTCTATATGAATAGTAATAATAACAGCTTATACTCATAAGTGCTTTGCATAAACACAAAGATGCTGGATAAATTAGGATGTTTCTGTTATGCAGGGCAATATTACTATTTTACATTTTTTGGGGGGGGGGGTTTTAGGCTCACCTGCTGGGAGAACGAGGCTGTGGGCCAGGTTTGCTGGTGGCCTGGACGGTGTTGAAGAACTCTGCATAGTTCAGCGTGGCCCCAGGTTCGAGGCCCAGAAGGTCCAGCATGCGCTGATACTCTGTCTCCATGGTGACAAACCTCAGGCTGTCATACAGAGCTCTGAAGTCGCACCGGTTGATGACGCCATCTCGGTTCTTATCCATCAGAAGGAAAGCAGTGAGGATGTCCTGAAAAGCCGTTAACATTTTACAGGGAGCTATAATTCGATAGACTGCGTTACGTATGATGAAGGGGGGGACGGGACAATAGTTCTCTATGTTAGATTGTGTTAAGGGCGATGGTTTTCTGTTAAACTGTGTTAGGGGAGCGATGGGTCTCTGTGTTAGACTGTATTAGGTGGTGATAGTTCTCTGTGTTAGACTGTGTTAGGGGGTGAGGGTTCTCTGTTTTGGGGGACGGGACAATAGTTCTCTATGTTAGATTGTGTTAAGGGCAATGGTTCTCTGTGTTAGGGACGATGGGTCTCTGTGTTAGACTGTGTCAGGGGGCAACAGTTCTCTGTGTTAGACTGTGTTAGGTGTGATGGTTCTGTGTTAGACTGTGTTTGGGGGGCAGTAGTTCTCTGTGTTAGGGGTTATTGTTCTCTGTGTTAGATTGTGTTAGGGATGATGGTTCTCTATGTTAGACAGTGTTAGAGACGATGCTTCTCTGTGTTAGATTGTGTTAGGGACGATGGTTCTCTGTGTTAGATTGTGTTAGGGACGATGGTTCTCTGTGTTAGACAGTGTTAAGGACGATGCTTCTCTGTGTTAGATTGTGTTAGGGATGATGGTTCTCTATGTTAGACAGTGTTAGGTACGATGCTTCTCTGTGTTAGATTGTGTTAGGGACAATGGTTCTCTATGTTAGACAGTGTTAGGGACGATGGTTCTCTGTGTTAGATTGTGTTAGGGACTATGGTTCTCTATGTTAGACAGTGTTAGGGACGATGCTTCTCTGTGTTAGGTTGTGTTAGGGACGATGGTTCTCTATGTTAGACAGTGTTAGGGACGATGGTTCTCTGTGTTAGATTGTGTTAGGGACGATGGTTCTCTGTGTTAGGGGGCAATTTGTTTCACTGGTTAAAGATATCCGTTTTCTCTCACTCTGTGGTGTTCCTCGATCCTCTGCCTCAGCTGACATAGACAGTCCTCTGCCGTCATGAGGCTCGACTGCTTCCCGTTCACACAGTTATTGTCCTCCGCACCCGTTTCCTGCTTCAGCTTATCTGTGCAGCAGCAATCAGTGTTATTACACAAACTGTGCAGAGATCAGTGTTATTGCAGTACACACACCATGGTTATTACACACACACTGTGTAGAGATCAGTGTTTTTACACACACACACACACACACACACACACACACACACACACACACACACACACACACACACACACACACAGTGTAGAGATCAGTACTATTAGACACACACTGTGTAGAGATTAGTGTTATTAGACACACACTGTGTACAGATCAGTATTATTAGACACACACTGTGTAGAGATCAGTGTTAGTAGACACACACTGTGTAGAGATCAGTGCTATTAGACACAAACTTTGTAGAGATCAGTATTATTAGACATACACTGTGTAGAGATCAGTGTTATTCGAGTACACACATTCTGGAGAGATCATTTTTATTACATTTTACACATACATATTAACACATAATTCTACTGCTACCGATTAGTGATGCTGGATGACAATGTGATTTCAAAGGATTTCATTTATGTGCTACTTACTGAAAAGAATATAATTGTTTGTTTTTGTTGACAAATATATTGTTTGTGAGGCAAGATTAACCACATATCAGAGATTTCTCTAAGATATCAAAGTTTAAAACAACAATGACGCATCCTACATTTTATTAAACTTTCTGAGGTTCGAAAAGCCTGACAGTACCCTTTAGGTTTGTTCTTTTAATTGTTCTTTTCAGAACATAGAAATGAGTGATGTCCCTTTCACTGTAAAAGCTTCCAATCAAGATGCACAATTAGGCAGAATATTAAAAAACTCTGAGCTGTTCTTTGCTCCTACTGGTTTTCACCAGTAATGAGAAACACGGACCTACGTATATATAGGCTTAATTCTTTTGCAGAAGGCTCATGAAGTTATAGTCTTTTTGGATGAGGGACTAACAGAGGGGGAGGGCAGAGGAGAGAATGATGCTTTGTTAAACATAATAGTTTTGAGTGGTCACTCTCACCCTTTAGAGGAGAATTTATACCCATATTCAGTTTTGTAACAATTGTAGTACAAATAGAATTGCATATACATCTTTTTTTATAGATACAAGAATTATAGCTAAAACAAACAGAAAGATGATTTTCTCAGCAACTTCCTGTTCATCTTACTGAACTGAACTACTTATGAATCTCCCATAATGCTGGTCTTTTTATCTCCCATCTGCCAACCAGGCAAAAAACATGCATTGAAGTCTGTAAAAACGAGGCATCGAGGAAAATAAAATAATGGATCACTGTCCAACTTGTTCATAATTTGAGTAATTATTAATGTCAATGTTGTTAACGGGATGGAAACAGGACAACCGTGCGCTCATGCCAGGAGACCCCACCCCACCTGTTCAAATCCCTCTCTCTTTGATGCCGTGAAGAATAGGTGACAATGTGTTTCACCTTTAAACTGGGAACTTGCCGTAGCTTTTATAGACGTTCTATCTACTGATTGTTTTCACACGTATACTGTATATCGTGGGTTAATGAAACATATATGAAAGTGAGACCTTTGAGTAAATGTACCGTGTAAACACCTTCACTTATCTGATGGTGCATGCGGTGCTCGGCCTGTGCTACCTGGCTGCTAGTTGACCGTTCAACCTTCTGCACAGGTGTCACTGTCTGCCACGTGCGTCAGGTGTGCTCGTCTGTCAATTCTCACCGTATTTAACCAAGAAGTCGGCGTGGGAGAGGTTTCCATCCTTAAAACCGAGAGCTTCGACAAGAATGTCAAACTCCCCCTGATCAAGAATGATTCCGCTGTCCTCCAGTATCTGCAGCAGGGAGCACATGGTCACTCTACGCCACTGCCGATCCATCCACGTGTGTAACGCCTCCCACATCGTTCACCCTGGCAAAGCACCTAGGCAAAAACTCCGAGAGACCATCTCTGACCGGCTATACACAACTTCCGCATGAGAGAGACTAACTGATTACACAACTATCCATTATCCATCGTCCATTACCCATTATTCACTATCCACCATCGCCTATCCTTTATCCTCTACCCCAGCGGTTCTCAAACTATGGGTCGCGACCCCACTTGGGGTCGCCAAAGGGTCATGGTGGGGTCGCCAAAAAATTTAAAAATTTAAATAAATTAAAAAAAATTTTTAACCATAAGCATTTCTTTACATTTTTTTAATGAAAAACAAATTGGCAGTTTTTTCGTAAAATCTGGTTTTTCTGACCGATTATTTTTAATCTACCGACATGCATGAATTTAATCCAACGCATGCGTTTAACGTTACTGCACCCCATTGCATGTGTAGCGCGCCAATACAGCAGTCACGAAAATTGACACGTTTGTTGTCAGGAGTGGTGCTGGAATTGAGTCAAATTCTAGCAAAAGACCAGCAGAAAATTACAAAAATACAAATAAAACAAAAAGGAATAAAAGAAGTTATGACCCGAAATTCCTCACCTATGGCTTTACATGGACAGGACATGAGGAGGACCCAAGACCACAATGTGTCGTGTGTGGGGAAGTTCTAGCTAACGAGAGCTTTAAGCCATGGAAAATGCAACACCACTTGCAAACTAAACACAGCGCATTAGATTTCTTTCAGAGCAAAGCAGAAAACGCTTAAAACTGAACAGCAGCAAACTTTCTTTTTGTCAGAGGAAACAAAACGTTTTACAAGGACAGAAAACGATGAACTGTGTTCAACACTAATAAAGATATCATAAAGATATAGCCTGTGAATGTACTGTATTTGCTACTATTAAGTCTGTTTTATTTGTTTTTCATAAAGATATAGCCTGTGAATGCATTTGCTACTATTTTGGAAATAGACCACCAATATATGTTTCTGGACTAAAGTTTTTCAGCGTTGTAATTGCACTATCATTTATGTATGGGGTCGCGATTTTTTCCCACCCATGAAATGGGGTCGTGGAGTAAAAAAGTTTGAGAAACCCTGCTATCCATAATGGTATCAATAACATATATAGTAACATATATAATAATGATAACAATTATAACATCAGCGCTACAAAAATAATGGTTAAACATAAATATGCAATTATTCAGATACAAATATTACTGTCACACGCCACGTGACAATACCTGGATGGGAACAGAGCAGCCAGGAGACGGAGTGGAGTTTGTCGGTCTACGGACCAGATTATTATTATTATTTTTTTCTGTCTCTCCCCCCAGACATGGGGAAGAGACAGTGGGAGTAGCAGGTTAACATAAAACAAAGACAAACACAAACACCAACACAAAATCTTCACCCTACTCACTGCAAAGCTTTCGGGTAAAAACAACAAACTAAAATAACAAGCTAAATTAATCAAAACTTACGGGACACCGCACCTCTTCATCCTCTTCACCCCTGGAACCTCCCCAGGCACACACATATCCAGTGACCTTTCAAGTACTTCCCACCCATGCATACTGAGACACTCGACTTTGCAGTCCGAGTTCTCTTACCCATGCATACAGAGACACTCGACTTTGCAGTCCGAGTTCTCCAACCCATGCATACAGAGACACTCGCCACTCCCCACAGTGAGAGTTCTCGGGCTGAGAAACACTCTCCACTGCCCGAGAGAATCACACAAATAAAACCGAGGCGGACACCTCTTAGTGCGCCCTCTATCACGATCCCTCTTTCCCACACACACAAGAAGCACTCTACTTTTGACAAACGCACACAAAACTCAACAAACATCAAATATAAAACCTTCACACATCCAACATTCCACATTCCACATTCTACATTACAACACAACACGATACCATACGCGTGCTCACGCACACGCACACTCACAACAATGACAACAGAAGACTCATGAAACACACAAAGACAAAAGACTAACTGATTCCCCACTCGCCCCACCTGCTCTTAAATAGGCTTAGTTTCTGCCTGGCTCAGGTGGGACTCAGGTCATCCATCTATCAATCACTCAACACTTAAACAATTCACATTCACACAGACACCCAATCAGCCAATTGACTTCCATATCAATTAACTGATTGACACCAATTAAATAATAATTAAATCAACTACGGCCTTTGGAGCAACCTTCCGGGCGACAGTTCACTCTCACACTCTGTGAGTGCGCCAAACCTGCCCCCGGAAAGTCTCCCTGCTCCAAAGGCCTCCACCACATGTAAGACACAGGCAACCATGCCACTCCCACGTGGCCGAGACCGACGCCCTCCACAATTACAATCTCAGGTTTGAATTGTAGAAGAGGTGTTCTATTATGTATTATATTATTATATGCAATGTAAGAGTGTTCAGACACTGAACACTGAACCATTCTTTTAAATGGTTAAGAACTTAATTACTCTTTATAAACTTTAAAAAAATAAATGTTTGTGTTTGCTCTCATGCAATTTTTGTGTTGGATGTACTTTTTCTAATGCGTCTGTGCATGTATTTAGTTTTGTTTGTTTTTATGTTTTTAATACATACTTTACTTTTTCTGTAGTTTATTGGCGACAGGTGTTGGAAATAAGCCTTTGGCTATAAACACTTAATGCAATGACTGTATGTCAACATTGTAACACTGCTTTTAGCTATGTCCCTGACAGATAAACAAACAAAATAAGAAATAACATAAATCAATGCATTATCTGATTGCACATGTACTGCTTGTCTGTAAATAAAAACATTTGAAACGTACCTTCCTGAAGTGTTTGGAGGAGAGTGTTCCACCCGGATTCCCTCCTGTTGTCAGGAGACAGTTGTGCATGGCAATGCTCCGCAGGGCAAGGTTCTCTCTCAGTTTCCTCAGGACCTTGTCCTCCACCGCCCGACTCTTAACGCTGTGAAGGGAGAACCTAGAACAGGGGGGCAAGTTATTCTTATTACTTAGACTTTAGACTTAATTTTTTGAAAAATAAATGTATTTCTTTTGTCCCATTTTCTTCCAGTTTGGTGACCAATCATACCCTCTTTTAGTTAAACTACCCTCTCCTCTTACACTGTGAGTTCACCACCACAACTCTCGGACCGGCAGTGACAAAGACGCCAAATCACCTCCTCCGAGACAGAACTTGCCAAGCCATGGAATGTAACTGGCACACACAGAGACGCTTGCATGTGGCAAACTCATGCCGGCTTATTCCCCCCCAGCCTAGTGCCGCCCCCTGAGTGGGAGTCCCGGCCAAAGCTGGACTGGGCTAGGACCCAGCAACCTGCACTTAGAACAGTGCCTTGTTGGGCTATTCTGGTTAAACTGTGTTAACTCTGTGATTGGTTTACCTGCCTCTCACTCATGCTACCTGCCTGAGCTAACACACACACACACACACACACACACACACACACACACACACACTCCAGCTGTGCTACCTCTTGTTTGGGCTCTGGGCCCTTGTGGTGCTCTCTGTCTCATCTCTCCTCTTCGACATGCCCAGACTGTTCAGAAACCCGCCGTAAACGACTCTTCCTGAGTCGATCCATGGCTTGCAGAGTCTGTAGGAGGTGAGGAGAGATGTCTTTATGGGCCCACAGACTCAACAGCCATACCGCTCTGTGACTGTCTCCTGCCTGATTTCTGAGGCTAAGCAGGGTTGAGTTTGGTTAGTACTGAAGCTAAGCAGGGCTGGGTTTGGTTAGTACTGAAGCTGAGCAGTTGTGGGCTTGGTTAGTACTGACACTAAGCAGGTGTCGGCTTGGTTAGTACTGAAGCTAAGCAGGTATGGGCTTGGTTAGTACTGAAGCTAAGCAGGGCTGGGTTTGGTTAGTACTGAAGCTGAGCAGTTGTGGGCTTGGTTAGTACTGAAGCTAAGCAGGTGTCAGCTTGGTTAGTACTGAAGCTAAGCAGGGTTGGGCTTGGTTAGTACTGAAGCTGAGCAGGTGTGGGCTTGGTTAGTACTGATGCTAAGCAGGTGTCCGCTTGGTTAGTACTGAAGCTAAGCAGTTGTGGGCTTGGTTAATACTGAAGCTAAGGAGGGCTGGGCTTTGTTAGTACTGAAGCTAAGCAGGTATGGGCTTGGTTAGTACTGAAACTGAACAGGTGTGGGCTTGGTTAGTACTAAAGCTAAGCAGGTGTGGGCTTGGTTGGTACTTGGATGAAAACTAAGTTTCTGCTGGAACTGGTGTTGGTGGGCCAGTTGGGGGGCAATGTTCTCTCTGACCAAAAATCCCAAACGGCCCTGCCCAGTGATGTGTACACTACACTGTAGGTGACACCGTCTTAAATTGGAATGTTAAATCAAGGTCCTGACTCACCATGGTCATTAAAGGTCCCATGGTACTTATCACAAATGGTAAGCGGTTACCTCGTGCCATAGCCTGCAATCATTCTGTAATGTGGCTTTGGAGGAGGAGGCAGGATGCAAGCATGTTTTTACAAAAAATGTGTTTCTGATTTTTTCCCCATTTTTTCTCTTCGTGGACAATTATACCCTCTATTTCTTTCGATTTACCCTCCCCCCACAAAGTCTGGCTCTAACTCTATAGTGACTCACCTGTGGAAGTGGCTGTCTGACACAGGTAGCCCGTAGCGTTGGATAACCTCCCTGAGCTCATGTTGCTGAACTGTCCCGTTCTGACTGCAGTCGTAACTCCTGAGTGCCTCCATAACCGAGTCGAGCTGCTCAGAGAGTTTATCCTGCAGCAATGCCTCCACCTGAACACAGGTAAACAGAGTGGGCACACCTGCACTGGCTGAGTGAGACTGCCCCGTTTCCCCTTACTGCACCTCACTGCAGCGCACAACCATAATCTGCTTTCTCAAACACTCTCTTCCCTTCACAACAACCTTTCAAATACAAACTCTTCCTCCAGTAACATAAATAAACAATGAAATAATGTTTTCTCCAGCATGAATGGAATGTTACCCCAAATTCCAAACCAACACAGAGTTACTGCGCACAGAATTTTTCTCCGGCATTCGAAATCTGTCCTGCTGTGCCACGATTGGCTATTTCATCCTTAGAGGAAGACTCTCATTGGTTAACTCACTGTGCTCCAGGCCTGTGTCTCAGCAGCTCCCCTATTGCTCTGTGGAGCCTGCTGTGTGTCTCCACTGCACTCCCTCATCTCTACCTGTAGATGGCAAAACACACATACTCAGGCCAGGACTCCATGTCCCCCCCATCCCCCATCCCCCATCCCCCATCCCCCATCCCCCATCCCCCATCCCCCTCCCTCCCCTCCCCCTCCCATCTCATTGGAGGTGCACACACCATTAAATGTTCAGTTACCGGGTTACCCACTGATGGGTGGAGTACTGGAGGCAACAGTGCTACTAGGTTAGCAGCCGGCAGGTGGAGTATTAATTGTGACTGTATTAGCCTCTGGTAGGTGGAGTGCTAACAGTGGTAGTGTTACCCTGCCCGCGCCGGGAGCAGCTCCAGGGTTACCGGGTTAGCCACTGTTGGGTGAAGTATTAGAGGTGAAGGTGTTAGCTGCTGGTAGGTGGAGTGCTAACAGTGGTAGTGTTACCGGGTTACCCGCCCGTGGCGGGAGCAGCTCCAGGAAGCGCTGGTCATGTATAACACCGGTGTGCTCGGGGTCCAGCAGGATCATCAGCTCCTTCAACTGCCGCTCCGTCAGGCGGAACCTCCGGCCCTCCATCACCCTCCGCAGCTCCGCCCGCGTGACACGCCCACCCCCACCCTACAGGGTTCACAAATCTGGTCAGCAGGACCTCTAAAAGATATTTATTCATTTATTTATTGACAATTTTTATTTTCTTTATTCAGATTTTTTCCCAATTTTTCTCCCAGTTTAGTAGGCAATTCAACCCTCTATTTATTTCAATTCGCCCTCCCCTCACAAGCCCGCCGCTCGTCCTCCGGTTCAAGCTATTATCTCAGAGACGGAACTTTGCCCACCTGTTTAGGAACACCCTTACTGCTCCTCGGCAAGCTCGTGCCGACTTTCCCTCCCCCCACCCCCTGGGGCGGACAGCCAAAAGCAGCCCCCGACTCAGTCAATGCAAGTGCGTTAGACCGATATGCTATTCGAGGCCCCTTATTTACTATTTTCAATGTGGATGTTAGAGCATCCAGTATATGGTACCACAGTTAGCTAGTTTTCATCTTCCCCAACTACAGGTTACCCTTGGTTGCCAGGTCCTGTTGTTGCAGTGAGGAGAAACTGGGCAAGAAGCCACACCCCCTCACTGTCTCGAAAGCAGGGGTGTTAAACTCATTCCATCGAGGGGCCGAGTGTATGCAAGTTTTTGTTGCAGCCAATGCACCACACCGGGTGATTTCAATTAGTTCCCCTCCTTGGTTGAAGAGGTAAGATAATTAGTTACATCATCTGGTGTGGTTGCAGGTTGCAGGTTGCAACAAAAACTTGCATACACTCGGCCCCCCTCAATGAAATTAGTTTGACACCCCTGCTCTAAAGTCTGCAGTCCACAGAGTCCAAGACTGTCTGTCATTGTGCCTGATGAAACCCACACCCCTAATTGATCAATCCTGATCAATCACCAATCATCTTCACAAACCACCTTGCCAGGACACAGCATAAGGCAATACCAAAAAGAGTCAAATATTAATATCAGGGTGTTTTTTCCCCTTTTTCCATTGGCAGGATTATCCTTTAAAGAGTTATACTTTTGGCACCGAAACATACAAACATGCATTGTGAGTCCGAGCACGTTCTCCGAGCTTCGGTTGTTCTCCCCAGAGCTCTGATAAAAAAAACTGGCTCATGCTGAAAAGCTCATTACTAGCTGCTGTTCTGTGAGTCCTTCATTTGATCTCCTACTCACACAGCTGATTACTAAGACAGTAGGCAATTTTATGTTTTTATGGCATTAAATCCCAGAGATGTGCGATTCATTTCTGGGATATACTTCATACAGTTTATCAATAAGTGGTGACAACATCAAACTACGTATATTAATATATGAAATGGTTTCCCCAAAAAGTTCCCCTTAATAAAAGCTACAGAGTCTTGACAAAAATTTAGAAATGAAGTCATAAGGAGAGGATGATTTAAAAAAATCAGAAAATCTAAAATTCTGGCTGAAGGGATAACTACAGTTTGGAACGTCCTTTTAAAAAATGATGCACGCGGGCCAAAAATGCATCCAAAAGCTATTCATAAAACAATGCATGAATAAGTACTATGTACATGTATAAAAAACAAATTGTTAAAATATTCATAACTACTCAATATTATTTATTCTGTCTGCTGACAATGTGCAGATGTAGACTTGGCCATTATCACAATTTGTTTTCTTTTTATAAATGTATTCCTGATTCCTGATTTCCTTCATTTTCAATTTTCTCACAGTTTGGTGGGCAATTGTACCCTCTTGTAGTTCACCTCCCCCCTCCCCCGTCACAACTCTGGGACTACCAATGAATCAATATAATTAAGAAGCTGGAGGTGTAATCTGATGACGAATTGTCACCTGAATACTTATGGCGAGACAGAGTCTGTGTTTTTCGGACAAACTATGAACCGCAAATGGCTGCTGACAAAGAGTGAAAATGTACACAGTGCTGTATAAAAACAAATTGTTAAAATATTCATAACTACTCAATATTATTTATTCTGTCTGCTGACAATGTGCAGATGTAGCAAACTCATAAATGTATTCCCCCTTTTCTCACAGTTTGGTGGGCCTGTAGTTCACCAACTCTGGGACTACCAATGAGAAAGGTGAACTGAACCGTCACCTCCGAGACAGAGCTTGCCAAACTATGAACCAATCGGTGCAACCCCGCCCCCACACACCCCCCTTGGGGGCAAATGGCCAATCGGCACCCCGGGACTCCCGCACTTAGAACAAGTGCCTTTACTGGTTGCACCTTTGTCACAATTTTTCCACACAGGCAGTACGCTTTTTTATCTTTGTCAATTAACAAAGGACCAAAAGTTAAGTGTAATGGGACGCCCGTTGAATGGCTAGGAAACTTGAAACTGTTTATGGTGGGGGGGAACAGTTTTTTTCAGTGGTCCTCACTTGATCGAGCATCAGGAAGGAGCTCTTGAGCAGAGGGTAGATTTCCTGTAGGGTCTTCAGTCTCTGCTGGGCTGGACCAGAGCTCAGCTGATCAGAGCGCCCCCTGCAGGACACATGCATAAATTACATTTTAGCAGTAACAGATGCTGTTTTCTACAGCCACTAAACACAGCTTACAATCTTTGTTACATTTCTGTTTACAGTTTTTGTTGTTTGTCCAATTATACTGCTGGATATTTTGCTGATGCAACTCAGATGAAGTACCTTGCTCAAGAATATGATGGCAATGCCCCAGCTACAAGCACAGTTCCCTAACCATTATACACTGATGCCAGGATTGAGAATGCAAGACCTTCATTGTACAGAATGTGGAAATGACTCACTGTATTCGTACACTTTGCGATCACTCACTGTTTAGTACAGTTAACTTTTAAATACAAACAACAAAATAATGCTTCCAAGTAATCAAATGATCTACATTGTTATGGCATGTTATTGGTCTTCTCTTAGATATTCTATATTTACAGAAAGAAGAACTGGCTCATATATATTCCAGAGTAAATGGCCTGAACCCCTTGGGTCAAAAGTGGTGGGGGTAGACCTGGATTCCATTGACAGCATTCTCTCGGTTTAAACTTCAGCTTTAAAACCATGAACTTATTGGTTTCTCTGTTTTAATATTTAAACATGTATGTATTTGATCTTCATCTAGCCTAAAATAATATAAAAATAAGGTCAAAAGTGGGCTTTATGAATACTGGAAGATACTCACAGTATTTGTACACCCTGAAAATGTTAACATTTCTACTGGTCCAGTTTAAACCAAAGTCATATAGATGAGATCATTTCACATTATTAAAGTGTAAGCATTAGCCACCTAGCATTTCAGCTTTTACAGTAGATTGATGCAACACCCTTCCTGATTACAAAATACCATGAGTCTATGTTACAGTTTATACTTGGTGTCAATGTTCTGTGTTTCTTTTCAAGGCTAGACTGAAGAGCTCAGATGTCGGGGTTTAGCACTGCAGTCTGACACAGGAAGAGACGGACAGGCTGTTCTCCTCTCACCTGACAGGTGTAGTCTGGCCCTCCCCTGGGCCAAATCCTCAAACTGGGCCATAAACTTTGCCCAAGGAACCGGTTCTGAAATTTTCAGCCCAAACCTGTGTCAGAGTAAGGTAAAAAGTGTGTAAGGTCATGTGCCACGTCATGGTGGGTGACCAATGTTGCGACTCATTTTCGGATGCCCAGTCCGACCTACCGACTCGCCAGGTCCTGGAAGATGAGGTCGCTCATGGGAAACAGGAAATGGGTGAGGACGGACTTCAGGTCTTCCGGGGACACAAATCCCCCGTGGGTGACGTCAAAGGCCTGGAGAGCACGGCGGATGTGGCCACAGTTTGAGCGCATCTGTGACAGAACCGAACGCAGCACTGATTACCGTGCTGTTTGCGCATTCTCTTTCGCCTTTCATGTTTCCAGCTGTGATAATTGGAACTGTAAAAATAAGACAGCAATCTCTTCATCCCTTTTGATGTTGTGTTTTGTCAGCGTGACCCCCCAATCCTCACAACAACAAAAAAATGGCATGGAAATGCCACATCCATGCAACTTATATCAAAGCCTGTTATTTTCCAACTGCCGGCAGTTGAAAGTGGGATTAGTCCTTCCCCCGCCCTGTCTTTGAAATGCCAGTGTAACGCTAACAAGGGGGGACTCCATCAGGGAAAGGGTGGACTCCACGGGTGGCCAAACAAACGAGTTTACACCAGAACAAAGGACCAGGGCCCCGACACTGCACCCAGCAGGGGGCGGGACCTCAGGGGACTGTGTGACAGATTTTTTGGTCTCTGTAGTTGCACCCCCCCAGTAAAAAATAATATTTTCGAGAGCCAATTTGTCCACTACCTACGCTGAAAAAAAAATTGTAGTAATTAACAGGGCCACTCTGGAGATTATGTTCTGGGCAAACGTTTTAATTAAAAAATGTCGTCTCTGTCGTGTGAATGATATTTCGCCAGTTAGTGCCAATATTTCGACGCCTGCATCCTGTTAGCAGACCCTGGACATGTTCCAGAACAGCTCAAAAGGACAGGGAGCAGGGTTTTTAATAAATTTAGTTTTTTATGATTCAGATTTTTTCCCCGTTTTTCTCCCAATTTGGTGGCCAATTATACCCTCTATTTCTCTTTCGATTTACCCTCCCCCATGAACTCGCCGCCCGCCTCTGCGGTACAAGCCACTTCTCCAAGGCCAGTGATGATCCACCTCCTCCGAGATGGAACTCGCCTATTATTTTGTCCACAGGGAAGTCCTCCATGCTCCTCGGCGAGCTTGTGCCGGCTCACCCTCACCCCTCCCCCTGGGATGGACTGCCAATTGCCACCCTCGATCGGGGCTCTCGGCCAGGGCTGGTCTGGCACAGTCGGGTTTCGAACTGCAATCGTGATTGCCAGCTCACACGCGTAAAGCATCAGTCAAAACGAGAGCATTAGACCGCTATGCTATCCGAAGCCCCCAGGAGCAGGGTTTTTCCTCCACTCCAAAAAAATAAAATAAACGGATGTCAAAGAGACAGAACGGCGCATCGTTCTCTGGATGTTTGGCAGCAAGGCTATGGGTTCCGGGACTCAGAGAGAGTTCTGTTAAACACGCACAGAGCAGAGGAAGAGAGAAAGGATAGCTCACTTTATCCAGGAACACCACGTGGATCTGGTCTGCTGTCAGTCCTGGCGAAGGGAGAGCCGGGGCCGCGTCTGTCCGAGCTCCCTGCTGCCGGCGCTCGTTATCGTGACTGACAGCATCCCAGTTCAAAGCTGCAACAACAAATACAATTAATGACATCATTCTGAAGGGAGAGAGCGTTAAAAGTGCAGGAGAGAGTGCGGATATCCTGTGGTCTGGGCGGGCGTGCCGTCCATAACCCGGACTCCTCAAAACGATGCTCCGTATTCACAGTTTAGCAATTATAACGCCCCTATCATACAGGTCTGACCCTGATTCAGGGCGGGGCTGCTGTTCCCACGGTACCTGACTTTACAGAATCCTGACTCTCAGACCTCCCGTGGTTTTCGCAATCGACGCCGAGCCTTTGAAGAAACACTCTGTAGGACATCATTCCTGATTTGTCCAGACAGCAGTGAGACCAGATTCTGGAGGAAAGGAGAAGACGTTGTTACCGTCTCAAACATCAGCTGCATTACCTACATTAAAAAGACTCCGGGCCTCCCGCGTGGTCCAGTGGTTACAACGTCCGACGCTGGCCACGGAGACCGGTTCAATTCCCGTCTCGCCAAGTGTCGGCTCTGGCCGGGAGTGCCACCAGGGGCGGCGATTGGCTGTCCGCCCCAGGGAGGAGGAGCCGGCGTGACGTCGCTGCGTAGAGTGGCCCTGTAGTACCGGGTTACGGTCGACGGCCTGCGGGTGCCGTCTCGTAAGAGGCGTCACTTCACCGTCACTACCGGTCGCAGGACTACGGCAGCGAACTCACATTACTAGGGGGGGATTGACGTAAAAATAGCGGGTCTAATTGGCTTCCAAATTTGGAGAAAAATGGGATAAAATCAGAAACAAATTATAAAAAATAAAATAAATAAAATAAAAAAAAGACTCCATTAAACAAGGTACTGTAATGAATATCACACTAGATCAGTGGTTTTCAACCTCGGTGTATGATGGTTTTTGTTCCAACCAATTATTTGATTAATAAAGGTTGTTGAACACATAATTTTGTGCTGAAATGGATTTTAAAGTTGTAGGTCTATCAATGAACCAATTAAAAATGTAATCTCTTTAAAAAAACATAAAGACTGACTGTCTCTGGAACATAAAGACTGACAAGCTCCCTCTCTGTGTTTGGGTTGACCGAGTGGTCATGTCCTCTTTCTCTGTCTGTGGTTCTGTGTGGCTCAGTAGGTAGAGTGTGGCGTTGGCAATGCTTAGGTTGTGGGTTCAATTCCCACTAGGACCACATATACTGAAAAATGTATGCATTCACTACTGTAAGTCGCTTTGGATAAAAGCATCTCTTAAATGACATATATATTGTAAATACTAGCACAGGGTGGCGTGTGTGTGTGTGCTGCTTGGCGGTCGAACCTGTTGAAGTCCTGGTTGCTCAGAGGGGGGCAGTAGCTCTCAAGGACCCTGAGCAGCTCGTGTTTCTGGATCTTTCCATCCCCGTTGTGGTCAAACAGACGGAAGGCCCTGGTGACGTTCTTTAAGTTGCTCCCGATCTTTGAAGTTAAAAAGGCAGAAGACAAGCAAAAACTGTCTCAGAAGCTGAACATGTGAACCCATTACAGGTGAGCATTCATTCTTTCATCTTCATACACATGTATCCATCCCTACTTCTCTTCCTTCTCTCTCTCTCTCTCTCGCTCCCTCTCAACCCAAATAATCTATCTCTCTCTCTCAACCCAAAACAATGTCTCTCTCTCTCTCAACCCAAAAAATCTCTATCTCTCTCTCTCAACTCAAAACAATGTCTCTCTCCCGCCCTCCCTCTCTCTCTTTCTCTCCCTTCCTTCCTCCTTCCCCCCCTCTCTCCCTCTCTCACTGCGAATAGGGCGGAGTCAGTAGTAAAGAGGAAATGGTAATGGGTAACAGTGAACCCAAACCCAAGAAGTCAGGTGTAAATGCAGGCAGATAAAAGGCATGTCACCTCTTCTGACAATGACAGCACGACATCTGCAGTACACTGGAATAATGAAGGAAATATCACTACTGTCAGATATGAACGTGAAACCACAAGCAGCGTTAGAAAATCTGTTTGTAGTTTCAGGCTTACCAGTCTATTCTCCGGGTAGTTGTGGGAAACAGCAGGACATTTCCTTTGCATGGAATATTTACACAAACTGCAGGAATGTATCTGACGAGCACAACAATTACCAATTCATAAAAACACGCCTGATTAAGAGCTGACACTTTAATCAGGGGAAACGGAAAAAAAATAGTTATTAAAAGATCAAATGAAGCTGAATTTTGTTTTTTTTACAGAGATATAAATAATGATCAACACCCTTTTCCCCCTTCCCCACCAAACTTTTGAATCATGTTAAAATCACTAAGGAAAACTGGGATATCTTAAACAACTAACACGCTGAAATAGAAAGACCTGATCTAATGTTTTCTGTATGGTATCCCAGCTCTCTCAGCTCGGCGGTTCCCAGCTGAGCCGCTGTGCAAGAATCACTTTAAATTCCAATTCTACTGTCATTCCAGACATCGATTAATAATAAGCTGCGGCTTTGTTTGCCGTGGTAGTTCCATCCGTTAATAGCAGAACTTTCTTACAATTTACATATGCAATTGGATGACAGACGCCGCCTGGTGCTCTCGACCAGTGGAATTCTGTCAAGCACAGCCACGAACAGAGGGACGTGACCAAGTGCGCAGAGAAGAGCGGCAAAAGGGATGAGATTTCGTACTTCGGCGAAAAATTGCTTGTCTATTTACATTTTGCTGCGTGTGCCAAATTTCCTAATGGGAAAGTGTTTCGTAAACAATTGTCACAAGCTGTAAAAGTTATTTCTCTCCCACCTGTGTAGTGTGCATTCTGCAGAGCAGGTTAACCTTTCCTGTCATTGATGAATTGAACCCTGAACGCACAGCCTGATGTAAGCTTTATTTTAGCCCTGATAGCAGCCATGAAGAGCTGTGAGCTTCGGTGAAAATCTGGGCCCGTGGGCTTGCCAGTGTTGACTAGATCTTAAAGTGTGCTGGGCGCTCATGCGCTGCTCCTGGGATCACCTCCAACTCAATTTCTTTCAAGTGATGAGATTCATTCCAAAATGGCTGTATTTCAGGGAACTGATGATGAAGACACTGCCATCAACCAACGGAGTTGAACTTGAACAACTTAATATTCACCCAGAAAATCAGCAATTTCACCAAGACAGAGTTGAGAGAACAGTGGGAGAACCCAGACTGAAGACTTCAGTAGGGCGTAAGAGCCACGGTAAAAACGCATGCATGGATTGACACTGATGAGCGCATTCAGCCCATGGCGAGAGGAGTTGATTTTCTCAATCTCCAAAGACTTTGCAACAACAAGGAACAGATCCAAGATCAAAGGAAAGGAGTGGAGCAGCTTTTGGAGACTGCAGGTGAGTTTATAATGTCCTGGAGTTGTCTTGTACTCTAAATCCTCTGAACAATCTAGTAAGAATATGGCAAGTGTCGTACTACAATACTCCAAGTAATAACCAGTATTATTAAGTAGCATGGTTAATACGCCTAGCAATCACGATAGCAACATTGTTAATATTCCTAGTAATCATGATGGCAACATTGTCAATATTCCTAGTAATCACTGTAGCAACATTGCTAATACTCCTAGTAATCGGTGTAGCAACATTGTTAATACTGATAGTAATAATTATGCCAGCATTCTAAGGTGGTGGCCGTTATGACCACACAATTTCAAGGTTCAATCATTTGAAAGGTCAGCCCCAATATTGTACTGCCCCAATATTAAAGGTACACTTTGCAGAAGAGTCTCTCGTGGTTTTAATAAACAGCACCACAAGTTCTAGGCCTTATGAGCAAACACCCTAATAAACCGACTGTAGTACTTCCTTGTTTGGTTCCTGAAATTAACTGACTGTTGATGCTACTCGCGACGGCATGTTGCGAGACTCTGGGCAAAAATCTTATGTTCTAATGAAATATTGATATGTGACAAATGTGTGAGGAGGAAACATCTGTGCGAGATATTTAATCAAATGTCTGGGTGCATCACTCATTAGCAGGTACAGCTGTGCCCTGTTCCATGCATTTTCAGAAAAACAGTGCCACCCATTTGTCAGGAACCGACTGGCGAAAACAATACAATTTTCCCCCAGATTCCATTCTGTTCTAATCTATTCAGTGGTTCAATATACTGTTAAATATGTGCCCCAAAACATGTCCTTAAACAACTTCAAATAAAGGAGGAAACATAGGTTTTGATAAAAATGTGTCACAGTATGATGGGTACCTTCTTCAGCAATGCCTTGTGCAATCGTGATACAATGCAACGCAATACAAAACAACCATTTAGCAGATGCTTTTATCCAAATCAACTTGCAGAAAGTGCATTCAGCTAGAGTAAAATGAACAACCACTTGATGCTACACTGTCTAAGTGCATCATTCACGTAAGCCACATAAACAACGCAAGTGCTAATTGCAAGGAAGACGGTTCGACAGATTTTCAAAAGCACTGCTAGAGTGCAGGGCCGGATCACCGCATAAACTGACGATTCCTGGGCCTAGGGCCCAAACATCGCATGGGGCCTATATGGGCATGAACGTCAAGATCCGGCCCTGCTGGAGTGACCCACACCCTTTGCTTCAATTTTGTGATGCTGTCGCCGTGCACCCCGTCGTACAGGCTACATGGGCTCATAGCTTTGAACACCCGGTCGCTGATGTCACCGAGCCCTGTCTCAGGGTGAACACCCAGTCGCTGATGTCACCGAGCCCTGTCTCAGGGTGAACACGTCAGCTGATGTTCTTTTTTTTGTTTAGTTTTGTTCAGGCCGGAGGACCTCGGTGGGTGCAGCTTCTGGCCCCAGGCCCCAGTCAAAGATGTATTCCTGCTGAACTGAAACAACACGATCATAGATATCATGGAGGATCACCCTATCTATGTCCTGATACTTACCTGGCAGGGGAGAGACCATAATCAAAGGTTGTGGTATGATACGCTGATCAAGAAGTATCCAATGTTACTCTTCATTTCATACATGCTTTTCGCTTTTAATAAAGAGGAATAGCTGTGCGTTAGTTGGGTGCCTAGGGCGCATTTCCTCCTCTCCTCCTTTTTCTTTTCTATTCTTTACTCTTTCTCTCCCTTCCAAATGCACTTAAGGCCTGGTGGTAATACTACTGGAACCCCAGACCAGCGGAGCACCTCACCTAGCGTGGCTTGTCCCAGGCCTGCCCAGACCCCACCCCAGGAGACCCCTGCCAGAGGACACCAGGCACCATCCAGGATCCGGACCACTGCTGCAGGATGCCCAGGCCCGGAGACCAGAGAGGAGTGCAGGCCCTGCTCATCCAGGGCCTCTGCTTTGTTTCGGCCCTCCCGGAAGGAACACCATACCTGGGTGTGCTGTTCTCTCTCCTTGTGCTTCCTAGGTGGGGCCATAACAACAGAGAAGGAAGGGAGATGGCGTCTCGATCAGCTCCCGGGATGCACCGCCATTACGCCGTCCGGATGACGTGGAACCCAGGGGAGGGAGAAGGAAGGGGCACCACCACCGGCACCATGGCAGGATCAGGGCCCAGAGGCGCAGCTGAGCAGGGCGCCACCGGACCAGCAACCACCGAACAGACCAGTGGAGAGAACAACCCCTGTGCCGCACCCAATCCAACTACCCCCGGGACGAGAGTTACCAGCATGACCTGTCTGGAATTCAGCAGGGCAGCTCTACAGAAAGGTATGGGTTTTGCGCTGAATGACCTGAACTGCCTGGTCAAGGTCTCTAATGCTGTAGATATTTTTTTGATTAGTTTTAAGAATGCCAATGTCCTGGAGAGGTTCTGGAACCACTTTAGAGAGGGGAAGGATAGGAGCCCCCTGAAAAACTTTGACGTTGAGCCTCTGTCCGACACTAAAAACAAAGTGGTGACTGTGCAGTTTTACAACGAAGCTGTACAGGACCACGATGTTGCAACGTGGTTGGGTAGGTATGGCTCCGTCAAGTCCGAGGCAAGGAGGGTCCTTGATGAGGACGGGGTGTGGACTGGGGCCAGAAAGTGGCTGGTCCAATTACAACCAGACCCAACGTCGGTTGGAGGGGTGAAACACATCCCCAGCACCATTACGCTGGGGAACAACCGGGGTGCAGTATTCTATTACGGCATGTCCAAGCTGTGCAGGCGATGCGGTGAGTTAAACCACTTAGCTGCAAGTGCAAAAGTTGTGGAGGAGAGCAGGAGACCAGGGCGTGCCGGGTAGGGTCCCTGGAGGATGAATACCAGCCATCTCCAGGACCCCAAAGTGCTTCTCTCCTTATCGAGATGATACCTGGAGTGGGTCACTTTAAAACACCTTTTTGACTCCCTGATAGAGTGGTGGGAGATGGTGAAGGATCGGGTGCGGGGCTACTTCCAGGCAGTCGGATGGAGGAAGGCAAGGGAAAGGAGGGCAGCTTATAACCACCATAATGCTGCCCTCCAAAGACTGAGCCTTTGCACTCGCCACTTCTTCCGCAAGGCATGGTCAAGGAAAACAGACATTCTCTCCCTGTATAACAATGCAGGGGTGGTGGTGTCTGAAGAGGCAGAGGTTCGGGAGGTGGCTAGGGAGTTCTACCAGGGTCTGTATGCCAATAGGCTCTCATGGACACCTTCCTGGATGGCCTGGACAGACGCCTGGAGGGACAGAGCATGGAGGGGGAACTCACCCGGGCCGTGCGCTCCCTTAACTTACATAAAGCTCCTGGTCCTGACGGAATCCCAGCTGAGTTTTATCAGACCTTCTGGGATCTCCTGAAGGATGATGTGACGGATGTTTTCGGAGCGGCTTTCAGGGAGGGGCGGCTGGGCGACTCACTGCAACAGAGTTCAGTGGCCCTTGTCCCAAAGAAGGGGGACCTGAAGGACCTCCGGAACTGGCGGCCAATCAACCTCCTCTCAGTGGATTATAAGATCATGGCCAAATCACTGATGAGGAGGTTCCAAGATCTGTTACCAGCGGTGATCGGCTGCAACTAAACATGCAGTGTTCCTGGGAGGTACATAAATGACAATCTGCTCCTCGTGAGAGATATCATTATCCACTCCAGGGAGCGCAGGTCCCCCTTAGGCCTTCTCAGTCTAGATCAAGAGAAAGCCTTTGACAGGGTTAGCCATGTGTGCCTGGAGAGGGTGCTGGAGAGGTTTAACTTTCCAAATCCCCTCTGGCGCTGGACCAGGATGTGTTTGGGGGACATCTCAGGCAGAGTGGTTGTCAATAAGCACCTCTCTGCCCCGTTTGACATCAGGTCCGGCGTCAGGCAGGGGTGTCCCCTAGCGCCCCTCCTGTATGTCATCTCCCTTGAGCCGTTTCTACAGGCCATCCGGCGAAACGAAAACGTCAGGGGATACTTACTGCCAGGTGACAGTGGGGAGCGGCTCGGGGTGATGACGTACATGGACGACATCACCATCTTTGGCACAGATAGTCATTCCATCACCACTGCTACAAAGGTGGTGGACGCGGCCACAGGCGCCCTGGTCAACCAGGGCAAGAGCGAACTTCCTTAGATCTATGGGTCTGTGTGGGCTGGATCATACTGTGCCATACAGCTGGGACCCCCCCATATGTATACAGGGCCCTGAGGGATTTTGCCTTCAGGACGGGATTGGTCGGGGCCCTGACCAAGAACTGCCCCCACGGATACACTGACTCAGAACATGTACACCATCTGTTCTAGGAGTGCTCCGTGGCCAGACGGGTCTGGGGCCTTGTTGTGTCCTCTGTCTCCCAGAACAGGATCCTGCCGAGATCCTCCCTGACGACTGAGAGGGTCCTGTATGGCCCCCGTGAGGGATGTAGGACCCCGGAGCTGCAGCGCCAGTGGAGGATCATTAACACCATTAAGCAGGTCCTGTGGGAGGCAAGGAACATCAAAGCCTACTAAGAACAAACAGTGGACCTGTTCACTCTCCAGAGGAGGATTCAAAACCTCCTCCAGGACGGAGTTTTGGTGGACTTTTTGAAGGACGAGAGGGGCGAGGAGGAAATGGGGGGTGAGCCACTGGAAATAACTTATTATATAGCTCACCTCCCAGAGGAGGTGTGCTCTGGGCAACCAATCCCAGAGCAGAAACTCCTTTTGTTTTTTGTTTTATTTGTTTTTATGTAAGATTATATGTATTTCCAGTACTGTCTTTTGATAGATGTATAGTCTAGTCTGTTTTATTCCCCTCTAAAATGTATGTTTGAAAAGAAAAAAAAGCCAAACCTTGTCTTTGAGGCAGCGTTGAATTTCTCCTAAAGTCATGGGGTGCTGGCTGCTCCTGGGGGGGAACCTGAGGAGGGGGGAGGATATAAAATTAAGATTCTGGGTCAAATCCATTCCAAAATCATTTGCTCTTCATGCCCAAATACCAAATTAGATGATCAGTTTTAGTTGAAACAGAGTGCAGTACACACAAACTGTGGGAATTGTGGACTCCAGTCCCAAGGGGGGTGCTGTTGTTCCCATAAACACCCAGCGGACGGCTCCTTAAAGATCGCATTACATAACATCGACAGCACAGGCTCTGGGAACCATTTGAACCCTTTAATTTAATGCTGAGAGGGATCCACGCAGTAGTCTTACTTTCTACCTGTACAGGTAACAGGGCAAGGCTGCTGAGCTGCAGGTTCCCTGCTGGTTTTGTCTTACCTGTTCTTTGCAGAGGAGGTTCTGCAGCATCTCTTCAGAAACTTTGCGTACGCCACGCTGCCATTATCTCTCCTCGGAGCCTAGAAAATACCCAGTATGCTGTGAGCAACTGCCTCTCAACCCCTCCCTAAAGCGTAGGACTGCATGTCGGCGTATTTTACCTGTTTGTAGCAGCTATGAGCTGTGAAGCAAAAGCTGAACGTATACTGCAGTGGGAGTGAAATACAGGTGCGTCATAGACGCGAGACAGTTGCAATTCATTAGCTTGAAACAATAAGAGCATAAGAATACATCACGACGACAACAGACTGTTGGGCTCCTCTGGGCTCATCGTTTCCTAGCCTCCAGGATATCTGTATGCATATGCATGCATATGATAATATCAGTATGCATCAAGCCTGGACTGGAATAACCCAAGTGTTTCTGCATCCACTACATGACTTGGCAAGCTAGATACAGACACAAGGTAGTAGTTATTTGTGCGCTTGAAATGGACGATGTACCCCATACTGTTAAACTGATGATTAGGCTACACGCAACCTGTTACTGTTTACCATTCCTTGATCATCAATCAAGCACCTTACCTCACATCAAGCTGATTGAGCAGCACCTGGAGGCTTTGCTACTCCTCGCCAGTGGAATTGATTGGATCATTTGATTATTTGCTGAGAGCAATGGTCAATTTTAAAGGCAAGTGTGGAGGGCGTCGGTCTCGGCCACATGGGAGTGGCATGGTTGCCTGTGTCTTACATGTGGTGGAGGCCTTTGGAGCAGGGAGACTTTCCGGGGGCAGGTTTGGCACTCTCACAGGATGTGAGAGTGAACTGTCACCCGGAAGGTTGCTCCAAAGGCCATAGTTGATTTAATTATTATTTAATTGGTGTCAATCAGTTAATTGATATGGAAGGCAATTGGCTGATTGGGTGTCTGTGTGAGAATGTGAATTGTTTGGTGGTGAGTGATTGTGATTGGATGATTGCCTCACGAGTCCCACCTGAGCCAGGCAGAAAGTGAGCCTATTTAAGAGCAGGTGGGGCGAGTGGGGAGTCAGTCAGTCTTGTTGTGTCGTGTGTGTATGGAATTGATTGTCGTGTGTGCATATTGTAGACAGTGAGTCTTGTCGTTGTTGTGAGTGTGAGTGTGAGTGTGAGTGTGAGTGTGAGTGTGAGTGTGAGTGTGAGTGTGAGTGTGAGCGTGTACGCGTATGGGATCGTGTTGTATTGGGGATTGGGGATTGTTGGATTGGGGATTGGGGATTGTTTGATGTTTGATGTTTGATGTTTGATGTTTGATGTTTGATGTGTGATGTGTGATGTTTGTGGAGTTTTGTGTGCGTTTGTCGAAAGTGACTGAGTAGAGTGCTTCCTGTGTGAGTGGGAAAGAGAGCGAGAGGGTGCCCTGAAAGAGAACTCGCACAGTGGAGAGTGTTTCTGGACAACAGCCCGAGAACTCTCATTGGAAGAGTGAAGAGTGTCTCGGGGCTGGTTGTCAGAAAACTCTCACTGTGGGGAGTGGCGAGTGTCTCTATATGCATGGGTTGGAGAACTCGGACTGCAAAGTTTGAGTGTCTCAGTATGCATGGGTAGGAAGCACTTGAAATGTCACTGGATATGTGTGTGCCTGGGGAGGTTCCAGGGGAACTCCAGAAGAAGAGGCGCAGTGTTATGATTATTTCAGTTTGTTGTTTTAGTTTGTTGTTTTTAACCGAAAGCTTTGTGGCGAGTAGGGTGAAGATTTTGTGTTTGTGTTTGTTATATTGTTATATGTTAACCATGTCTGGGGGGAGAGACAGAAAAAAAAATATTTAAAAAATCCGGAGTACGCTGGAAGACAAAGCCACTAGGAAGAGCATTTGAATGCATCGGTGGTGATGAATCAAACCATCATTTATATATATACGATAATATAGTAATATAATATAGCATCATTTCTCATGTAATATCCCACATTTACCCAGCCACTTCACTGTTCCCAACGGAGTCTGCTTTTTCTTATAATAATAATAATGATAATAATAACAATAATACATTTCATTTGAAGTGCCTTTCAAGGAACCCAATTGCCCTATATGTTTACTTTTTGTATCCACCCAAATACTTCCGTTTGGCAGTCCTGTCCTATACAGGGCCCTGAACTGATGTAAAACACTCTGCCTTTCCACCCGCTGCCCTAGAGTCACAGGAGCCTCGACTGGTTGATAACAAATTAAATTTGAATTTGAGAAATTATTTGTATTCAGTTCTATATGGGCCTCCCAAACTCTTGCATGTTTTCAATATTTGCCTTTAAGGGTAATGGTTAGGGAACTGGGCTTGTAACTTGGAGGTCGCTGGTTCAATTCGCAGGTGGGCACACTGCTGTTGTACCCTTGAGCAAGGTACTTAACCTGAATTGCTTCAGTAAATATCCAGCGGTATAAATGTATGTATGTAAAGAAATGTAAACTGTGTAAGTCGCTCTGGATAAGAGCGTCTGCTAAATGCCTAAAATGTAAATGTAAATGTATGGGGTTGAGCTGTTCTAGTAATCCATCCAGCAGTGGTGCTACTACAATTCTATGTGTATGTTCTGTATGCATTTGTCACAAATGTTTTAGTCGTGTTGTAGCTATGTATATGTATGCTATAATTCTGCCCCACATATTATCCCTACATTCCTGTTATTGACTGTATTCTCCTTTATGTCAAATTGTACTACAATTACGATGTTCTCGGATGTTTCTGAAGTGACATTTGTTTTCTATGTTTGTGTTGGCACCTCATATGGGTTGTAACCTGCAAATTTACTCTGTCAGCTCAAGGGGTTTCTACCTGCAATTATTGGAGTTTTCAAATAGCCTCTCACATCGCACATGCTTTCCTGCTTAATAATTAATTAAGAGAGAGACGGGGAGAGAGGGATGGAGGAAAGGACACGTGGAGAGAGGGAGACGTGTGCTTGTGTGTGAATCAGGACTTCACACGCAGATTTGGTATCCTCCTTGGAGCCAAACGGCTCCCAAATGTCACTGGATTAACAGCTGCTGCTCCAAGCCTGTCTTTTTAAAGTAAACTTTTAAAGTCAACAGCTCTGGAAGCCCTTTAATGGAGAAAATAACAAAGTCATAATGCACTTTGTGTGTGTAGATGAGCACGGAACAGACAAGGGAGCAGTCAAGCTGTCAGACCCGAGCGACGAGATAGAACACAAAGGAACAGCGGAGACAATTACAGCTGTGCAGTGCAGTGACAATGGCGTAGCAATAAAATACACTCCTGATGCACGAACAACGCACATACAATGCAAACACACACACACACATGCTGAAAACAAACTCAGGCTGAAAACAAACTCATTGAAAACAAGATTGAAAACACTGTCCTGATCCACACACAGTAGCAGGAGTAGTAGCAGTAGTAGTAGCAATAGTAGTAGTAGCAGTAGTAGCAGCAGTAGTAATAGTAGCAGCAGTAGCGGTAGAAGTAGAAGTAGAAGTAGCAGTAGTAATAGCAGTTGCAGTAGTAGCAGGAACAGTAGTAGTAGCAGTAGTAGTAATAGTAGTAGTAGTAGCAGCATTGACAGTGGTAGTATTATTAACATAGATTATTTAAATGTCTGACATTTGTATTTATTTTATTCTTTTTACTTTTTTATAGAACATTCTAAGGCCATTTTTATAGAACATTATAAAGAAACTTTACTATAATCAGTTGCTTTTTACTGCCATCCTGTGGTTGATACAGAGAATTACATTGGTGAAGTCTTTCACTTTTGGAATACATTTTCCCCCCACGCAGTCAAACAGAAATATTAACTTAAATTAATTATAATATCTGGGGTTCTATTTATGTTGTCTTGAATTTTGTTTGATTTTCACTTTGTTGTATTCTTGATTTAAACTGAAACTTTTACACTTACAGTGCCTATAGAAAATCATCATACCCTTTTGAAATAGTCACTTTTTTTTGGTCTTACAGCCTGAAATGAAAGTACATAAAATCCATCTTTTCCAGCTTTATTTACACATTTTGCCTTACAACATTCAAGTGAAAAAAAGGGCCAAATTTCTGATAATAAAAAAAAGAAGAAAAACTAGAATACTAGTTGGAAAAGTGATCAGTCCCCTAATTTAATACTTTGTAGAGGCACCTTTTGCTTTAATTACAGCCATCAGTCTGTTTGGATATGTCTCTACCAGCTTTGCGCACCTAGATTGGGCAATATTTGCCCATTCTTCCTTGCAGAACTGTTCCAGTTCAGTCCGTGGTGAGCAGCGATGGACTGCACTCTTCAAGTCCATCCACAGATGTTCTGTCGGATTTAGGTCAGGGCTCTGACTAGGCCACTCAAGGACATTCACCTTCCTGTCCCTTAGCCACTGTGTTGTTTTTTTGGCAGTGTGCTTTGGGTCGTTGTCGTGTCGGAAAGTGAACCACCTGCCCATCTTCAGCTGTCTAGCAGAGGGCCGCAGGTTTTCCTCAAGAATTTGGGTGTACTTGGCAGCATACATTTTCCCTTTAATCCTGACCAATTGCCCAGTCCCCGCTGAAGAGAAACACCGCCACAACATAATGCTGCCACCACCATGCTTCACTGTAGGTGTGTTTTGGGTGGTGTGCTGTGTTTAGTTTCCGCCAAACATAGCGCCTGGAGTTCAGTCCAAAAAGTTCAATCTTGGTCTCATCTGACCATATAACCTTTTGCCACATGGCATCAGAATCTTCTATGTGTTTCTTCGCATAACGTAAACGAGACTCAGTGTGACACTTTTTCAGAAGAGGCTTCTTTCTTGCCACCCTGCCATACAGGCCAGCTTTGTGTAAAGCTTGTGAGATTGTTGTCACATGCACAGATCGCCCAATCTCTGCCATTAAGACTTGTAACTCCTTCATGGTTGCCATTGGCTTCTGGGTAGCTTCAATCTTTTCCTGGCTCGGTCATCCAGTTTGGAGGGACGGCCCGATCTTGGCAAGGTGTGGGTGGTGCCATATGCCTTCCACTTCTTAATAATACTGTGTATACTAATACTAATAATGTGATCTGGAAGGTGATTGGTTATACCTGAGCAAGTTTATAATAGTTATTCTAAGGGGACTGATCACTTTTCCAACCCTGTTATTCTAGTTTTTCATTTTTTATTAATTATCAGAAATTGTACCCTTTTTTTTTCCACTTGAATGTTGTAAGGCAAAATGTGTAAATAAAGCTGAAAAAGATGAACTTGTATGGACAAAAAAGTGACTATTTCAAAAGGGTATGATGACTTTCTATAGGCACTGTACTCACTGTACTTATCCCATCAATAAATGTACCAAACTGGACACAAAAAAAAGAAGCAAATGAAATAGCATTTCATCAATATCAGCAAATGGCAAATGGCAAAATGAATATCTATATCGGAAAGCATTTTGCCTTTTGTTCAAAATGGATTCCAACCTTTGAGGAATGTGGGTGTAGGTGTCACAGTGATCCTGTTTCTCACTGTCTATCAGCTTATACTCATTGACAGGTACACCAGACCTGTGATGTTTCGTTGTGCAATCACAAAGACAACATTTCCGCCACTCAGGTTTACGTGTAAGGTGAGTATCATAGATGGCGGAATATTATATGACACCAGTGTGACTATAAATATAGGAGCGTCTGTGATACTCACCTGTCTGTGATACTCACCATACCTGTCAAAACTGGGTTTAATGGCAAGGTGAGTGTCATAAGTGGCCGTATATTATGGCATAAAAAATTGGTGGAGGTATCATATGTTACTTGTAACTCAATGATTTGAACATTGTGTTTTGTGGTGAAGAGCAAAACTTTCTGATTGATTAAAACAAGTAACAAGTACAGCTAATTGTAGTCCCACCCTTTGGTGTTGTGATACCTCATTGATCTCATCACAAGTAAAAATGCTGTGCTTGTGATTTCTCATAACGGGTCGAGACTGTTACACCTGTAGCCTGCTCCCCGATGTGTGAGCCCCCACCCCCCTCACCTTGGCCAGGACGGCTGCAAACTGCACCGTGGTCAGCGGCAGTACGAAGCTCTCGATGACTCGCCTGAACTCCCCTTTCGTGACGGTGGCGTTCCCCTCGGTGTCCAGGGCCTGGAATGCCGCCCTCAGGTCCCCCAGCTTCTCCTGCACCCCGCGCACGAGCGCTCGCTCCACCTGCGCCGCAGAGAGCGCCTCGTTCGGGACTGACCTGACAGAGGATGCTGGGAGGGAGCAGAGGGGTTAAGAGTATACAACTTCTTATTACTTATATTTCAAATGAGTGTGTGCGCTCTGTGTGTTTGTGTGTGCGCGCCCTCTGTGGGTATGTGTGTGTTCTGTGTGTGTGTGTGGGTGTGTGTGCACTCTGTGGGTGTGTTTGTGTGTGTATGCTTGTGTGTGTGCTCTGTGTGTGTGTTTGTGTGTGTATGCTCTGTGTGTGCTTTCTGTGGGTGTGTGTGTGTGTGTGTGTGTTGTTCTCTGCATGTAAGAGATCTGTGTATGAGCTGTATGTGCTCTCTCGTGTTTGCATGAGGGATTGTGGTTGTGTAGACTGCACTCACTGCAGTCTGACTGGCGGCTGCCCCGCCCCGAGGCTCCGGGTGACTCATGACCTGGAGGGGAGCGAGTGGTGGCCTGGGGTTTCGGGGTGCCCTGTGGTCTTGGGGTAACTGCCATCGCCCGACACTGAGGGCCCAGGTTTTGGGGTACAATGGCCATCATCTCTGACAAAGGCAGGAGCAGAGGGATGAGATCAGAGGGCTCTGTTCTCGTGAAATCACCTGAGAGTCAATCTTTTCCTCCTTTTACTACCTGCATTGAGAAATATCACCTGAACTTCATGATGTTCTGTGAAATGGAACCTCTGTGTTGTTCTGGTAAAAGACTGCATGATATCTGGTGTCCAGGTGGTGCAGGAAATACTGGCAAGATAGTTGCAAATCCTGATGATTGTAGGTACATTTTTATTAATAACTAAATAACATTTTATATCTGTTTTTATATCTGTACTCTTTATATATACAGATAACTGCCAAAAGAAAGTAAACACTTGAGTAAAGGAAGGGTTCTGGCGGATCTGTTATGGTGTGGGGTGCATTTTCCTGGCATGGTTTAGGTCCACTAAAACCCTTTAGAGGGCAAGGTAAACGTCAATAAATACAAAGCATTCTGAGTGATCACCTTCATCATTGTATTTTATGTATTTTTATCTTAACATTGAATAGCGTTTGCTGCCAGGTTCACGAGACCACACAAATACACCCATAAAGAAACCTATGCGTGAATTCGCCCATTCTGAGACCTGGTGCGAGGTGCTCCCAAACAAGCCCTAGTAACTTTGAACCTGAACTGTGAGTTAAGCATTGTGGCAATTTTCACCACAACCATCTAAGTTGTTATTAATGTAGGGTACTATGTGAGCATACAGTATAGTTAGTTTGATATCGTTACTGGGGCAAAGACGTACTACATTACATTTACATGTACTAGCTAACGTTAATGTTATAACAGTTAGCTAACATTACGTTCATAACAGCTTCTTGCAAACAGTAATGTTGGCTAGTTAGCAAGCTAACGTTATTACAAATATGTGTGAGGCCAGAGACTAGCAAGCTACTAACATTAGCTAGCTAGCTAAGCAGGCAGATTATTCTTCGAACTGTGTTAAAGCAAATTATTTCTGGTTTAGCGCCCGATTCTTCAATCATATCTCGGCAGGGAAAATATAACGTTATTCTAGCTAGCAACTGCATTGAAATCACTGAGGTATGTTGGGATTGTTTTGGCTTGATAGAGCCCGTATCAATAAACCTCTTTTCGGAATCCGTTTTGTTTCCCATAATATAAAGTTTTTCTACTGAGACCGACTGGATGGCTGCGTCAGACTACAGACTAACATTTAGGCTAACATTAATCAATTTGCATTAGATTATGCAGAACGTTAATGTTCATGAACATGAATGTATCAGTGTATTTTGTTAAAAAAAAGAGCAGTCTACAATGAATTCCAATGCCTAATTGATTTATTCCATGAAACAGTCAGATATTAGCTAGCTATCAGTCTAAAAGCCTAACAAGTACTTATACCATGTTAAGCATTAGTCTCTTTCAAAGCAAAATTCCAGAGATTGAAGGCTGGAAGGAGAGCAAGAGAGAGAGCAAGAGACAGAAATTGAGCTGGAAAGAGAGCAAGAGGAGGAGGATAGTGAGGAGGAGGAGGGCATTGCTGGCAAGGAGACACCTGTCACATAGTATGTCAATTCTGTTTTTACTAATTCCAACACAGCAACATGCCTGTACAATCAGCACTATGAAAATGCAAAACTACCTGCTATAGCGGATTGAAATCTAGATAATCTATCTATGGACTATCTGCTATAGTGGGTAATTTTACTTCCAGCCTAAGAACAGTTTCTTTACCAGTATCAGTCTACACTAATGGTGCAATCAGGTCAGGAGCCATGGTAAGAGTAAGGCCTAATCATCAGGCCTAAATATCAGGTTTGGGTTAGGATGGTTAGTGTTAGGCTAGTTGTTTAAGCCTTGATACAGTACTAAATAGGTACAAAGTAGAGTATAGGCTATAGCCTACTATGTTAGTGTGAAGTTTCACTTTTAGATAGCGTTAACGTCAGTTACTTCCTACTTAAATTTACGTAGGGAAAGTGGGAAAGACTAGTCAGGTGTTTGGGGAATAACCGACATCATTCATTGAGAAATAAACATTTTCTTTTAAGTGTGCTGCACAAACCATAAATATTTTCTATTTGGTTTGTATTTTGTGCAATACCCTTATTTATATTATATTTATAATTCTTGTTATATTTAGTGCATTTAGCACTGGTTTCTTTAATATTGTTTTAATTCTGTGATTTGTTTGTTTCTAAAATAAAAATAAAGTCTCAAAGACATAAAGCTATGCAGTAGTTTATGTGTGAGTGTATGATTGGACACAATGATTGGTGGTGGAATTGGCTGTGATGCAAGCGGCGCCAGCTAAAATCTTGCCAAGGGCACCAAATTGGTCAGGCTCTGAACCTATGCCAGCGTAGTGAAACTGTTATGATGGCCCAACACCCTATTAAGAGACTTCATGTTGGTGTTTTCCTTTATTTGGGCAGTTATCTGTATTTATCAGTTTAATATAGTGTGCAATCTCATAGGTGTATTCGTTCTTTGACAAATAAAATAAATTTGTCTTGTGGAAGCAAAAAACAAGAGGAGTTTGCACTTATTAACTCTGTGTTCTGTCCCTATGTTTTCCAATAGATCACTTATGTAACATAATATCTGCACATGGGTTAATTCCTGTACATTTTGTTAACGTTGCCAGTAACATTCCACTTTTATACATAAATAAAACCACTGTTAGTATATTATCAGAATGTCAATTAAAACAGAAATATTGCCTACATGCTATGCTTGAAGTGACACGCCAAGAACTTTAAATTAGACAGATATATTAGGTATATAAATTGTACAGTTATACAGAGAATATTGTTACGTCAAACATAAATTCAAATCGAAGGCCCGAGTGTCTGTTTGTGCAGCAGTAAAACTGTTTCTGTCCGATGAGGTCATGTGTAGGGGAGAAATTCAGACTTTGCGATCTGGAGCTCGAGGCTCAGGCACCGCGATCTGTGGTTCAAAGCAACAGTGGTCCTCCCCTCACAAGATAAATGACCACGAATGTATCTGGAGGGATGAGGTCCACCCCACCCCTACACTTAGGATGCCGAAGAATGCCCTTCCAGTGGTCTGTTAAGCCTCATGAGCCTCAAGGACTATTTGTTTTTCTCTGTATCCCACCATTTTCAGGAGTTCATCTCAACCGCCTTTTAAGGGGTCAGGGAATAATTTTCCAGTTTCCCACACTGGCTCTAATGGTTTTCTGGTTTTTTATTCCCTCTGGAAAATGCCAATTGTGAAGCGTTGTGTGACAACCTGTTTGATTGACTGATTGATTGAATGATGTCCTTCAAGGCTGACCCATCACTGGAATTTACGAGTCCAGTCCAGACGACTCTCAGATGGCATGAGGAGGAGAGGACGTGGATTAAAAGTTAAATAAATGAATCCCACCACGTTTAATTATTTTACTTTTGTATCAGGGATTCTGCAAAATTGACTGCCAGCATTCCTGAGTTGCACAGCAGATAGATTATAAACCCCTGGAATTGGGCTATCTGCATAAATTGTGTGGGAATGATGTAGCCATTTAGCAAATACAATTATCAGTACATCATATATGATATACACTATATGGCCAAAAGTCAGTAGACACCCCTACTAATTATTGAGTTCAGGTGTTTCAGCCACACCCATTGCCAACAGGAGCATAAAATCCAGCACATAGCCACGCAATCTCCACAGATAAACATTTAGAATTCAGAATGGTTCAAAGAGCTCAGTGACATTGTATTTACATTATGTCTCTAAGAGCGAGTTTAGAGATGGGAACAGTGTGTGTTTGCCGAGTTACCTGGTTTATTGCGCGGATTTAGCGCTGAATAGGCAGCTCATGTTGTGGTTTGCAATAATACTTTGATTGAAGGGTGCAACTGCTTTTAACCACGTTCCATTCATTAGCTTGCCAAGGTACAAAAAGTGCTTATTATTAGCTACGATGAAATAAAAGTATATTGTTATTTCAAGTTAACCCTTTATTGATTAAAACTGATTCTAAAGTTGCCTCACGTAGACTTCAATTACTTTTGTCTGGCTGAGATTACGAAAAGACACATATTTGCGTATGTTTCGTTTGTTTGTCTGTTTTATTTAAATGGTTAATCATAGAGTTGCTTTCATTTAATCACAACAAACCCCAGTCATTTGGCAAGCTGATTTTGAATGGAAACATTACCGCACCGAAATGTGTGCAACAGCAGGCTTTCTGATCCTTCCACATTTCTTGTTACTAATCTTCTGTTTATACATTGTTTGCTGTAGGCTACATTTTAAATTCAAATTAAACGTAGTTCGCTAACAAGCTGCGTTTTGATGTTTCAAGTTATCGTTAGCTTGATGGATTAGGCTTTGTTTCTCGTCTATTTCAAAAGTATTTCCTTCTATATATTTAGTTAGTGGTAAGAAAATATTTTATGACAATACTTACCCCTTCCCTTCTATAACACAGCTTGAAAATATTAATAATTTCTTGTCGCGTCGTTGCACCGTCCTCCTCCTGATTTCCGCGATCCCGCTGCTCTCCTCGTAACCAGCGAGACGCTCCGTGGTTGCCACAGAAACAGACTGGCCATCATAGTTGGCTCCGCCTGGTATTGTTTGTGATTGGCCAAAAGTTTCAACAATGAATTATGACCTTCAACCTTGAATTGCCTTCAGCCTTTATTTTCAGAATTAAACGTTCTCAACCCAAACTTTCTTAATTACAACTGTACAAATGCTTAATACCAATAATAGAAAAGAAAACAAAGAAAAATCGTTTGAGTTAAGTTTAAGTTTTGATACATTGATAAATCATACGACCTTGTCGTTTGCATTCTCCATTTTAATAATTATTTCTATTTATAGTTTTTGTATGAAATGTACTGTCAATTGGACTATACTATCTACAATAGCACACAAAACCCAGGACACCACTGCTGAGGGAACATCTTTATTAGTAAACCAGTAAGCAAGCATGGGAAATGTAGTGTCAAAGGATCTGTTTAAATCACCAAGAGCAATATAAAAATAGTACTGAAACTCCTGCAGAAGAGACTACAAGACAACAACAGAAGTGCTCTCTCCCTGCCTTTTGAAATGGCGTGTGAGAGGGGCTCCATGCAGAACAGTGGGGGAGGTGGATTTAACCTACACGAGGGATGATATCAGTGTGTGTTACTGTACCATTCAGTATCATTCCACATGAGTCACTTACAGGGCCATAAGGGTACACCCATTCCTCTATAAACTCAGATTTTCCTGCCTTTCTCCCAGTTTGGTGGCCAACTGAACCCTCCAACTACCCCCACACCCATACTGCAAGCTCGCCTAAGACGGACCCTTTGCTGTGAAGATCATATCGCAGTACAACAGAAAGCTTCAGGAAGTGCTTATCAGTAGGAGCACACCACAGTAGAGGCAAACACATTGAAGCTGTATTACAGCGGGTGCACAACTATGCGTTGATGTTGCCTTCGGTCGCACACAGACACTGGTTTGTCTTAAATACCTGAAATACACTAATGTTCCTGTGGTGTACCTTTCTTCCTGAAAGACCAAACACAGTGCCTGCCTTGCGATGTCAGCCAAGCAAATTAAAACACTCTGGCCCTTAAAACTTAAAACCCAGAAGGTAGACGAAAATACAATTCCACAGCAGTTCACATCCGTGTGTGTGTGTGTTATACTTCAGCTGGTGGGCCAGTGTGAGAGAATGAGTGGGTTTATACATTCAATATGGCATTAAGCCTCACTCGCATTCTCTAACACACCTTAGAGTGAAGGTCTGTCAAATACGAGGGCCTCTATTCATATGTACTGTAGAATATTTGCTTTAGCACACATTTTATCAGGGGGTGATTCACTACATTAATTTTACACAAAAACCCCTTTTTGTACAGCTGGCTAATTTGAGTATGTTCAGTACTGATATGTATGCCGCTCAATAGTATGACAGTCATTTGGGATTTGATCTACCCCCTTCTGGTGAAAAGTAACCACACATTTCAAACCCTCTGCTCTGCGCACACCGAAAGAAGAGCGGGTGTTTGTCAGTAAGGCTAATGAATAGGCATCACCTTGGCCAGGAAAGCACAGACAGCAGTAAAAGGCAAATGTGATGTGGGGGTGGTGGAGGTGGTGGTGGTGGGGGCGGAGGTGGTGGTGGTGTTGCATGTCCATAAAATGCTACAGAAAGTTCAAGAAGCACACAAAGACATCGCATCACATCACTAAGGTTGGCTGAAACAATGGCTTGATTTAACTGTTATGGTTGCTGGCTCAAAAGGCTTTTAAGACTTGAAACAGGCATTGTCAAATATTAACTCTCTCCAAATTTCTTTGGAGAAACAGGTAGGCACACCTGAGAACAGTTAGCAGGCCAACCTGTCTGTATTGTCAGTAGCAGGGCTGCAGCTTAGGAGTCTCATTTAAAAATAATAATAATAATTTCAGATTTTTTCCCCCATTTTTTTCCCAATTTGGTTGCCAATTGTACCCTCCTCTAGTGTAAGATCCAGGGGGGGCTTTTGTAGGCGTGACTGAGATTGCCATTGCGGTTAGTGTTACAGTTGGGATGACGGGTATGCTTGTGGTTTTTGATGGTCTTGTGGGCACAAATTCTATAGACTAGCCAGATGCTCTACTCCTGCATTTTTTCCATCCTGTATTTTTCCAAACAACAGGAGGTTTCCGGTTGGTCGCAGGAGTATCCTGTGCTATAAACTAGTGCGGGACATCCATTGGCACAGTGTTGCGCTTGGTCACACCCCTTCATGAATATTCTTTATGCGCGAAATTTGAACTTTTCTGCTTCAGTGGTAGGGGGACAGTACTTTCAATGTTAAGAATACGGAGCTGGGGGGCCTCAGATAGCGTAGTGGTCTAACGCACTTGTTTACGAGTGTGAGCTGCCTATCACGGTCGCTGTTCGAGACCTGACTCTGCCCGACTGGCCCTGGCAGGGAGCCCCGAATGGGGGCGGTGTTTGACTGTCCGCCCTAGGCGGAGGGGGGAGGGTGAGCCGGCATGAACTAGCTGAGAAGCATGTAAGGGTGTCTCCAGAACATGGCTGGGCGAATTCCATCTTGAAGAAAGTAGAGTTCGCTGCTCTCAGAGAATTAGCTTGTGTGGGAAGGGCAAATCGCAATAAATAGAGGCTATAATTGGCTACTAAATTGGGAGGAAAAACTGGAAAAAATCTGAAACAAATAATAAAACATCCAAAAATAATAATAGATAATAATTTTGTTAACTTAGGGACGTAGTTGCTTAGTATTACACATGTCTACTTGTTTATGTATTGTATTAGGCTTATGCATTATTTTCCGCACTGAGTGCTTAATTGCTACCTTTGAATTGTGGCTACAGATTTACCTACAGGGTCCTAGTTTAACTATGTGGTTGCTCCTAGCACCTAGGAACTGTACTTCCCGCTAGGGTGGCTTTCAGCTAAACTGTTCTTGACTACGGTTAACACTTTGTTGTACGTCGCTCTGGATAAGAGCGTCTGCCAAATGCCTGTAATGTAATGTAATGTAATGTAGTGAGCATCTGAGTGGGTCTATAGAATCTGTGCTGTAGGTCAGGGGCCAGGGGTAGCTAGGAAAGCCTGCGGGGTTCATTGGGGATTTGGGGTGGAGTCTGCCAGGTTGGGGGGCGGAGTGGAGTTTGAGGGCGGCGTCTGTGGCTCTCGGTGAAGCGTGTAGTGGAGTTGTCTTTTACAGGCCAAAGTCAAAGCTGAGATCCGACTTCCCCATCTTCTGCCGGTACACCACGTCAAACTTGTCATTCATGGATACGGTGAAGATGTCTTTCCACAGCCCCACAGGCCCTGGTGTTTGAGGAGAAATGTTTAGCCAAAGTTAGAGTTTAGAAAGAGTTTAGTTATATAGAAAATAATAAAACATAATTTTTATTTGTTTAGTCAAAAGTTGACTCTTAGACCAAAACCAGTGCAACAGCTTAAATATACAGTATATTTTATTGAAATATCATTCTCTATAGCAAAGTGTGGTCGCAATTTTCTCTGGCACTTTCCTGAAATTTGGTGTCGTTCCACTCACCTTTCAAGAGAAGTGGTGTTTGATAGAGCGCAGGACCTACATTAAACTCCCTAATGGCAGAGTTCCCTACTCCAGCAGCAGTGTAGTTATGAGCCCATGCACTAAAAGAAACAAATGAGGAAAAATAAAACTAACAAAAATCATAGAAAAATCATACAGAAAATATGGAGGAAATAACAAAAAAGTCAACAAAAAATCTACAAATGATTCAGACAAACACAGTTTTTTTTTCAAATTAAATTAAAATTGAAATTGTAATTTTCTGGTCTTTAAACAACTTTGAAGTTTAATTGTCATTGCAGGCTGCAAGTACATTTATTGACCTCAAGGTAGCGAGAGAGCCAAAGTGAGATGTGCGGATAACTCTCAGATGGCATGAGGAGGAGAGGACGTGGATTAAAAGTTAAATAAATGAATCCCGCCACGTTTAATTCTTTTACTTTTGTATCAGGGATTCTGCTAAATTTACTGCCAGCATTCCCGAGTTGCGCGGCGGATAGCCCAATTCCAGAGGTTCATAATCTATCTGCATAAATTGTGTGGGAATGATGTAACCATTTAGCAAATACAATTATCAGTACATGATATACTGTATATCTATATACAGTGCATCCGGAAAGTATTCATATGTGATTAAATAAACAGTTTATTGCATAGTAGTTACCACTGGCGCAGAGCCGAGCTGTCCTCTCTATTGTTAGCTAGCTTACTTTGGATGATAGTAACGTTGGCTAATTTAATAAATAGCTAGCGTTAACGTCAGTTACTTCCTACTTAAATTTACGTAGGGAAAGTGGGAAAGACTAGTCAGGTGTTTGGGGAATAACCGACAACATCATTTTGAGAAATAAACATTTTCTTTTAAGTGTGCTGCACAAACCATAAATATTTTCTATTTGATTTGTATTTTATGCAATACCCTTATTTATATTATATTTATAATTCTTGTTATATTTAGTGCATTTAGCACTGGTTTCTTTAATATTGTTTTAATTCTGTAATTTGTTTGTTTCTAAAATAAAACTAAAGTCTCAAAGACATAAAGCTATGCAGTAGTTTATGTGTGAGTGTATGATTGGACACAATGATTGGTGGTGGAATTGGCTGTGATGCAAGGGGCACAAGCTAAAATCTTGCCAAGGGCACCAAATTGGTCAGGCTCTGAATCTATGCCAGCGTAGTGAAGCTGTTATGATGGCCCAACACCCTATTAAGAGACTTCATGTTGGTGTTTTCCTTTATTTGGGCAGTTATCTGTATTTATAAGTACATCAGTTTAATATAGTGTGTAATCTCATAGGTGTATTCGTTCTTTGACAAATAAAATAAATTTGTCTTGTGGAAGCAAAAAACAAGAGGAGTTTGCACTTATTAACTCCGTGTTCTGTCCCTATGTTTTCCAATAGATCACTTATGTAACATAATATCTGCACATGGGTTAATTCCTGTACATTTTGTTAACGTTGCCAGTCATTAAAACAGATTGCCAAAAATTAGACAGATATATTAGGTATATAAATTGTGCAGTGATACAGAACTCGTTATACAGAGAATACAAGAATGAC
Source organism: Aldrovandia affinis (assembly GCA_029706075.1). Taxonomy (NCBI): domain Eukaryota; kingdom Metazoa; phylum Chordata; class Actinopteri; order Notacanthiformes; family Halosauridae; genus Aldrovandia; species Aldrovandia affinis. The sequence continues at coordinate 359,778 of JAINUG010000359.1, read as the reverse complement.
GTCAAACATAAATTCAAATCGAAGGGCCGAGTGTCTGTTTGTGCAGCAGTAAAACTGTTTCTGTCCGATGAGGTCATGTGTAGGGGAGAAATTCGGACTTTGCGATCTGGAGCTCGAGGCTCAGGCACCGCGATCTGTGGTTCAAAGCAACAGTGGTCCTCCCCTCACAAGATAAATGACCACGAATGTATCTGGAGGGATGAGGTCCACCCCACCCCTACACTTAGGATGCCGAAGAATGCCCTTCCAGTGGTCTGTTAAGCCTCATGAGCCTCAAGGACTATTTGTTTTTCTCTGTATCCCACCATTTTCCAGGAGTTCATCTTGACCGCCTTTTAAGGGGTCAGGGAATACTTTTCCAGTTTCCCACATTGGCTCTAATGGTTTTCTGGTTTTTTGATTCCCTCTGGAAAATGCCAATTGTGAAGCGCTGTGTGACAACCTGTTTGTAAATGGCGCTATACAAAAATAAAGATTGATTGATTGACTGATTGATTGAATGATGTCCATCAAGGCTGACCCATCACTGGAATTTACGAGTCCAGTCCAGACGACTCTCAGATGGCATGAGGAGGAGAGGACGTGGATTAAAAGTTAAATAAATGAATCCCACCACGTTTAATTCTTTTACTTTTGTATCAGGGATTCTGCTAAATTGACTGCCAGCATTCCCGAGTTGCGCGGCAGATAGATTATAAACCCCTGGAATTGGGCTATCTGCATAAATTGTGTGGGAATGATGTAGCCATTTAGCAAATACAATTATCAGTACAGTGCAAAAATTTCTAAAAAACTTTTTTCACTTTGTCAATATGGGGTATTGTGTGTAGAATTTTGAGAAAAAAATGCATTTAATCAATTTTGGAATAAGGCTGTAACATAACAAAATGTGGAAAAAGTGAAGCGATATGAATACTTTCCGGATGCACTGTATATAAATATATAGTGCACAGTTAGGTCAGCTGAACTGTCTGTTTATTTCTGTTTATTTCTTTTCATTAAAGAGTGAAGAACAAAAAACTAATGATGGAAAATACAAGCAGATGAGTGTAAAAGTGAAACAAGATGTATTCATCACCATACACAGACCAGTGACACTGTTCAGTTGTGCCTCATTATTAAACAGATATCACAACCTTGCGAGCAGAAGCATGTGGGAAAGAAGGTTTCGGGTCCAGAAATTATGTAATGCTCACCCTTTCATAGTCATATGTGAGACCAGGCGGACATTTTCCTGTGAATTAACGATCACTCTGCGTTAATAAAAGAAATTAAATAACAGAACCCCATGTGTCCACCTGAATTTGTACAACATACACATCAGCTCTTCAAAGGTTCCCCTTATCCTCAGAGTAAAGTATTTTTAAATGGAGACGTAAATGGAGACCTTGGGGTGAAGAATCATTTAGTCATTTAAATGATTTAATTTGCATTCAATCTTTACTTAGCCCTGTGATGAATATATGTTTAAATATATATTTAAACATATATCATTATATATGTTTATATAAACACAGAACCCCAATGTGTAGCCATTGTTGGGGTAGCTCTAGGCATTTTATGATCTTGTCCAGGCAACCAGCATATGGCCTGGCCTATCCTATATCTCCATCTCCATCATTACATTTTTTTCCCCCATTCTTCTCCCAATTTGGTAGCCAATTATACCCTCTATTTCTTTCAATTTACCCTCCGCCACGAGCCCATTGCTTGTCCTCGGAGGCAAGCCAGTTTTTCTCTTACAGACACGCCGTTCGCGCTACTTGGCGAGCCTGTGCCGGCTCACCCTGCCCCCTCCCTCTGGGGGGTTCAGCCAATCGCTGCCCCCAAACGGGGCTCTCAGCCAGAGCCGGACCCGTGCAGCTGGATTTTGAACCGTGGTTGCAGTGGGCAACTTGCATTCTGGGCAAATGCTTTGACTGTTAGACCACCCGAGGCCCCCTCCATCTCCATCTTGACACACGGATTGACCTAATGCTCATGACCAGACATGGTCTTTGTCACTGACAGGTATTATGACTCCTTGGCTGAACAACAGGGCACTTAGGTGTGCGTTTTTTGGGGCAGCGTGGTTCACATGACCCTGGGGATTAACACCTTGCCCTTGTTGGAGTTTCCTAAAAGTTGAATGAAATGATCTATTGTTGGGTTTGAATCTGTAACATTCAAATGACAATTTCAATCCCAAGTAAGTGATGGTTGTTGAGGTTTCCCAGGCAGGAATTCACGTTTTGCAGGCCACACCACATAAAGGCAGAGTTCCACATGTTACGATTGACCTTGGTCACCTGGTGGAGATATTCTTTTGCCTGAAAATAGAAATTCCATTATTGGTTGGACTTCACTAATCATTATTTACAAACATCACCTCTGTTTTTGAAAGCCTGATTACATTTCCGAGGTATTTAATAACAAAGCAGAATTGCCTTGTAACCTATTTGTGTTCTGTCTCCTTCAAAGGTTTGCTTTAAACAAATATTTTGATAACAATATAATTAAACTTAGCCCTGCTTTCCATGGCCTATGGTTAGTTTTTTGGAAAAGTAATTTTATCAGACCTTAAATTAGCCCGTCCTCACCATAAATTAACCCAACCTCTTCTGTGTTCTAACTTCATCCAATCAGGGTTAACATCTTCCGTCCTGCTGGGTGAGTTAGTTCTTGACCAGAGAGGAGGGCTAGAGTTTGGTCAGTTTCGTTTTGGTTCTAGCTTTTGACTCAACACCTTCTTACATTCTTGGGCGGGGGATCCACAGTGCCACTCCCTTCCCCTTCCCATACATACCCATAACAGCCCCCCCGGTGCATACCCCTGTTAGAGTGGAAATTCTACATTTGTATTTGGATAATGATAGCACATACATTCCTCTATGCTTTAGTAGATGGTTTTCTGTCCGTCAGGCCTCCCCAAGGCACTTTCTGCCCTCTCTACAGACAGACAGACACTCTGTCTGTCTTTAATGCACAGAAGGTCCCTGAGATGTTTATGTTGTACATAAGATGTCCTGCCCTGTCTACCCGAGATGTCTCTGCCTGCTCTCAGCCTGGCGTCCCGGTTCTCTCGCAGTAAGCTCAATTTAACTGACCACATCTTTCTTGTTGACGGCATCATTCATCTCTGAGGCTCCTGTTATACAATGTGTTGTACGATCACTGTCCCGCTGTGGTATAAAGATCTGCCTTGTCTTCTGCTCAATGATGAGAATGACTTTGCCACCTCTCTCCTTGTGCCCGCAATAAACTTCTAGAAAACGTAGTCTTTGTCCGTGTGTGTCTCTACTCTTTGCAGAGGGATCAATAGTCGAACCGTCCTAACACCCCCCTGGCGGTACACCCCTACAGCCCCCCCGTACGTACCCCTGCAGATGGAAAGAGCGTCAGAGGTGCAGCACTGCTCAATCAGCTGGTGGCAGCTCTCCACCATGGCCTCCAGTTGCACCTTATCACAGGCCACACCCAGAAACCGTGCCAGCTGCTCCACCTGCAAGCCCAGGTCCTGCAGGGGGTAAATATATATCATATGTATTTAGAGATGTATTATATTTTAAGTATATAAGTGCCATGACCCACAGTTTGTGATTAACATGACTAATGAATAAAAGCAGTGGCGATTTTAGACCCTACTTAGGGGGGCTTTAGCCCCCCCGTCTTTCATCTCAGCCCCCCTGAAAATGTATAGTCATTATTTTCTAAGAAAACATTTTTATTTAATATCTATTTATCTATCTATTTTGTTCACAGATAGAGAGTGGTATTTAAATTTTGAGAGCGACCACCATCGTAGTGTTTTTGTTTTGGGGAATGTAACAGTAAATTAATTACATTAATTACATTTCCATCTCACATTCTCATTGGGGGCTGAGCCCCCCTAAAGGTCACATCCTAGAATCACCCCTGAATAAAAGTAAAATTAATTGCAGCGTTAAAAAAAATGCATGAATGCGCTGGTTATCAACACATCAAAGCCTCTGGAACGATTCTAAAGGGTGGTGATTGCAAGGGATGGGGACATGAATGACCCCTGCCCCCCCCCCACACACTGACCCCACTGGTAACAGAGAGCCCACTTATGGAGGCATGCAGAGCGTTTACCTTAAACATGTCTTCATATTTCAGGAAGAGCACGTTGGAGTCCATGCGATGCTCCCAGAATTCCTGCACGTGCTCAAACCAGGACCCGTATCCCACTGCCAGGCAGAGAGGTCACACAGAGGTGGGTGAGGTCACACAGAGGTGGGTGAGTTTCACTGGGCAGCAGCAGTCTCTCTGTTTCACTCTGAGTGCTACTCCCTACAGTACCAGTCTGCTCCACATTTTCCCTCTCCTTTTTCCCTGTGAAGTGTGACACATGTTTGAGGTGTTACCTGCGCTCTCAGGTAAAGCTGTACAAGGTTTACTGCCCACACACAAGCCAACACTGATCCAGATGGATAGTGGAGTCTTTAAAAAGAGTATTATTTTATGTGGAGGTAATAATAAGCATTATGAGTCATGAGTATAACAGCAACCTACTGAGATAAGGGATGCATGTGTGTGTGTGTTTGTCTAGCGGAGGTCAGTGAACACAGATGGGATGGGGTAAGAATTTTTGCCGTTTGGTGGAACGACTTGAGCGTAGGCTACTTCAGAATTCCAAACTGGTAGTGTGGAAGTGAAAACAAGAGGAGTTTGCACTTATGAACTCTGTGTTCTGTCCCTATGTTTTCCAATAGATCTCTTATGTAATATAATATCTGCACTTGGACTAATTCCTGTTCATTTTGTTAACCTTGCCAGTATCATTTCGCATTTATATATAAATAAAACACCGTTAGCATATCAGAATGTCAATTAAAACAGAAATATTGCCTACATGCTATGCTTGGAAGTGACACGCCAAGGACTTCAAACGAGGCAGATATATTAGGCATATAAATTGGACAGTGATACAGAACTTGTAATACAAAGAATACAAGGATTACGTCAAACATAAATTCAAATCGAAGGCCCGAGTGTTAATTTGTGCAGCAGTAAAACTATCTCTGTCCGATGAGTAATGGTCACATGTAGGGGAGAAATTCGGACTTTGCAATCTGGAGCTCGAGGCTCAGATGCCACGATCTGTGGTTCAAAGCAACAGTGGTCCTCCCTTCACATGATGGATGACCACGAATGACGTCGACCAAGGCTGACCCATCACTGGAATTTAGTCCAGTCCGGATGACTCTCAGATGACATGAGGAGGAGAGGACATGGATTAAAAGTTAAATAAATGAATCCCGCCACGTTTAATTCTTTTACTTTTGTATCAGGGATTCTGCAAAATTGACTGCCAGCATTCCCGAGTTGTGCAGCAGATAGATTATAAACCCTGTGTGGAGGGCGTCGGTCTCGGCAACATGGGAGTGGCAGGGTTGCCTTTGTTTTCCTATGCTGTGGAGGTCTTTGGAGCAGGGAGACTTTCCGGGGGCAGGTTTGGCACTCTCACAGGGTGTGATAGTGAACTGTTGCCCGGAAGGTTGCTCCAAAGGCCATAATTGATTTAATTATGATTTAATTGATGTTAATTGGTAAGTAATTATTCACTTACCTGTTTGTGTGTGAGAATGTGAGTGGGTGTTGTTTGGTGCTTTGTGATTAGGTGAGTGAATGTTAGATGGGTGATTGCCTCACGAGTCCCACATGAGCCAGGCAGAAAGTAAGCCTATTTAAGAGCAGGTGGGGCGAATCAGTTAGACTTGTGTCTTTGTCTTGCCATTATGTGTGCGTATTGAGAGTTAGTCTTGTCATGTCATTCGTGTGTGTATTGAGTTAGTCTTTTGTCTTTGTCATTCATGTGTGTGTTTCAAGAGAGTTTGTGTGTTTCAAGAGAGTTCGTTTGTCTTTGTCTTGATGTGTGTGTATTGGAGGGTTGTGTCATTTATGTGTGTATTGAGTGGTTGATTGTGGCATTCGTGTGTATATTCAGGGTTGTGGTCTGGTCATTCGTGTGCACACGCGCATGCGTATCATGTAGTGTTTGTGTGATGTAATGTCAGGTGTGTTGTATTGTTTTGTGGGTGTTCCCCCAAGGGGGTTTCCGTGTCGGAGGACGTGGAGTCTGTTGAGGTTGTTGAGTTCTGTGTGCGTTTGTCGAAAGTGACTGAGTAGAGTGCTTCCTGTGTGTGTGGGAAAGAGGGAGAGGGGCGCACTAAGAGTGTCCGCCTCTCGCCCTCGGTGTGATCGTGAAAGAGAGCGAGAGGGCGCAGTGAAAGAGGGTCCGCCTCTCGCCCTCTGTGTGATTGGAAGAGAACTCGCACTCGGACCATGGAAAGTGTTTCTGGACAACGGCCCGAGAACTCTCACTGAAAGAGTGGAGAGTGTCTCGGGGCTGGTTGCCAGAGAACTGTCACTGTGAGGAGTGGCGAGGGTCTCGGTGTGTTTGGGGTAAAAGAGAACTCGGACTGAAAAGTTTGAGTGTTTCTGTATGCATGGGTTTGGGAAGCACTTGAAAAGTCACTGGATATGTGTGTGCCTGGGGAGGTTCTGGGGGAACTCCGGCAGTGTAATGTGAAGATGTGGAGTGTGTGTCGGGACAGTGCGTAGAGTTCTACCCTGTCCTGTAAGTTTTTATTATTTTAGTTTGTTATTTTATTTCATTGTTCTTGCCCGAAAGCTTTACGGCAAGTAGGGTGAAGACTTTGTGTTTGTGTTTGTTTTATGTTAACCTGCTCTCCCACTGTCTCTCTCCCGTGAAAAAATAAAAATCCGGTCCGTGGACCAAAGAATCCACTCCGTCTCCAGACTGCTCTGTCTCTGCGATTGTCACGTGGCATGTGACACCCTGGATTTGGGCTATCTGCATACATTTTGTGGGAATGATGTAGCCATTTAGCAAATACAATTATCAGTACATGATAAATGATATACACTATATGGCCAAAAGTCAGTGTACACCCCTACTAATTATTGAGTTCAGGTGTTTCAGCCACACCCATTGCCAACAGGTGCATAAAATCCAGCACATAGCCATGCAATCTCCACAGACAAACATTTAGAATTCAGAATGGTTTGTAAAGAGCTCAGTGACTTTAAACGCGACACTGTCATAGGATGCCACCTTTGCCACAAGTCAGTTCGTGAAATTTCTGCCCTACTTTATGTGCCCCAGTCAACTGTAAGTGTTATTATTGTGAAGTGGAAGTGCCTAGGAGCAACAACAGCTCGGTCATGAAGTGGTAGGCCACGCAAACTCACAGAGCGGGGCCGACGAGTGCTGAAGCGCATAGCGCGTAAAAATCGCCTATCATCTGCTGCATCACTCACTACAGAGTGCCAAACTGCCTCTGGAAGCACCATCAGCACAAGAACTGTGCGTCGGGAGCTTCATGGAATGGGTTTCCATGGCCGAGCAGCTGCACACAAGCCTCACATCACCATGCGCAATGCCAAGCGTCGGCTGGAGTGATGTAAAGCACGCCGCAACTGGACCTTGGAGCAGTGGAAATGTGTTCTTTGGAGTGATTAATCACGCTTCACTATCTGGCAGTCTGATGGACGAATCTGGGTTTGGCGGTTGCCAGGAGAACGCTACCTTCCGAAATGCATAGTGCCTACTGTAAAGTTTGGTGGAGGATGGATAATGGTCTGGGGCTGTTTCTCAGGGTTTGGGATAGGCCACTTAGTTCCAGTGAAGGGTATTCTTAATGCTATAGGATACGAAGACATCTTAGCCAATTGGGCGCTTCCAACTTTGTGGCAACAGTTTCAGTTCCAGCATGACTGCCCCTGTGCACAAAGCGAGGTCCATAAAGACATAGTTAGACAAGTTTGGTGTGGAGGAACTCAATTGGCCTGCACAGAGCCCTGACCTCAACCCCAATGAACACCTTTGGGAGGAATTAGAACACCAATTGCGAGCCAGGCCTTCTCGTCCAACATCAGTGCCTGACCTCACAGATGCTCTTTTGGCTGAATGGGCACAAATTCCCACAGACACACTCCAAAATCTTGTGGAAAGCCTTTCCAGAAGAGTGGCAGCTGTCATAGCCGCAAAGGGGGGTCCAACTCCATATTAATGCCCATGGTTTTAGAATGGGATGTCCAACAAGCTCATATAGGTGTGATGGTCAGGTGTCCACTGACTTTTGGCCATATAGTGTATATATAGATATATATATATATAGTGCATAGTTAGGTCAGCTGAAGTGCCTGTTTATAATTTTTTATTAAAGAGTGAAGGACAAAGAAATAATGATGGAAAACATAAACAGATAAGAATAAAAAGTTAAACAATGGTGAATAGAGAACATGCTATGAGATCATGGGGAGGGGTTGAGTCAGGTGGGTGTGGTGATGACGTTAAGCTCCGCTACAGGAGGGGTTTATAACATAATAAAAAGTGGATGTATTGAGAGAGGAGCCAGAGCTGTTTCTTGTATTTAATCTTGCATTGTATACAATAAACCCTACTACATCAGACTCTGAAGATTGTGCTGTTTTTTGAAGAAGTATTCAGTGTGGTTGGGATCCCTCAGTCTAACTGGCCCTGGCTGAGGTCTGATTCTCCCACAGTAGTGAAACAAACAAACTGGGAACAGAAATACTACGGTAACAGAACTCTTGACAGCGCCATACGCCTTATACTACTAACACGTTAACTAATGTTACCATGGCAGTACTTCTCTATGCATCCAACTGAGGTACAGATGTACTTTGCTGTCTGAATTTGACAAAACAGCTGTACTGCAAGACAGAAAGCAAGCTAGCAAGCTAGCGAACTAGCTAACATTAGTTTAGGTAACATCAAACATATTGCTAGCACTGGCAAATAACTAAATAACTAACTAAGAACTACTAATATTACTGTCTGAATCTGACAAACTAGCTCTACTGCAAACATTTTGTTGTATTAACACTACTAGTAAGTAATTTTTCCATATTAGGCTGCTCTGTTAACATTATAACATGTTGGGGTGTGACATTTTCCCTGTGTCAGACTGTTCTCTAATATAAAGAGCAGTTAGCAGCAGGAGGGCTTGTGTGTGCAACTGTGTGTGTTACAGCGTCATGTCTCTATGGAGATGGAGCACAGGTGAGTCTGCAGTCTAGTCTCGCTCAGATGAGCCCAGGTGAGGTGAACTCACGCTTGTCATTCATGAACCTGCGGCAGAACTCCTGGAAGGTGCCCCGGTAGCTCATGGTCCTGAGGGAGCGGTGGAACTGGTAGTATGACACCACAAGGTCTTTAGGGTTCCGGGCCATATAAATCACCTGAGAAACACAGCAGATACATCACCTGAGAAACACAGCAGGTAGGTCACCTGAGAAACACAGCAGGTACATCACCTGAGAAACACAGCAGGTACATCACCTGAGAAACACAGCAGGTACATCACCTGAGAAACACAGCAGGTAGGTCACCCGAGAAACACAAAGACAGGCGTCAGCCCTGATCCGCCGGAGCGGTTAGCCCTAATAGCCGTTAGCGCGGCACGGTTACTTTACAGAGCATCTCTCTGCAGCGACTCCCTCTCTCTGTGTAAAACAACACTACCGGATACTAAAATATATATGTATATATACTGTATACTATCTGAAGACTACCAGAATTAATAAACTCATTTCAACTTACGCTCCCTTGTTCTGCTGATAGAACTCAACCGGAAAAAAGATATTTTGTTGTTTGCTTTGTTTATATATTTTATGAACCCCTAGCACAGCCTCCTCTTATTAAGTTATGAGTGAGTGAGTAAGCCGGGAGGGGGGCTGGGGGCAGGTAACTCCACATGTGCTGCTTACCTTGGACTCCCCGTTGTGCAGGGCGGTGGGGAGGAAGCGATAGGGCAGGTGACTCTTAATCAGCCGAGGAGACGTCAGCTCCTGCAATGACAGTGTTCACATCAGAGAAGCCTTGCGACCCAGGGGCCTATCTTGAACTTACCCACCCCCTAGCAGCCTCTTCTTATTAAGTTATCAGTAAGTGAGTGAGTTCACACGACACTCCACTACTCACTCACACTGCACTGGTTCCCTATTGCAGCACGTATCAAATTTAAATCACTGGTGCTGTCTTATCAAGCCGCTAGAGGAACTGCTCCAACACTCATCACACCCTACACCCCAGCCAGACCCCTCCGCTTTGCCTCCTCTAGCAAACTGACTGTCCCATCCCTCCTGGGACCCAGCAGCCGTTCCTCGCAGTCTCGCCTCTTCTCTGTCCTGACCCCTCGGTGGTGGAATGATCTTCTGCAGAAGATCTGTGGACTGTGGACTACAGAATCACTGGCCATCTTCCACAAGAGACTAAAAACCTTAGACTTTCTTTAGACTCCACTACCACTGACTCTATATATTAATATAATTAACTGCCATCATCGTCTACATTTTTAATTAAAAATAAATAAAAAAATCCCTGTGTTACAGGTACAGTGTGCAGCTGCCAACAATGCTGTCTATTGCGGTGTCACTACACTGATCTCTTGCACTCGCTGGCCTCAGGGAATTAGCTTCACTTGGAGGACGGGCGGTGAGTTTGGGTGGGAGGGCGAATCGAAATAAACAAAGGCTATAATTGGCTACTAAATTGGGAGAAAAACCGCAGACACAGTGCACCGTATATTCCAAACGGGGAGAAAAAGGAAAGAATATATTAAATCCTTCACCTTTTGAAGGAATAGCCTCCACCCCAAGACACCCCACCCCAGTGTCTGCACCACTGCTGGAGTTTGATTAAACTACACCTCCCATCAGCCGCCTGGAAGCATCTGAATGTCGGCACCAGCCAGTGAGGGCGCAGTAAGGGGTGGTACCTGTATGATCTCCAGACCCGGTTGGGGGTACTCCAGGACTGGTAGCTGCTCATCAATGTTCATCAACCCAATCTCATCTGGCTCCACCCCCTGACTCACCAGGTACACCATCTCCTGGAGCAGACTGGTCCCTGGGAGGGAGGGAGAGAGAGAGAGAGAGAGAGAGAGAGAGAGAAAGGGGGATGAGTGAGAGGAGGAGAGAGGGAATTAAGGGGAATGAGGGAGGGGGAGGGAAGGAGAGAAAGATGGAGAGAGGGAGGGAGAGAGGGGGAGAAAGGGAGGGAGGGAAAGAGAGAGAAAGGAGGAGAGGGAGAGAGTGGAAAATGAACAGGCCGAAGCTGGTATTTTGGGGCGTACGTAAGGTTCGCTTTGATTGTGCCCTCGCTGTTAATAAAGAGCCAGCTGTTCTCAGTCGTCTTCCACATGTCACCACACGGTCTGATGTATGTGAAGAGCTAAAAGCTCGCTGGAGCCTCGTCGGCCGATTCTGTGGGAGAACTGACCGCAGTGTGAAACCACACGTGTGGCTGGATAAGCACTAGAGATGGAGGTCGTTTGTCATCCCGTGGCTGATTAGCCTCTGGGTCGTCACTATCCAGAGGGCATCTGAGGGAATCTAAACATCGTATTAAATTTTTTTTAAAAGACATCAGTTTGCTGTCAAATTCCAACACAGAGAGACGATGGAAAATAACTGAGACATTTAACCCAAATGCCAAACATTAACCTGCACAGACATGTAAAGTAGGATGCGGAAACACCGTTTCATACGACTCGCCACATGACAATCCCTGGACTGGAGCAGAGCAGCTGATGGTAAGAAGTGGCAGAGGAGTGGGGTTTGCCGGTCTACGGGCCAGATCTTTATTTTTTTTCAGTCTCTCCTCCCAGACACGGGAGAGAGACAGTGGGAGAGCAGGTTAAGATAAAACAAACACAAACACAAAGTCTTCACCCTACTTGCCGCGAAGCTTTCGGGCAAAAACAATTAACTAAAATAAAAAACGAAAATAATCAAAACTTAACGAACGCCCGCCTCCTCCGAGGGGGGAATCCCCTTTTGGGGAACACACAACGAACACAGACAATCAGCAGCTTTCCATGCTGCCTTCATACATACACATTTACCACACATCAACACTTACGGGACAAGGGTAGAACTCTACGCACTGTCCCTAGACACACATCCGACACACATCCGACACACATCCGACACACATCCGACACACATCCGACACACATCCGACACACATCTCAACAAGACACCGTGCCTCCCCAGACTGATTCCCCACTTGCCCCACCAGCTCTTAAATAGGTTTACGTTCTGCCTGGCTCAGGTGGGACTCGTGAGGCAATCACCCGTCTATCATTCACTCACCCAATCACAATCACTCAACACCAAACAATTCACATTCACACACATAAACCCAATCAGTCAATTTAATTCCACATCAATTACCTGATTGACACCAATTAAATAATAATTAAATCAATGATGGCCTTTGGAGCAACCTTCCAGGCAACAGTTCACTCTCACACCCTGTGAGAGTGCCAAACCTGCCCCCGGAAAGTCTACCTGCTCCAAAGGCTTCCACAACATGGAAAAACAAAGGTAACCATGCCACTCCCATGTTGCCAAGACCGACGCCCTCCACAGACTCATTATACGATTGTATATATCTGCAACAGTTACAATGTTAAATTGTTGCAACATCAGTGACCAAATGTCAACCAGACGTATTCATTTAGTGTTTGGAAGACATTATTTCAACATTCTAAAACTGTTTAAAATATCAGTTCTCACCTAGATGTTGTTCTGACATATTTTTTTTAATGTGGTAATGATTCAGAAGCCTTTCATTTTCAACCCACAGCCAACGCTGTTACAATGTTGGGTGATGACGGTCAAATGGCAACCATAATCCAACACAGAAATATAAACATGAAATTACAATGTTTAAAAAACTGATAATTTCAACCATAATGTGACAGAACAATAAACATAAAATAACAGCATCACTTTAACATTGTAACTGTCACAGAAATGTTTTAGTGTTGTAATTATAACAAGTAAAAATAATTAATTAACAATCATGTGACAACAGCTGTACAACATCAGTTTGGTTAGATTTTGACCGATGCACAACCATAGCACAACCAAAAATTCTGAAGGTGTAGAATCAATTTCCCATTGAAAATGAATGCCAGTGAGCCCCCAGATGGCTCAAGCACTAAAAGCACTTTCCCGTAATGCAGGTTGCCCACTGTTCAATTCCCCAGCTGCGCCAGCCCGGCTCTGGCCGGGAGTCCTGCTCGGGGGCGGTACACGCTCGCCGCAGGTACTAAAAGCTTGCGTGCATCAGATTCTCAGTGGGGTCCGTCTCAAATGAGGTGGTTTGCTTGCCCTCATCACTGCCAGTCCCAGGGTAGGGGCTGGCCCCATAGTTGCAGGCAGTGGGTTGGTGGGGAAGGTAATTGGATCAAAAGAGGGCACAATTGTCCACAAAATTGGGAGAAAAATGGGGAAAAATGGTTCTCCGGTTTCTCAGAGATAGATCCCTGACAACGGTTTGTTTCCGTGAAGCAGGACGAAGGGAACAGCCACAAACATCTTGCCCTGGCAAAGAGGCCTCCCAAACAAAAACTCTCATTATAACCCCCCCCGCCCCCCGCCTAAAGTGACCGACCGATGTGTTAATGTCACAGATTCAAAGAAACACGTGTCCTCTATAAAATGCTGCATTCACTTACAGAGGAATACTGCTATCTGATGACTCATTACACACTCCCAACAGCACAAAATAAACGTGTGAATGACAGCGTAACTTGCCCATTGCTTATGTGCATTGTAATGTCACCAGGCACATTGGCTGAGTGATTAAACCAAGGATGTTGCACGGAACAGGGGTGGCACATGTAGCCAGGCTCAGCGCTGAACGCAAGATGGGTCCTGCCTCTCAAAAATGTGTACGGATAGCGTAGTGTCTAACACAGTTGCTTTGACTGATGCTTTGCGAGTGTGAGCTGCATATTGCAGTAGCGGTTCAAAACCCGACTGCGTGAGACCGGCCCTGGCCGGGAGCCCCGATCGGGGGCGGCATTTGGCTGTCCGCCCCAGGGGGAGGGGGAGGGTGAGCTCGGAGAGTGTCTCCAGAAAGTAGGTGGGCGAGTTCCATTTCGGAGGAGGCGGGTCATCGCTCGGAGAATAGCTTGCCCCGAATAGGGCGAATTGAAATAAATAGAGGGTATAATTGGCTACTAAATTGGGAAAAAAGGGGATCGGAAACAAATGTAAATGAAATAAAATAAATCCGTACAACTGTAAAAGGCAGAGTTGATCGATGGGCCCACCCCCACCATAGATTCTCCTCTGTGACCTTTAACCTCTCGCATCTCATTATTCAGAATAGAATAGTATGAGGTCACAGTGCACAGCACATTGAGAGAAGAACATACCTGTCAATTCGGCACCTTGTAAGGGCGGTTTGGAGGCTGAAAACTGAAACTATCACGAATACACTAAATCACTAGTGAGTCTAAGAGAATGTGTATCTCTACAATAATATTTTATACAATTTTATATAAAAATACATAATTTCTTAAGTTCCCATAAAAGCCTTTCTCAGTGTAAGATATGTGTGCACAGGGGTGCGACAGGTGTGTTGTGGTGTAGAACAGGTGTGCAGTGGGTTAGTGTAATACATTTGTGTTGTGGTGTAGAACAGGTGTGCAGTGGGTTAGTGTAATACAGGTATGCAGTGGGTTAGTGTAATACAGGTGTGTTGTGGTGTAGAACAGGTGTGCAGTGGGTTAGTGTAATACAGGTGTGCAGTGGGTTTGTGTAATACAGGTGTGTTGTGGTGTAGAACAGGTGTGCAGTGGGTTAGTGTAATACAGGTGTGCAGTGGGTTAGTGTAATACAGGTGTGTTGTGGTGTAGAACAGGTGTGCAGTGGGTTAGTGTAATACAGGTATGCAGTGGGTTAGTGTAATACAGGTGTGTTGTGGTGTAGAACAGGTGTGCAGTGGGTTAGTGTAATACAGGTATGCAGTGGGTTAGTGTAATACAGGTTTGTTGTGGTGTAGAAAAGGTGTGCAGTGGGTTAGTGTAATACAGGTGTGTTGTGGTGTAGAAAAGGTGTGCAGTGGGTTAGTGTAATACAGGTGTGCAGTGGGTTAGTGTAATACAGGTGTGTTGTGGTGTAGAAAAGGTGTGCAGTGTGTTAGTGTAATACAGGTGTGCAGTGTGTTAATACAGGTGTGCAGTGGGTTAATACAGGTGTGTTGTGGTGTGTTGTGGTGTAGGACAGGTGTGTTCTGGGTTAGTGTAATACAGGTGTGCAGTGGGTTAAGAACATAAGAACATAAGAATACATGATGACGAGAATTGTTACGTTCTGAGTGTCTGTTCGGTTTGTTTTTTGTACTTTGTTTATTTATCTTTCTTCGAGTCATGTTTCATTCACATTCTGTTCCCCGTCTGTTATTGTTCCTGTTCTAGATCCACTCCTTGTCTTTGTCTTTTGCACTTCGGGAAATGTTTAGGTTTTTCCGTCTTCGTTTCTAATCTCGTTTTTCTTCCTTCTTACTTTCTAAATTACACTTTGTATATATTAGTTAGATGTATATAGTACTAACCAACTAATCTACTAACATTAGGGATTTAGATTAAGTTACTAACACTACTAATCACTAATTATCTCACGCTTCTAACTATCGCTATCATTCTCTCTCGATTGTCCTATCCCTGTACGCTTCTCACGTTTTCACTTCAGTCGCACGCAGATTCTCTTTGCATTCCTCCCATTCTAACTATGCACGTGTCTGCCTGTTCTTCCAGGTCGTTTATTGTCTATATGTTTGTACGATTCCCAGTCCGTGTCTTTCGTTTCCCCTCGTTATTCTATTAGCGAATCCCCTCGTTATTAGATTAACGATTCCCATTGTTTACACCTGTGTTCCTCCCCTCTCTCCTCCCAGTCACACCTGAGTCCTATTGTGTTCCCTTCCCTGCTTGTATATAAGTCTATGTTCTTTCCTGTTCTGTACTTGATCCTTATTCCCTGTGCCTACCCTTATTCAGCCAGTGTTTATTGATTTATCCGAGACTTCCCTTCTGTTTACTACTCCGAGCCTGCCTAGCGATTCTGTCTGTTTGCCTATCTGCCTACCTGTTTTTGACTTTTTGGACTGCCTTTTGTGACTACTCTCTGCTTCTTGATTCTGTACCTTCGCTACTTCTGATTACTGGTTTTGACCCCTGCCTGAATTAAACGTTCCTTTTTGCCTGATCCTGGTCTGCGTCTGGGTCCTTATCCCGTACTTCACAAGAATGGGCCATTCGGCCCATCTAGGCTCGTCATGTCTTAATCTAAAGAGTATCTAGTACTGCATCTAGCCTGGACTTGAATAGCCCAAGCGTTTCTGCCTCTACTACCCGACCTGGCAAGCTGTTCCAGGCATTGACAAATCTCTGTGTAAAGAAAAACTTCCTAATATCTGTGCAGAATTTGCCTTTAACTAATTTCCACCTGTGGCCTCTTGTTCTGCTGACCCCACTTATCTTAAAAAATCTTTGGTATTTCACTTTGTTAATCCCTTTTAGGAATTTAAAAACCAAAACAAATCCCCCCTAAGCTTAAATAGATTGAGTGCCTTAAGTCTATCATCATAACTTTGACCTTTCATACCAGGTACCAGGTTAGTGTAAGACGGGGCTGTTGGGTAAGACAGGTGTGTAGTGGGTTAGTGTAAGACAGGTATGCAGTGGGTTAGTGTAATACAGGTGTGTAGTGGGTTAGTGTCAGACAGGTGTGTAGTGGGTTAGTGTAAGACAGGTGTGCTCTGGGTTAGTGTAAAAGAGGTGTGCTTTGGGTTAGTGTAAGACAAGTGTGCTCTGGGTTAGTGTAATACAGGTCTGCAGATAGGTTAGTGTAATACAGGTGTGCTCTGGGTTAGTGTAAGACAGGTGTGTAGTGGGTTAGTGTAAGACAGGTGTGTAGTAGGTTTGTATGGGACATTATTTAATTAGGCCTATCAGCAGGCCACTCTCTGCTCCACTGAGCAAACTGCGTTTGCTTATCAGAGTGCTACAAGGCCAAGAGATAAGTGTGTATTGCCAGACGTGGGAGAAGGCATGAAATACAAATAGGATTGGGAAGGGGGAGCATCATGGTCGGTCACTTGGGAATAGGCCTCATTATTTCACTGTGTAAATCATAACTGATGGAAAGTTAGGGTCATAAGTTAGTGTTTCCCCATCCCAATGTATGCAAGAAACGTGTATGTTGGGAGGGTAAAACATGTATTTGGGCCTATCAATAAAGAAGGGATTTCACCCATGACCAATAGGTGAAATTCCAAAAGGCAATAGTCACCTCAAATGTAAGAGATATATATTGCTGTTTTTCCTTGATGTCTTCGGAGATACTCTGGCATTCTGTTTGAAACAGTAATAAAGCTTGAGTGAACTTAAGATCACAGTCTTGCTTCCTTTGAATAGTAAAATTTCCACGACAGGTTAGTGTAAGACAGGTGTGCTCTGGGTTAGTGTAATACATGTCTGTAGTGGGTTAGTGTAAGACAGGTGTGAGTTCTCGTTGTGCAGGGGTCAGTTGTTGGACGTTTCTGTGGTGATAGTCAAAGCTAACCAGTCTCAGCCAACCAGATCGGCACCATGAAATTATCACCATGATGTCATCTGCTAATGATAACGATTCAAACAGCCATATAAACATGATTACATGGAAAATTTCTGTCAAAGTACAAAGTCATCCATGAACAAACTTTCACTGCTCACTGCTTTCACTTCTGTTACTGCTCTGTGCTTCAAGTTGCATCTTTTGTCTCTGTTGTATATGACTTCTGACAACACTGGTCACCATTAACACATACCAGGTATATCTGAAAAACCTTGTATTTTATCTTTCACCTGCACAGGTCATCGCTTGTCAACATCACTGAAAGACCATGGCAACCGCATATTGACTGTGGAATTTAACTGACAAAATTTCATTTTTACTCCTGTAGTGGAACTTTCCCAGGAATCTAAACAGAAGTTAGGATGTAAAACTCTAGGCCAGCACAGGTTCATAATCTTTATTCGTGAGCTTTTACCAGCATTACGGGCCCTGGAGACCTTTATCTGCAGAGGTCTACCTGGTGTCTGTGGGTCTTATAGTGCATCAGTGAATGCTAAGTCAGATATGTACTATCTAATACCTTTGTCCCTATGGTCACAGTTTTGAAATTCTCTCAGCAGCTCATTCTAAATTAAACTAGTTTTTTTCCCTCTCCGCACCATTTTGTTTTAGCCATGCGTGGGTGTAACCATGGCCGGCAGCATGCTAAAGTAATGTATAATTAGGCTTGTTAAATAACATGGCCAGCAATCAGTTGCCTTCTCTCTCAGATTGCTGCGTGCCTGAAGCGCTAGAAAAGACGATTGTGATTTACTTACAACCAGGCATGAGAGGCTGTGAGCTCTGCACTAAGTGCTATGAATGGAGCAGCAGAGATCCATAATCAGATATCACATTGCACTACGACAGACGGGGCTAATGGGGTCCCTAACAACTGGTGTCAACTGAAGTGATGAGAAGTGATAGCTTCCTGTCTCACGGGGGAGCAGGCCATAGATATAAAAACGTTTGTTTAGACGCAGATCTTGCCCGTGCCAAAATGGCGGCCATGCAGACAGACATACAACATACAACAATGGCCAATGTGGTATCTACGTTTTTATATCTATGGAGCAGGCAGTCGGGAGGATTCCACAACTGTCTTTTTATTTAGTGTTGCAGTGGAGGCAGCGCTCAGATGCTCACCTGGAGAATCCACTTATCCCGCAGCTGCAGAATAGGCAGAGGTTGATTAGTGGCCACGTTATGGTGCTCTTGACTGATGAGAGGAGAGTACTTAATTCAGCCATGGAAGATAATAATGATTGTAGCGCCATTACACATTGAAAATGCGACTTGTGACACATTTTCCATTTTTATTTCTCCCACTGTGACTTGTTCAAAATTGCAGCGTGTTTGCTTTCTTTAAAATGCAGAGGCACCTCCCTAAACCTTCATTAAAAAAAGGATCCAGTTCCAAAGTTACCCCCCGCCCCCCTTCCCCCATGCCCTCCTCTCCGTGGGTCACCACACATCACAATGTATTACCAACAGAACACGTCTGCATTCACATTTTCCCAGGTTAGGCAGTAGCTACACACCAGCCAATGAGAGTCAAGTTTTATTAAATCATTCAGTCAACCAATCGGCCGACTCTAATGAGAGTCAAGTTTTATTAAATCATTCAGTCAACCAATCGGCCGGCTCTAAATGCAACAATTATCATATTGATGGAGGAGCCAGATAATTCAGTCTGTTTGCTGCTAAAGTTCAATGAATTACACAGCACTGGATCCAGTGGGGAGCATCCCTGCTTAATTACACAGCACTGTGCATTTACATTTTTACATTTTAGGCATTTAGCAGACGCTCTTATCCAGAGCGACTTACACAGTTTACATGTCTTTACATACAATCCATTTATACAGCTGGATATTTTACTGAAGCAATTCAGGTTAAGTACCTTGCTCAAGGGTACAACGGCAGTGCCCCACCTGGGAATTGAACCTGCAACCTCTGAGTTACAAGCCCAGCTTCCTAAACTTTGCACTACACTGCCAGCCAGGGAACATCCCTGCTTCTCCCATGCTCCAAATTTAATCTTCATTATCATCAACAATGTAGAAAATTACCTGCAGTTTATGATGGTGGTTTCATACACTGCAGTCAAACTACAGGTAACTGCCAAAATAATGGAGACACCAACATAAAGTGTCTTAAGAGGGCATTGGGCCATCATTAGCTGCCAGAACAGCTTCAATGCACCTTGGCATAGATTTTACAAGTGTTTGTCACTCTATTTGAGGGATTCAACACCACAATAAATTCCATAGGATTAAAGTTGATCACAAGTGATGTGCTTGTATTTATTGGTGTTTACCATGCCATCTAAGGGGTTTAGTGGACCTAAACCATGCCAGGAAAATGCACCCCACACCAGGGGAGATTCTAGGATTTTACCTTTAGGAGGGCTCAGCCCCCAATGAGAATGTGAGATGTACATATGCAAAGCACAAGCCTACATTTTATATTAATTTACTGTTACATTCCCCAAAACAAAAACACCACAATGGTGGTCGCTCTCAAAATGTAAATACCACTCTCAATCTGTGGTATTTTTAAAAATAGATATTAAGTAAAAATGTTTTTTAGAAAAGAATGACTAAACATTTTCATGGAGGCTGAGATGAAAGACATAGGGTCTAAATAGGGTCTAAAATCGCCACTGCCCACACCATAATAGACAACCCTTAATTTATTCAAGTGTTTCCTTTATTTTGGCAGTTACCTGTACATATTTATGTTACATACATATACAGTATGTCACATATGTCTTCAAACTAATGTTACATACATTAGTCTATTCAAACAGAAACTATTTGTTTAAGTCAACGTTGATCAGTATTCAGTTCGTTCACATTATTCAAAAATAAATACATGTAAAATGTCATTACATTTCATTCTCTTGTCCATCATCCGTAAACACAATAATATGCACGTCTCGGGGCGCTTCCTCTGCGTCCTCTTTACATTTAAATACTCCATCTGCAGACATATTGCCTGCATATTGCCTGCAGATTGGCAGGTTCCTCATTTGACCGTATGCAATCTCTGAAATGCCCAAATTACGAACGGAAAAACTGTGAATTGTTTAAATGTGCGCTTTTATATTTCGTAAATAAACGTGCGTTTCATCGCCCTGGGGGTCTTCTGCAAACGATGTCACGACAGGACCGCATTCGTGTTGCATTCTTTATGTTGTTTGCGAGTAACTGCAAATCGGGCTTGCTGGTAACCCATAAATCCAATCATGTCCAATAATGAAAATAAAACAGCTATGTTTATAAAAATTAAGAGAAAAAAACAATGGCATGTGCGTGCGTGCGTGCGTGCAAGAACGCGCGATGAGCGCGTGGTACCAAACTGAATTAATTAAATTACCACTTAAAAACCTCACAGATGGCTATCATAAACACGATATAATACGAAATATTCAAATCTTTAATTTAACATTAATTATTATTCCTCTACCAGGTAGCCTAGGCTACGCATGCATATTTATTTTCACAATTCTTCGGTCCCAAGGAGACACCGCATCACGACTCATCGCGTCGGAATTCGGCAGCATAAAATAAACGCCTTTACCTGATTTGGGATAGGTGACTATCCATATGTCGCTACTCCTGAGCGAGAAGTTGGAAATGTCCTCCATCTTCCCTCGGCAGAAGGGAGGTAGCCTCACTCCGTTGTGTTCGAAGTATTTGCTCTCAAACTCTATCGGGGTGCTTGGCGTCTCTGCCTCGCTCTCGGCCATCGTGGAGTCGTTTAATTCAGCAAACCGAAAATAATAGTTAATATTGTTAATGGTAGAAAAGCGGTGAAATGGTTTCCAAACGTCCGCAAACAAATGTATGGCGAAGGGTTGCTGGACTATACGACTTTGACCTTCAGCCAATCGGATGGGGGTAAAGTGATGTAATAGGGTTCGCTCACTGAGGCTGAAAATGATGCTGATGCTGCTGCCTGGATCCAGTGCCAGCGCTGTGCCACACGCTGTACCTGTTTTCTCGGGATGGTGCTGAGGGCGCGGGCCCGGGCTTACTAGTCTAGTACTAGAAGTGTTACTTCTTAAACGGGAGATACTTCCTGCCATTCGGCCAATTGATCAATAACATAACCACAATTACAAACATTGGCAACACATCTCATTACATTCGTATTTTATTAATCGTTGCGTTCCAATGTACGATTCCAATCACGTTATTTATCCGCACTGGCCAATTCTTGTGTATTAACTCTGCTCTGAGGATAACGCAATTTCTCAAACGAGATGGTCTTTGCGAGAAAGACTCGGATCTAAAACTACACGTTTATAATGATATACCTACATAGGCGGTAAATATATTTCAGTATTATAGGCTGTGATATGTCGTTCAAACTAAACAAATTGTAAAAACACGATTACACTGAAACCAACGTCGTACATTTAAACTGTTATCCGACTGATCTATTACAACCTCTAAAGTGGGGCCGACGGAAAATATTGCGCAGCGCCCAGAGGGGGCTCTCACATCGCTTGTGTTTGTTTTTAATTCAAATGACGTTGCCATGGCTGTACCTGTGACGCAGCGGTTTGGAGCTCTAACTATGCACGTTTGTCTTGGATACTGTCCTGTACAGTAAAACAAGGTGGGGATGTGCGGCATGTGAGTGGCAACAGCTGAACCGACTGATGTAGTCTGCAGCACGCTGTTGGCTACAGCAAGCACGCGGTTGGGAGGAGCAACAAAAATACCTGAGTTTACTGTACTGTCGATCTCCTAACTACACAACACACATTTTAACATCTATTGGATAGGGTGGTGTGACTTTCCTGTTCGCATCCACGTGATACACAGGCTACTTCATAATAGCTACCTGAATCAAACTTGGAAATGTTAATAAGTATATGAAACAGGCTTGTTTATTTGTAAATATAATAATCATAGCTCCCAGCAGGGGCGTGCACAGACATTTTGAGGGGCAGTGGCTCAAGCCAACAAACCCCCCACGTCGGCACACTACATCATGACATTGTATGAAAACACACACACTCACTCTCTCTCATGCATGCACGCACACACAGACTCGTGTGCTCCGAACCAGGGGTGCTCGGCCTGATCCATTCCTCCCTCGAGTTGACGCTGCATCCAGAAGATGTCATCACTGATGGCTCTTGCTTTGTCTTGATACATCCCCACTTCTGACACCACTGTAGTGAGCATGCGCGAGGTGATGTATCAAGAAGTCACACAGAGTCCAGCTGCATTGCAAAGATGGCTACGCGAATAGCCACTTAATTAAAAGGCGATAAATATCCGTGTTCCATACACCGCACAACCCCGGATAATATCTGGTGATAATTATCTGTGTTCCATACACTACACAATCCCGGATAATATCTGGTGATAATTATTTGTCTTCCAAACAGCACACAACCCCGGATAATACCACAGGAACTTTGCTAGGTACAGACGCTTCCTGAAAAGGACCCGCCAGACCATTTGCTTCTTCGCTAGATCTTTTATTGGTTTTTAAAATTCTTTTCATATTTAAAATTCTTTACAATTAAAAGTTGGCATACCAACTACAGGGGGAAATATATATATATATATATTTGAGTAACAATAGGTCAATACATTTTACAAAGACAGGGGAACAACATAACACACTAGACTATACAAAGAACAGGACTGGAAATACACACACTGCCTGGCCCCCAAAAAAGTCACCACCTGGATTTAACTAAGCAAATATGTAAGAGCCTTCCATTGGATAATTACTGCAGTGATTAATATGTTTTAGCTGGCAACAAGTTATTTAACCCTAACTGATGCAGTGAGTAGCTTCTCATTTCTTAAACAACCATGTCGGAAGACATATCCTGTGGTCGCAGAAAAGTTGTTAATCTGTTTCAGAAGGGTCAAATTATTGGCCTGCATCAAGCAAAGAAAACAACTAAGGAGATTGCTGAAACTACTAAAATTGGGTTAAGAACTGTCCAATGCATTATTAAAACCTGGAAGGATAGTGGTGAACCATCATCTTCGAGGAAGAAATGTGATCGGAAAAAAATCTTGAATGACCGTGATCGGCAATCACTTAAAAGTTTGGTGAAATCATATCGTAAAAAATCAACAGTAGAACTCATGGCTATGTTTAATAGTGAAAGTAAGAGCATTTCCACACGCACAATGCGAAGGGAACTGTTTGGGACTAAACAGTTGTGTAGCCTTAAGAAAACCACTTGTCAGTGAGGTTAATCGGAAAAAAAGGCTTCAATTTTCTAGGGGCATAAAGTTTGGACTCTGGAGCAATGGAAGAAGGTCATGTGGTCTGATGAGTCCAGATTTACCCTGTTCCAGAGTGATGGGCGCATCAGGGTAAGAAGAGAGGCGGATGAAGTGATGCACCCATCATGCCTAGTGCCTACCGTACAAGCCTGTGGGGGCAGTGTTATGATCTGGGGTTGCTGCAGTTGGTCAGGTCTAGGTTCAGCAACGTTATGTGCCCAAAGAATGAGGTCAGCTGACTACCTGAATATACTGAATGACCAGGTTTTTCCATCAATGGATTTTTTCTTCCCTGATGGCATGGGTATATTCCAAGATGACAATGCCACAATTCATCGGGCTCAAATTGTGAAAGAGTGGTTCAGGGAGCATGAGACATCATTTTCACACATGGATTGGCCACCACAGAGTCCAGACCTTAACCCCATTGAGAATCTTTGGGATGTGCTGGAGAAGACTTTGCGCAGTGGTCCGACTCTCCCATCATCAATACAAGATCTTGGCGAAAAATTAATGCAACTCTGGACGGAAATAAATGTTGTGACATTGCAGAAGCTTATCGAAACGATGCCATGGCGAATGTGTGCCGTAATCAAAGCTAAAGGCGGTCCAACTAAATATTAGAGTGTGTGACTTTTTTTTGGGATGGGCAGTGTATAATCTTAAATCAAAACAAAAGACAAAACAAAAGGAGTTTGTGCTTGGGGTTGGTTGCCCAGAGCACACCTCCTCTGGGGGGTGAGCTATATAATGAGTTCTTTCCAGTGGCTCACCCCCCATTTCCTCCTTGCCCCTCTCTCGTCCTTCAAAAAGTCCACCAAAACGTCGTCCTGGAGGAGGTTTTGAAGCCTCCTCCAGAGAGTGAACAGGTCTACTGTTTGTTCTTGGAAGACCTTGATGTTCCTTTCCTCCCACAGGACCTGCTTAACGGTGTTAATGATCCTCCACTGGCGCTGCAGCTCCAGGGTCCTACATCCCTCACGGGGGCCGTACAGGACCCTCTCAGTCGTCAGGGAGGATCTTGGCAGGAGCCTGTTCCGGGAGACAGAGAACACAACAAGGCCCCAGACCCGTCTGGCCACGGAGCACTCCCAGAACAGATGGTGTACATGTTCCGAGTCAGTGCATCCATGGGGGCAGTTCTCGGTCAGGGCTAAGTGCCATCTAAACAGGAATGGCCTGGTGGGGAGACAGCCATGAGCAGACATCCATGTTATGTTATTATTGAATGTTTTATGATTTGCATTTTTCCATACAATTTCAGGGTTTAAGGCTGGGTTGCTCCTCGGGAGCGTCATGGTCTCTCCCGATCTCAAAAAGGACATGATATTTTTGTATGTCCATGAGGGCAACCCAGCCCCACCCAATCCTGTCCTGAAGGCAAAATCCCTCAGGGCCCTGTATACATATGGGGGGTCCCAGCTGTATGGCACATTGTGGTCCAGCCCACACAGACCCATAGATCTGAGGAAGGGAGTGGCATAATATTTAGCAAAGTTACCAGAGGCCGACTCTCCCCCTCTCTAGCAACAAGTTTGCTAGTGGCCCTGTCTGGGGGAAACACTCGGCCAATATAGAGAATGCTGGGAAGGACTATTGCCTTCAGGACCAGGATCTTACCTGTCATTGTCAGGGGCCATGTGCTCCCTCTCCCAATTTTTTTCTGGACGTGGCAGAGGGCCTCCTCCCAGCTCCGGTTCCCTCCCCCGTCGTTCTGGAAGGTGACCCCCAGAAGCTTTATGCCCTCTGTGCGTACAGGGAATGAACAGGTTAGTGACTCACTCCATGACGGCGACAGGTACAGTTTGCTCTTGCCTCAGTTGACCAGGGCGCCTGTGGCCGCACAGAAATCGTCCACCAGTGGTGATGGAACACCGTTTGTAGCGGTGGTGATGGAACAACTATCTGTGCCAACGATGGTGATGTCATCCATGTACGCCATCACCCCGTGCCGCTCCGCACTGCCACCCGGCAGTAAGTATCTCCTGACGTTTTCGTTTCGCTGGATGGCCTGTAGAAACGTCTCAAGGTAGATTACATACGGGAGGGGCGCTAGGGGGCACCCCTGCCTGACGCCGGACCTGATGTCAAATGGGGCAGAGAGGTGCTTGTTGATAATCCACTCTGCCCAAGATGTCCCCCAAACACATCCTGGTCCAGCGCCGGAGGGGATTTGGAAAGTTAAACCTCTCCAGCACCCTCTCCAGACACACATGGCTAACCCTGTGAAAGGCCTTCTCTTGATCTAGACTGAGAAGGCCTAAAGGGGACCTGCACTCCCCGGAGTGGATAATAATATCTCTCACAAGGAGCAGATTGTCATTTATGGACCTCCCAGCTTCTTCGCTAGTTAGCACAACAACCAGGAAGTACACTCAGTCAACAAGAACATTCGATTGATGACGAATACATTTGCCATGAAACTACAAGGGACTACACCGAACAGTACATGCACACCGGTCATGGTGGCTCTAACATTTAGCGCACCATGACCAGCTAGCTAACACACAAATGGGCTAAACAAATACACAAGCAACAAGGTTAACAACACAAAAAGCGAATTAACACAGGGGGAACGAACAAACACACAACAGCGTTCCCCCATAATGCTCCACACACACATTTCCGCGTAGTGACCCCCCTGGATTGCTACAATATTATATAACATAAAAATACCCTGCAGCAATTATTTTTGGGTGATGTGGAGTCTTTTCGTCGAGTGCACCTTGAATGCAAGCTAACGTTAGCTACTTATCAAACATTGTCTGAGGACGATTTTTCTACATTTCTGATTTACTACCAAAATGTATGAATATTCTTGAAATATGTTGATGACATTAATAAAGTTAAAGAATAAAGAACATTTATACTTCACGTTAAACGTTCATCTCACAGATGTTTTATAAAAACAATAAAACTATCCTAAAGGTAAATAATATATTATCAGCATAAAAAAAGTGTTGTATACTGTTCCTTACCTCAATATGTCTGTCCGAAGCTGTCAGAAGCCTCATGGATTGCACGGAGCACATTTTCCATGTGGAGGTTTTCTTTTCAAGAAAGTAGCTAGTTCCCTCTAGCCATAACCCAATCATAAATAATGAAAATACATGTTCTAACCTATCAAAAGAGTGGTTTCATGAAAAAAATGGTGAACGTATTAAAGAGATACTGAAGTTACAACCATCGGAAACATGTTTCCGATATTAGAATGGTCGGACTGGAAAGAGTTAATAACAGTAATCATAATTATAACAATAACAGCAACAACAATAATAATAAGAATAAGAATAAAAAATAATAATATTTATTTATTTGGTCCAGAGGGCCATTTCAGGAGGGCAAAGGGGCAGCGGCTCGAGCCACTGTAGCCACACAGCATGTTTGATCTAAAAGGAGAATGGAATATTTCCTTCGCCGGCTGTAGGTTTTTGGGGATCTATCACATCGGAGTTGCCAGCTGTTTACTGGAGCGAGACCCCTACCTAGTCAAGGGATCTACGAAGATCTACGGCGCTGTGCTAACCAGTGGCGCGTCTATCGGTAGGCTACTGCTTGGGCTACTTGGTTACCCATAGTAATTGACTGAAATGTAAACTTTGTTTCTTAATGTATAATTAAATCAGGTATGAAGCAAATTATGTGTAACTTACATTCGAAAGTGAGGAATACATGGCTGTCGTTCACGGTTTACCTGTGTGCCGAAAGAAGATGATGTAGAAGAAGAAGAAGTTGTGCTCCTCTGCATACATAAAATAACTTCCACACAAGTCTACAACTACAATAAATTGGCTATCAGTACTCGTAATCGTCTCTGACCATGGGTTGATGGGTGTGATACTTGAGTCCAACCGCTGGAACATCACCCTTTGATCCCCTTGACCCCACAGTTCCCTCAGTAAGCCCCAGCTGTTTTAAATGGGCATTTCTGTAATGTAAACAATATAGAAAACAGACTGAACTGTATAAAAATAAAAATAAATAAAAAACACAGGACAGATGACACACATACTGAGTTGCAACGGCTCTGCGTGTCCCTGACGTATTTACAGTTTTTTTTGATTGCCAAGACACATTTCTTGAAATGATGGTCCATTTCTCCAAACTCTAAACACAAATGCATAACTGCACACTCATCTTCACAAACTTCAAACTTCCATGTCAAAACCAAACAATCTTACATGTAAACCAAACTTTGTCTTCAGACATCATACAAAAGCCATCAAATGCACATACACTACAAAATAGCCATTACACACTGGTGAGATCAATTCAAAACCCTACCGTAAAAATCTGACTGCAATAAATAATGGCGCTTATGGTTTTCCCCCAGAACAACCTCTTTACATGATGAACACAATATAAAGACACAACACATGTATAAATTTGCTACATTTTTAATTACTCAATGTACTGTAGTAAAACAAACTGAAATTGAGTGAAAAAGTAAATGTACTGTAAAAATATGCAACTGATACATAAAGTAAAGTAAAGTAAATCAGTAAAATAATTTCCATGTATTTACCAATATAAACCAATGAAAAAAACAAAAACAATTTGTCATAAAGAAATCACATTTATTCTGCCTCAGCAACCCGTCTCTGGTTTGGGTCAGGCCAGAGATTCTCATCTACATCACGCAATATTAGCCCTAGCCAGGCAGCAGGGCAGAAAAACCCTCGTATGCCTTATCCACCACTGGCAAGCCTCAACTGTAATATCTAAACAAGCCTACAGAAGTAGGCCATCATATAGCCTGTACTACAATACTGCTGTAATACATAACTGTACTCAAATACTTGATACAGTATGAAAAACCATACTTGCACCATCCTCTTCCTCTACTTTCAGGTCTTTGTTCCAAAACAAGTGAACTGACCCATGACCCTTTTATCTATCTATCCATCATGAGGTTCTGATTGGTGTGTGAACAATTTTGACTCTTAGTGTTTCCTCCTGGGGAATTGTGTGTTACAGTTTCGCGATTGCTAAGACACACTTACAGTTTTTCACAATTGTTTACACACATTTTCTGAATCGTTGGCTCATTTTCTCAAAACTCTAAACACAAAACACAGAACCACAAACACAAAATTCAAAACTCTACAAATCTTTAGCAAAAGCAAACACCGCATTCAAAACTGTTTTATCTCTTTCCAAAATGTTCTTTTTGCATCAAAATGACACACATACGCCATCATATGAATAGATCTTTCTACCAACCAACAACACACTGATGTGCTCAACACAAAACACTACTATGAATACCTTATCAGTAGGTTTATGCCTTTTGCATTTTCAATGTTACACTGTAGCTGATTGTTACAGTAATGTATATCTACTGAAATATATATAAATAAACACACACAAATACAAAACAGTAACAATTAGAAAAAAAAGAATTCTCCAAAATGCAGTATTTTGGAACACTTGTGTTTTGTATGTAACACTTTACATACCCAACAGCAGAAAACCAGGAAAAACATTCAGTAAGATAAAGGGTTTTCTGTAAAAAAAATAAAAAATGAAAGTGGCTCATTTTTTCAAAACTCTAAACACAAAAACAAATGCAAAATGTAAGAAAAAAGAAATTAGGCTGCATCCTGCCTCCTATTTTGCTCTGGCCACAGCACCTCATCTACATCACAAACGATTTCCTCCCGGGCTAAACAGCGGGGAAAGAATCTTCTGGCGTGACGGATCCAGCCGCTGAAAGCCCCCACATCAACGTCACCACATGCATCCTCCATTGCCTGGAGAAGAGGAATGCGTGCGAGGGGATGGCGGTCATACACCTTCCATCGCCATGCCAAAAAAAACTCTTCAATTGGGTTTAGGAATGGGGAATATGATGGGAGGTATAGAACAATAAATTGTGGGTGGTCGATGAACCAGTTGCGGACCAGAGCAGCCCGGTGGAAACTCACGTTGTCCCAGATGACAACATACCTGGGCTGCTCTGGTCCACCCTCTGCTCGGCTGGAATGAGGATGCCATGTAGTGTGTCCAGAAATGTGATGAGATGGGCGGTGTTGTAGGGACCAAGTTTGGCATGGTGATGGAGGACGCCTTGCTGGCTAACGGCTGCGCACATGGTGATATTCTCTCCAGGGACATTCACAATGGCACGGTGGCCAATAACGTTCCATCCCCGTCCCCTTCTTTTAGCTAGGTTAAAGCCAGCCTCATCAATAAAATTATTCTAAAACCTCTTAAAACCTGAGGGTTGGAATTGCAGTGGCATCCAGCTCCAAGATTCTCTGAAACAGACAAGACAATATGAGAAATAGACCTAGAGCAGTCAATATGGTGAAGTACAATACACTGGATTACAGTACTGTAATGTGTCTATACAGTGCTGATGTGATAGTAAATTCATAGTATAGTACTCACTTGCACATATTCATAGCGCTGTTCTTTAACCCTCTCTGAGTTTTGCTCAAATGGCACCCTGTAGACCCGTTTCATCCAGATATGGTTGCGCTGTAATACACGGTCCAGTGTAGATAAGCCCACCTGGTGAATGTTATTGAATATTGTGTTGTCTGCAATTATGTGGTTCTGGATTTCTCGTAGTCTAATGGTATTGTTTGCCACCACCATGTTCACAATAGTGGTCTCCTGTTCTGGTGTGAACAGCCGGTGTCTTCCACCATGGCCTGGTCGTCTCTCAATTCTGCAGAAGATCCAAAAATATGATATGATGGGGGCTGGCGGATGGCGTAGCGGTCTAACGCACCACACTTCGGAGTGGTGTGCGCTGCCCACCAGGGACGTGGATCAAAACCCGCGTCTCTACCAGACCGGCCCTGGTCATCAGCCCGATCGGAAGCGGCATTTGGCTGTCCGCCTCCGGGGGAGGGGGGAGGGAGAGCCGGCATGA
This sequence comes from Aldrovandia affinis, assembly GCA_029706075.1. Classification (NCBI taxonomy): domain Eukaryota; kingdom Metazoa; phylum Chordata; class Actinopteri; order Notacanthiformes; family Halosauridae; genus Aldrovandia; species Aldrovandia affinis. Next base: position 329,175 of record JAINUG010000359.1, on the reverse strand, counting down.
GTCCGTTGAGGAGAAGGTTAAGGCGTCCGTGGAAGAATTCCCGTCTCGGAAGAGGCGGGAACAATTGGCCAGGAATGTGTCTCTCGCTCCCGGAGGACGGGCGACGGACTCGTGGGGGTGGGGAATTGAAATAAATAGAGGGTTTAATTGGCAACCAAATTGGGAGAAAAACTCAGAAAAAATCTGAACATAAATGTATAAAGAAAATATGATATGATTGATTACAGTAAGCTGAAATAATATATACTGTAACATTGGCCAACAATCACTGAGTAACATAGACCTACTGATATGTCGGACTGCAGTATACATCAGTGGTGGGCCGTCAGGGCCTGCAAGGCCTTCTCTGCTGGCCTAAAAAATATCTGAATCACAGACTGATGTTAATTATATTTTGTCCATGAATACTTATTAAATAATTCCAAATGGTCTGTTCGCTTCCTTTCATAGCTGTTCCCTGGTTGCGCCTGCATCCAGACGTGTATTTTCATATTAAAGCATTTAACCAATCACATTTCAGCCATCATTTGTTGCCAGGGTCAAATAAATCTGCCTGGAGGCCTTCACAATCAGTTCTGCAGGCCCTGTAGCATAAAATAAGTGTTGATCAAACTGTTGCTTCAACCAATCAGATTTTGAGTTGGGGACACGAAGGCCTTCTAGAAGGCCTAGGTAACGTCAGCGTATTCACACCCTTTTTGATTGGATAGTCAGAGAGTGTCTGACTATGATGTAATGTGATTGGTTAAATGCTTTAATATGAAAATACACGTCTGGAAGCAGCGCAACCAGGGGAAAAGCTATGAAAGGAAGCGAACAGACCATTTGGAATTATTTAATAAGTATTCATGGACAAAATATAATTAACATCAGTCTGTGATTCAGACATTTGAGCGGACATTTTTAGCCCTAAAGCGAATTAAAATTTATGCCAGAAATACGACAGGGCAGGCTCGACTTTCAGCATTAGCTTCGATGGCGATAGAAAAGGACTTCTTGATGGAACTGAAACACACGGATAATCTGTACGACAGAGTAATTGAACTCTTTTTGAGGAAAGAAAGGAGGATGGATTTTGTGTACAAATAATAAGGATTTTTGGTGAGTAAAATGTTGCTATTTTCCTAAATAATATTGCAATTTTATGAGGTTATTATTGGTGCTTTTTTATGTGTGTCGCAGCTGTAGCACCCGGTTTGTTTCTTCAGTAAAGGCATTTATTCTGGATACACGAAAGTATCTTTCTGCGATGCAACGGCAACGGGTGTTTGTTCGGTTTGTTTTTGCACTTTGTTTATTTATCTTTCTTCAGTCATGTTTCATTCTCGTTCTGTTCCCCGTCTGTCATTGTTCCTGTTCGAGTTCCTCTCCTTGTCTTGTCATGCACTTCGAGAAATTCTGTTTCGGTTTTTTAGGGAGGAGGAGGAACACATAAAGAAATCTGCGTGCGAATAAAGCAGAACGTGAGAAGCGTACAGAGATGGGACGAGAGAGAATGACAGCGATAGTTAGAAGCGTGAGATAATTAGTGATTAGTAGTGTTAGTAACTTAATCTAAATCCCTAATGTTAGTAGATTAGTTGGTTAGTACTATATACATCTAACTAATATATACAAAGTGTAATTAGAAAGTAAGAAGGAAGTAAAACGAGATTAGAAATGAAGACGGAAAAACCGAAACATAGAATGAAACATGACTGAAGAAAGATAAATAAACAAAGTGCAAAAACAAACCGAACAGACACTCAAAACATAACAATAAGATGGCTTTTATAGCCATAAAATAGTTATTGAGGGGTGGATTGATTCAGACGGAGCACTACTGAAGGCCTAGGTGTGAAATGCACGGCCCGCCACTGGTATACATACATAAAGAGCAGTAGCATAGTGTAGATAGTAGGTAATTTACCGGTTCTCATTTCTGAATGTACGGATGATAGATGCAACCGTGTAGCGGCTCAGGGTGGGCTGAACTCTCTGCCCAGCCTCCCTCATACTCAATCCATGGTTGAGCACATGGTCAACCAATGTGGCCCTGATCTGAGACAACTGTCCGTCCTCGTCCTCGTCCTCGTCCTCTTCCTCTTCCTCTTCCTCTTCCTCCACTTACTCTCACTCCTTGACCTCTAGCTCTTGCTTCACCATTGATGTCCATTTCTCTCCAAAACAGGAGAGCTCACCTTTGGCCTTTTTATAGTGCTAAAGCTCTGATTGCTAGGTGAACAATTAAGCAACTAGTGTTTAAACCTGTGAGGAGTGGGTGTTGCCAATTGGTAACTGGTTTTGAAAAAGTATGATTTAGAATCGAAAACTTAGTGTAAAGTAGAAATTGTGCTTGCAACAAAAACGTGACTTGGTTTAGGGATTTGGTACATGAGTTTCAGGTTTCAGTGATTGCGTTTCAAGTTCCAATTTTAGTGTGTAAGCAATTGAGAAAAACTGTAATGAAACTGGGATCCACTTGATCTTCATCATCACCTTCTTAGCACAGCAGAAGTCTTCTCTTGTAAATGTGTTAACACTTTTTCATTGGTTTCACACAGTTTTCACACCCTTTTTCAAAACAGTTAACACAGATCTTATAGAAAGACCCAAAACTATTGGAGTAACTGTGTTAAACAAAAGGAAAACATCTATTCACAGCTGATAGAAATTACTTGCATAATTATGAATCTCTAATGCACCTGTGTGAAACTCCTTTGCACAACTCTTCAATCAGCAATCAGCCCTTATCCATCTATAAAAGATGCCACCTCTGCGTTGTTATTTGTAAGCATGGATCGAAGAGGCCAAAGGCACGTAGGGAGAGTAAGAGGCCATGGCAGAGGGGCCCGAGGAAGAGGAGTTTGCATACGTGGTGGAGGAGCCACAGCAAGAGGAGGAAATAGAGCTCAAGTTTCAAATGAAATTCAGGCAACAATTATTGACCATGTCATCAATCATGGCTTGTCCTTTAGAGAGGCTGGACAAAGGGTCCAGCCTATTCTGAGTCAGAGCACTGTGGCATCTATTGTCATACTTTTTTGGAATGAGAATAGGTAAGTCACAATGTTACTGTATACCACTGTGTAGGGGGACTTCAACAAGGCGAACTTGAAGAAAGTTTTCCCGAAGTTTTACCAACACATAACAGGCAAGACCCGTGGTGAGAAGACGCTGGATCACTGCTACACCCCCTTCCGGGTGGCTACAAGGCCCTCCTCCGCCCACCGTTTGGCAAATCAGACCACCGCTCTATCCAGCTACTCCCCGCTTACAGGCAGAGACTGAAGCAGCAAACCACCGCTGCGCGAGAGGTTCAACGCTGGTCGGACAAATCGGAATCCATGCTGCAGGACTGTTTTGAACACACCGACTGGTCCATGTTCAAGGACGCCTCCGGACAACAACATCAGTGAGTACGCGTCCACAGTCGGTGGGTTTATCAAGAAGTGCATGGATGACGTTGTTCCTACTAAATCGGTTCGGATATACCCAAATCAGAAACCGTGGATTAACGGGATGTTCGCGCTGCACTGCATACGCGCGACGCGCCTTCAACTGCGGAAGTATGGAGGAGTATAGAAGAGCCCGCTATGACCTCCGCAGGACCATCAACACTGCCAAGCGAGTATAGGAGCAGAGTGGAGGAGAAATTTCAGAATCAAGACGTGAGGGGTATGTGGAAGGGGCTACAGACAATCACGGACTTCAGAGGGAGAACCAGCTGTGTAGAGAACTCCTCTACCTCCCTCCCAGCAGAGCTGAACACATTCTTTGCTCGGTTCGATGTGAACGGCAGCCCACCGGAGTCAGCGCTGCCTGGGGAGCCCAGCCTGCTGAGCATCTCAGAGGCCGATGTGCGCAGAGCCTTCAAGCAGGTGAACATCCGCAAGGCAGCAGGCCCCGACGGCATCCCGGGGCGCGTCCTCAGAGCATGCGCTGACCAGTTGGCAGGGGTGTTTGCAGACATCTTCAACCTCTCCCTGTCCCAGGCTGTTGTTCCCGCGGACTTCAAGATGTCCACCATTGTGCCTGTCCCCAAACACCCCAAGGTAACGTGTCTGAACGACTGGAGGCCCGTAGCCCTCACCTCGATTGTCAGTAAATGCTTCGAGAGGTTGGTTAAAGTCTTCATTTGTTCCATGTTGCCTGACACACTGGACCCATGGCAATTTGCATATCGCCAGAACAGATCCACTGACGACGCAATTGCCGTGGCACTTCACACCGCCCTTTCTCACCTGGAGAGCAGGAACTCTTATGTGCGAATGCTGTTTGTGGACTATAGCTCAGCGTTCAACACAATAGTTCCTGCCAAGCTCGACACCAAGCTCCGGGGTCTAGGCCTGCACTCCACCATGTGCAGCTGGATACTGGACTTCCTGTCGGGCCGCCGCCAGGTGGTGAGGATGGGCAGCACTACCTCAGAGCCACTGACCCTCAACACAGGAGCCCCCAGGGATGCGTGTTGAGCCCTCTCCCCTCTACTCCCTGTACACCCACGATTGCATGGCCATGCATAGCTCCAACGTCATCATCAAGTTTGCTGATGACACGACGGTGCTGGGACTGATCTCCGATGACGACGAGACAGCCTACAGAGAGGAGGTTGGATCACTGACACAGTGGTGCCAGGAGAACAACCTCACCCTCAACACCCAGAAGACCAAGGAGCTGATCGTGGACTACAGGAGGCAGAGGAGGAGAGCACGCCCCATCTCCATAGACGGGGTTGCAGTAGAGAGGGTCAGCAGCTTCAAGTTCCTCGGCGTGCATATCTCCGAGGACCTCAAATGGACCACACACACCACACACGTGGTGAAAGGGCCCAACAACGCCTGTACTTCCTCAGACGTCTGAGGAAATTCAACATGTGCCGCCGTATCCTCCGTACATTCTACACGGGTACGATTGAGAGTGTTCTCTCAGGATGCATCACCGTCTGGTATGGGAACTGCACCGTATTTCTGAGCGCAGAGCACTACAGAGGGTCGTGCGAACGGCCCAGGGCATCGTGGGAGGGAGCTTCCCTCCCTCCAGGACATTTACACCAGGCGGTGCGTGGCAAAGGCCAAACGCATAATCAAAGACAGTTACCACCCCTGCCACAAACTGTATTCCACTTTACCGTCAGGCAGAAGATACCGCAGTATCAAGTGCCGCACAAACAGACTCAGGGACAGCTTCCATAGTCAGGCCATCAGGCTGCTGAATAGGAGCTGATCCTCGCACTCTGCACACACCCAATTGTATTTGCAATTGGTTTGTAATTTGCACCTTCATACCTACTTGCACTATTCTGTATTGTATTTTTTCTGTATTGTATTTTTTATTCTGTATTGTATTTTTCCCGTATGTTTGTATTTTTAAAATATTATTGCAAAGTCTATTATAACTGGTACTCACTTGCCCAGTTTATATCGGTTTACATAGGTACATTTTTGCACTGTTTCTAGCTAAAAAAAATTATCTTCGCTTTAATTTTTTATTTATGTTTATGTATACTTATAGTTTAATTTGCTGCACCGTTTTTAACTATTTTATTTATGGTCTACTTATAGTTTAAAAAATATATAGTCTTACTGCTGTTTGCTGTCGGGAGTTTTCTGGCACAAGAATTTCACTCACCGTGTTATACTTGTATATATCTGTGACTGACAATAAAAAACCTTGAACCTTGAACCTTGAACCTTGAACCTTGTATTTCAGCTTTACTGTATTGCCCTGTTGGCAGAACAAACTGTCTACAGTAATGCAGTTGTTTCATCAATCCCATTTATGTGACTGTCATAATGTCAATTTTGACATGCTTTTTGCATTTACTTCATAGAATCCACAGACTACCACACACTGGTGGCAGAGGAAAGATCTTTAGTGCTAAACAGGAGGCTGCCATTGTAGATATGGTCTTGGCAAACAATGCGATCAGACTACGTGACATCCAGGCAGCAGTAATTGCAGATCAGGGAGCATTTAGAAATATCAAGTGTGAGTTTGGCTACTATTGATCGAGTCCTTACATGAAACCATGTCGGAATGAAGCAGCTGTACAGAGTTCCATTCCAAAGAACAGTGGAATGTGCAGGTAAGGATTTATTGTAATGCCTTGTCATACCATACAGTTACATGCAACTGGAATAATTTGAGAATAATGGAGCTTGAAGCTGAAGGGGCACATCACATATTCATTTATGTGGATGAAGCCGGCTTCAACCTCTCTAAAGTGAGGAGATGCGGGAGGAACATCATTGGACAGAGGGCCACTGTTACAGTGCCAGGTCAGAGGGGCGCCAATATCACAATGTGTGTTGCAATCTCCAATGATGGTGTCCTTTGCCACATACCAACTATCGGCCCATACAATACAGAACGCCTCATCACATTTCTTGATGTACTGAATGGCAGACTGGTTCCACCCGAAGAGAGAAGGCTGTTGAGGCCTGGCATGACTCTGTATGTCTTCATTTGGGACAATGTTGCCTTCCACCGCTCTCGCCTTGTGATTGAATGGTTTGCAGCACAGCCCCGTATGATGATGCAATTCCTCCCTGCATACTGTCTTTTTCTGAACCCAATTGAGGAATTCTTCTCTGCTTGGAGATGGAAGGTATATGATCACCGGCCATATGACCATATGTCCCTCCTGGAGGCAATGAATGCTGGTTGCCTGGCAATATGTGCAGAGGACTGCCAGGGATGGATACGCCATGCAAGGAGGTTTTTCCCTCAGTACATTGCAAGGAAAAACATCCAATGCAATGTTGATGAGAACCTGTGGCCTAATCGTCAGGAACGAATGGACTAAATGTGAAGTTCTGAGTATTTCAACTCTATTTTGTTTTTGGGATATTTCCACCCATAAGTTTCCTTTGGTTGCTTTTATGTTTATTTTATTTTTATTTACAGTATTCTGAATTTATGAGTTGGAAAAGTATGGAAACAAGACTAGGTCAAAACCTAGTATATGGCTGGACCGTGTATGAAACGCTAGAGGGTAGAATGAAATGGAAAAATCTGATGCAGTACAATAAAAAAAATTGTTTCTGAGTTTGGGTGAAATTCTTTATTGGTTCTTTGCTGAAGAAAGAATGCAATACAAAAGCTGTACCATAATGAATGTCTGAATTTGTCTAGTCTGTAGGTCTTACATGTCAACGACAGTTCATGGGCACGGAAAGACCTGCACACAAGAATAAAATGAATGAAAACTTTCTTAGAAAATGTCTCTTTTACAGTATTTCAACAGGGCATCTCAAAAGAGTGCAGAGTGCAGTAGGGTTTGTTATCTCTAGTAAAATCACCTTTGGAGAAAATAATACAATTCATGCTGTGATATGCTTGCTTGTCTTTTTTGGGCACATACTATAACTATGTAAAGTATCAACAAATGGCACAGGCATATAGCACAAATTAAGGTTGAACTGGTTCATATTGATAGCTGTATTTTGTATTTTGTTGTCCATTGTGTAATGATCGATTGAAAGAATATATTAATTTGACCACAAGTTGTGGTGTTTGATGGAAATATTAGTTTTTGTTGCATGTTTTTAATGTTTTGTGAGTGTTAGAGCATTTTGCAAACAAATGTGTCATTTTGGCCAGCGACTTTCAGTTTAGGCCTGTGTGTGAACTGTTTTGAGAATGTAACTTCTGAATGGACAAATGTGTTCAAGCAAATGAGAAACTGTAATTGGGTTCAAGTTGTGAGGAGAGTTTTTCACAAAAAGTTCAACAAATCTGAATCATGTGTGAAAACAGGGGAATAGTGTTTATAGTTTTGGCGAAATGGGTCTGTCTTTTGGTAGATGGCATCATGGTTTGGGATGTTTAGTTAATAGGCCCAGTTACAGTGTGTAAGCGATCGAGAAAAACTGTAATACCGTGGCCCAGGCCTGAGGCCCTAAGGAAGGAACGGCTCTCAAACAGATACACATTGTCCAAAAATATGCTCTATTTGTTGTTTTGTTGTTGTTTTTGATATCCCACAGATTATGATTTAGACATGCAGTGACATGCAGTAAAATGAGCATCAGGTTTCAGATGGCCATTGAAATGAGACCATGGGGCTCATCCACACACTAGAACAGTGCCTTAACAGGATGCAGACCATGGGGCTCATCCACACATTAGAACAGTGCCTTAACAGGATGCAGACCATGGGGCTCATCCACACACTAGAACAGTGTCTTAACAGGATGAGCCACCCAGCAGCCCCCCTGGTTTATATTCTGAATCGAAACAGAAACTTTTCCCAACCATAAAGACTGTCGATCTCTGGTGTACATGAGGCATTTACATGCAGGGAGAAGCGTGGGCTGTACCCACAGGTGAAAAGCGTGTTCCCTGTGAGGGTGGCATCTTATATGCTGCTGCCATACACCCTGCCTGTGGAGTCTGCCTACTCTGCCACACAGAGGTGAGGCTTACTGCCCAGTGTTCACACACACACACACACTAATCACTCAAAGCAAAGATTGATTTATCTCTGGTAAGAATGCTTATGGGAAGAAAGGTGTTATGACAACACTGTGTTTAGGTCGGTTTGTGATTTCTCTCGTTTTTACATTTATTTATGTATTTTTTAGTTTTGCAACGTTTATACCCCATTGTGCAACCCGACTAATATTGTGGGGTCCCCAGATCATAAGCAGCCTAGAAGCCTGGGGTACATGACACACTCGTAAAGCACCAGTCAAAATGAGTGCGTTCGGTCACTATGCTATTTCCGAGGCCCTGATTTCTCTTCTCTTTTTTTAAGAATACATTTTTGGATTTTATCGAATTTTCTCCCAATTTAGTAGCCAATTACACCCTCTATTTTTCATGTCAATCCCCCCCTCGTATTGGGAGTTCGCTGCCATAGCCGTGTGACCGGCAGTGACAGAGGCGAAGTATCCTCGCTAAGGAGATGACACTCGCTAAGCCTGTCGACCATAACTCCGGTACTCTACAGCCACACCTATGCGCAGCGGAATCATGTTGGCTTCCCTCCCCTCTCCCTGGGGCGGACAGCCAATTGCCGCGCCCTGGTGGCACTCCCGGCCAGAGCCGACTCTGGAGTGGCCGTTGGAATCGAACCCCGGTTGCAGGGGCCAGCATCGAATGTTGTAACTGCTAGACCACCCAGGAGGCCCCAGATTTATCTCTTTTTTAACAGCTTTTTATTCCATGTCCTTCCCTTCCTTTTTAAAATTGTATTTATTCCTTTCAGATTTTTTCCTGTTTTTCTCCCAGTTTAGTGCCAAATTTCACTGTAGGGCTGTAGAATCCTGTAAGATTCCCCCCGAACACACCAAATGGCGGACGTGTCCGAGTGTTGAAGTATAGCATGTAGCCTTACCTTAGTGTTACCGGAACGGGATTAAATGGATGTTTAATTAACTCCAACTCTATCTGACTCCAATGTATGTTAGCTTTTCTCTCTGTTAACTGTTACTGCTAGAATCGTATAGGCATATGAGAGACTGTAGTCTCTTGTCTCGCGTAGTGTGGCTCTATACGTGTTGCTATCTCTATATGAGATGCAGACCTGCCTTTGGCCTGTGTAAAACCTAGCAAGGATACAGTTGTACAGGTCGTAGTACGAATCTCCGCGATGTATGCCACCTTTCCCCCTATATACCTACACATCAAAAGAAACCATCAAACACCAAATAAGGACATAATCACAAAAAAACTGAACCACATCCTGCGCTGTTTCTGTACGCACATCACGCCGCCAGTCTCACAGACGGCCGCTGACTGCAGATCATTTGCATTTGCACCGCTCACTTTTGAACGGTGTTCTGAGATCCTCAGTACACGCCACCCGCACCACATCATCAATGACACCAACCCACTGCTCATTACATCAGCTCTCCAACAACACCAAACATGCTTATACTGTACATATGAAGTTACAGTATAACACATTAAACTCAGTGATGTGGTCAAGTCTTGAGAACAGCCCCCACTGTGTCCTGTTTTGCTGAGACAGCAGGATCAGTGTGGGGCCTGTGAGACGTCTGGGGCAAAACCATTGTTCTCACTAGGCATGGGACGGTATGAGATTTTGACTTAATGATAACCTTGGGAAAAAATACCGCGGTATACCATTACCACGGTATTAGCGCGGCGGCAGCGCACCTCTAAAATCTGGGTAAAAAAACAAACAGATTTTTTTTTACGATTTCTTTTATTTTAACAGAATATTTGTTCAATATTTTTGTAAACTTTATACTGTAAAACTATTATTTTCTGAAAAATAAAACACTTCAAAATAAGTATTTTGGGATACAGTTCGGGTGGTTCACCTCCTATTTCGAACCTGACTGCCATGACTGAATCAACGTGGAGCAGACGACAAATCTCACTGACTCCACAACTGACTCCGCGCAATGCCGCCATAAGTAGAATTCTGCACCAAGTGAAATTCGGAATCTCAATTACCTTAGGTTCGTTTTCGGGGGGGTGCATAGATTTTCGGCATAGCATTACAGTGGTCCCTCGCTATAACGCGGTTCACCTTTCGCGGCCTCGCTGTTTCGCGAATTTTTTTAGTGCAATTTTGCATGCTTTTTTTACAGCGTATGAACGCGCATTGTGTTCTGCGTCCTGATTGACAATGGTCTACAGTTCATTACAGTTCTCAAATATAATCGAAGGTGGCATGTCTGTTTATAAGAATCTTTTCGCCCAGAAGAAAAAACAGCGCCAACAACTACCCATAACTATGTTCTTCACCCGAAAAATGACACTTGCTCCAAGGCCTTCAGTGGAAAAATACACTACAGCGGAGCGGCGCCAGGACGAAGAGGCACGGTCAAAGGAACTGTGAAATACGCGCGAGTCACTATTAATAATTTCTTATGTGTCCATCCTCGTAAGTTGATCATTAAAATTAAATTAGTTTCTAAAAGCTATCATATTTATGTATATGGGAAACGTTTATATTTTTATTTCTCAAATAAATGTTTGGGCCTGAAAACAGCTTTGATCTTTGGTTTCATTCTATAATACTGTACTTCTTTTTTTAAATCTACGAAGGTTTGAACTTTGAGAGTGTTTAAACAAGAGAGAAATGTGAGAAAATGTTAATGCCTGTCTGAGAAAAGTGTATAAAGTGTGTGGTGAGGGGTTTTACAGCCTTAAAACATATATAATAATTGTAAAAATAAAGCTGACTACTTCGCGGTTTCGCCTATTGCGTTATTTTTAGAACGTAACCCCCCTGCGATAAACGAGGGACCACTGTATTTTTTTTTTTGCTTCTTTTAATAAAAATACCGTAGAGCATATACCGTGGAAACTAAATGTTTGTAGTTATGGTGCATTCATGTGGTGTCGGAATAATCAGAATAATGAGTTCCCGACTTGGAAACTTCATGTGAACGCCCCCTCAAGTCGGAACAACAACTCGGCAACTCGGCGATAATTTTGCTACACGACTTGCCGACTTGTGACGTCACACAATTCCACACGGCACACAATCCCTTTGTCTTGATAAGACAGCCCCATTATATCAGCATTAATGTCCCTATTCAACATCTATCACTTAAAAACCAAGTAAAACTCAAAATATTAGCTTTATGTGAACTTGGCAAATGCATGTCCATCTCTCACAAGCGCCTATCATACTTTTAAGCAAACAGACGTTTTTATGACGTTTGAAATTAAACATAATTTATTCATGGTTCACCTGATTCGTTTGCTTTGCTCTTCGTTGTCACTCATGCGCTGGAAAGAACTACTGATGTTTTGTTTGAAGGCTCTAAGCAATAAAATGCAACACAGTTTCTTGGTGGCATCCATGTTTTCGAGTTACCGACCTAAAAGCACATGAACACAACGCAGTCGGAAGAACGACTTGTCAACTCGGGAAATCGGACCGTCCGAGGAGCACGTGAACGCAGCATTAGTTATACCGTGGCCTGTTATACCGCGGTATACCATTATTACGGTAACCGTCCCATGCCTAGTTCTCACCCGTTGGCTCCCTGCTGGCAACCTAAACACAGTTCGTACTCTTTGGGGTTACTTCATGGCATACTTTGCATAGTTCTGTGAACTGCCCTACAGGTTCAGTTCACAGAACTATGCCCTGAAGTAACCCAAATTAATGTGAACTGTGTTTATGATGCCAGCAGGGAGCCAACAGGCGAGATGCATAAACAGTGGTATTGCCTTACAACCTTATAACCCTCACACTCATAAAAGCAGTCTGCTGTCTCTAAGTGTAGCCCTTGTTACGATATGCTAACTAGATTTATATGTGGACCAATATTCCAGGTTCTGTGGGAGTGGTAGAGAAATAATGAGACCAGAGACTAGGGATCAAAATAGAAATATTTCCAAAGTGTTAAGGAATCAGTATAAAAATAAATAAATGTTTCCAATGGTTCTAATGTCACGTTCAAAAATGTTAAATCCAAGCATTAATCAACTTAAACTAGTCTATCAGATCGATTTCAGCACAACGGTTATTCTACGAAAATGATGGTATGTTTGAAGTGAACCCACGCTTGATAAATTACAAGTACCATTTTTAATGTAAGGCCATGTCTAGCGATCCAATAGGCTAGGTTCGACGTCAATCAAACAATACTCTATTCCCATTTGCTCAAGCAGAATCTCATCATTTTTACCAGAACATTCTGAAATTAACCCTCAAGTTACAATTCACCTCATCCAAAGTTATTCACTTTCATCACAATTTCCAGGTTATCTGTTACTTATTAGGTTATCACTTAATTTCTATTAATTTCCACATAGATTACCATAGCTTTTATCATTAGATAATCATCTAATACAATCTGCTAAATGGCGTATATTATATTATTATATTATACCATCTAATCTGTTGTTTCTTTTATTTCTGAATCCCTTTCTTTATTATATTCTAGTAACCTGGGTTACATAAGCAAAACAGGACACGGAGGGGGCTGTTCTCAGGACTGTTGACCACATCACTGAGTTTAATATGGTATACTGTAACATCATCATTTACATGTACAGTATAATCATGTTTGGTGTTGGAAAGCTGACATCATGAGCAATGGGTTGGTGTCATTGATGATGTGGTACAGCTGACGCTTACAAAAGATCTCAGAACACTGTTTGAAAATGAACGGTGGAAATTCAAATGATTACACGTCAGCGGCCATTTGTGAAATTAATAATGAACGTAGTGTGATGCGCGTTCAGAAACAGTGCAGGGAGTAGTCCCGTTGTTCAGTGATTGTGTCCTTATTTGGTGTTTTATGGTTTCCTTTGATGTGTGGGGATATAGGGGAAAGTGGTATATTTCGAGGAGATTCACTTATAGCTGTTTTTGTATGTCTATGCTTACATTACTCAAATTCTGTTTGATGTTTGTCGGGGAAATTCTACTATTCAAAGGAAGCGAGACTGTGATCTTAAGTTCACTCAAGCTTTATTATTGTTTCAAACAGGGGAGCAGTCTAACACTCTTGTATGAAGAATGTCAGAGTATCTCCAAAGAGATCAAGGAAAAGCAGCAGTATATATCTCTTACATTTGAGGTGACCATTGCCTTTTGGAATTTCACCCATTGGTCATAGGTGAAATCCCTCCTTTATTGATAGGCCCAAATACATGTTTTACCCTCCCAACATACATGTTTCTTGCATACATTAGGATGGGGCAACTCTAACTTACGACCCTTCAGTAACTTTCCATCAGTTTTGTTATGATTTATACAGTGAAATAACGAGGCCTATTCCCAAGTGACCGACCATGATGCTCCCCTTTCCCAACCCTATCTGTATTTCATGCCTTCTCCCACATCTGGCAATACACACTTTTCTCTCTGCACAGACAGGGTGGTGAGGAAATCTCACAAGGCGTTTGGCCTTGTAGCACTCTGATAAGCAAAAGCAGTCTGATCAGCGTAGCAGAGAGCGGCCTGCTCATAGGCCTAATTAAAAATGTTCCCTTACACTCCTCCCTTTTGTTACTTCAAAAATGTAATCAGGCAGATGTGGAATGGATGATTAATGTATCAGGTGGACATGCATTACATCACACAAGCGTAAATTATTTCTTTCCTGTGACAGTCCCACCTTGTAAGCGGTAATCGTTATAACACTGAGCATTTAACCCTCTTTCTCATGGCATCACATTTCAGTTATACAGATAATAATTTAAAAAATAGCAATATTAAAAATTAAGAAAAAAAGAAAAACGATTCAGTCAGGGTGGGATTACGCTATGTCGATCCCACCCATTTCCTTCAACATAATTTCTTCTTACATTTTACATTTTAAGCATTTAGCAGACGCTCTTATCCAGAGCGACTTACAAGATGTGCATTAATACAAGGTAAGAACAATCATAGTTAGCGCACAGGATCAGTGCAGTAAAACAGCAATAGACATCATTGCAGGCGTCTGCGTATCATACCTGTAACACTGGGAAAGAAAAGGTTAGTGGGTTGTTGTTGTTTTTTGGGGGGTTTTTTATAGACAGTGTAGAACAAGTAAACAGTGGTGACGACAGATTGACTAGATGGACAGTGTTCAGTGGTAGTGGAGTCTGAAGAGGTGGGTTTTGAGTCTCTTGCAGAAGATTGGAAGTGATTCCGCAGTCCTGACCGAGTGCGGGAGGTCGTTCCACCAACGAGGGACCAGGACAGAGAAGAGGCGAGACCGCGAGGAGCGGCTGCCAGGCGCCCGGAGGGATGGGGCAGTCAGTTTGCCAGCGGAGGCGGAGCGGAGGGGTCTGGGCGGGGTGTAGGGAGTGATGAGTGACTGGAGGTATGGGGAGCAGTACCTCTGGCCGCTTGAAAAGCAAGCACCAGTGACTTGAATCTGCCCAGGGTTTCTTCATATGACTGGGTCATACAAAATATATTTAACAATCAGTGCTCGCCATGGCCCGGTGACACCGCTCATGCATTCCATCGGATCCCACCTGTGTACATCATGCAATTATTTGATGCCCTGTTTGGTATCTTCCTTAAGCTGTTGGATGGTGCGGCATACATCGGAAACATAGGTACAACACTCACTTCCTACAATACAGCATACTCCATCTTGCTGAGCTAACATTAAATCAAGTGTCATTCGGTTCTGCATAGCCATTTTCCGGACTTCACCTAGTTCTTTATTTAAGGCTTCGACTGCTAGCAGAGAGTGATTCCACTCCGACTATATGTTGTCACATTACCAGCTGCCGCCTACTCCTATGTAAAGCCTGTATTTCTGCTCCTGCTGCTCGTCTAATTAAAGGGACCACATGTGCTAAGTGGCATCGACCCCACCACCTCCTGGGTATAGCAGGAGTCCCCGTTGGCAATGGGCCTCGGGTGGTGGAATTGGCAATTTACCCGATGCAACTGCCGTTCCCCATAAACCGTCCCCTAGTTTTATCTCGAGTGTATATGTCAAAGCAAAAGCTCACACTAGGTAAAAGAACAACATAAATAACTTGGGATTCTTCATGGTTATGCCGCATTTTGAGGGCCTTCCATCCCTGTGTGGGGTGAGAACAGTTATGGGCATGGCATTGTAAATGGAGTACGCTCATAGTCACTGCCCAGGGTTTATATGCAATTATACCGGAGCATCTTAAAACATCTGAATGGGGGTCAATGATCTGGCAGTGCTCTGACTCTGAATGGGAGCAATCGGTACGTCTAAAAGAGGCCTGTATTTTATACGACGCCCCTCCTTGCCCTTCCGTCTGATAATACGTCACGAGATGCAGAACTACCTCATTGTACCCATTCTTCCTCTCCTGATTATTTACTTCAGATACAAACATTTCTAACATCTCCTCACGCTCTTTTCCTTCACCATGTCGAGAATGTGGGGCATCCCAGCAATCAGAGTCATTTTCAAAAACCCTGGTAAGATTACCACAATTATATAGACGCCAATCACCAAGATTAAAAGGGATAGGAACCATCATAGGGGAGTGGGTGCCATGTGGCATATGTTGACAAATCCAACAATTACTGTAATTCATTTCTGCAGCAAATTGAATCATCATCTCTACTGCTTGATTTTCAGGGGGAACCAGCTGCTGTTGCAAAGCCTCACCGGCTTGTAAAGTCAAACACATAGTCAGTGCCATAAGTGAAGCAGTCGGACCCACGGAAAAGCACATCCCAACAGAAAACATCGGAAAGGTGCGGGAATTGACTTCTGCCTGCAACACCCTGACCTCAAGATATATGTGTTTGTAAAGTCTATTTCAGTTTCATTAACTATACGACAATGTTTCCTGTGATGTGTGGGGCGGCCATTATTTAAGTCCCTGTCGGACTGAGATGACGTCATTCGAGCTGTTATTTCCGGCCTGCCGTAGGACTGTGTCTTCTCTTTGTCCTGCCTTTGTTTCCTCGAGAGCGAGCATAACGCTACACACTACAATGGCCAATGTTAGTGCAATGATAGTCATTATTATGCATGGAAACCAGGGGTCGTCCTGTGGCTTAAGCAAACGCGGGTACCGCATCCTCAGGAACTCGTCTGCAGTGGGAATCGTGTATCCAGGTATCTCTGTTTGCAACCTTCACAGCCGTGGGGGTCGTCAGTAGTACCTGGTATGGTCCCAGCCACCGGGGTTGATGCCAATGCTTTTGTCTGAGGTCCTTCACCACCACCCAATCTCCTGGCAGCAGTGTGTGGAGGAATCCTCCCTTTGTCTCAGGTAGTGCTGCTTTCACCTTCGAAAAAATAGATCTCAGAACATTGTTTAACACAACACAGTATCTTACCATCTCGTCATCTATTCCTTGCAGAGTCAGCCGATTCTGTGGAAAAAGTGTGTTAAGCATCCGCATTAGTCTTCCTGTCAGCACTTTGTGTGGTGAGAGGCCTGTGTTTCTATGTGTGCATCCGCGCATGTACATTAGTGCCAGGGGCAGGCACTGTACCCATGAAGGGCCTGTCTCATTCATGAGCTTGGTCAGTTTTGTTTTAACTGTTTGATTCGCTCTCTCAACTGCACCACCACTGGCTGGGTGATAAGCACAGTGTGTTCTCAGATCAATCTGCAGGCTTTCTATCAGGCTCTTGATTACATTGTTGACAAAATGAGCTCCATTTTCGCTCGTGAGTTTAGATGGGATCCCCCATCTAGGAATGATTTCCCGCATCAGCGCTTTTGCAACTGACATGGCCGTAGCCCTCCTGCATGGGAAACATCCGATCCATTTCGAAAACATGTCAACAATTACCAAGAAATACTTCTAGCCTTGGCATGGAGTTAGTTCAATTAAATCCATCAACAAATGCTCAAACAGTCTGTCCGGCCATGGGTGAGCAGCCTGTGAGCAGATGTGAAGGCAGCCTAGCGCTTTCTACCATTGAGTATGCTGAACAAACAGCATAGGCCACCAGAGGCTTGCCTGTGGCCTTGTCCCTCTGCGCAGAGCCATCCACAAAATATACCAGATCAGAATTTGGAAGGGGGGTGTCTGTCAGGTCGGGGCGGGGCTTAGATATCCACCAGCTGCTCACAGGAATGTGGCTCTCCGTCATCTTCTGTGGGAAGCAAAGTAGCAGGATTAAGCACAGTACAATGTTTCAGGGTAAGCAGGACACGAGACAAATACGGGGAAGCCCCGCTCGTGAGACTGTTTCTAAAATTCAATAGGGTGATGCCTAAAACGCTAGGATAATTCCTAGTGGAATTCGTAACACCTGCCGTCTCGAGACAAGTATTTGATTAAAGTTTTTTTCTAGTTTTTGAAACTTGGGAATTATGATGAGTCAATACTAACTGGCCAGAATAATAATAGCTATGAGTGTGAGAACTTAAAAAACGACCTCAAATGGGTATTCACTCATTTTCGTGTGATGAGTTTGGGAATATAACAATTAAACATTGGGATCTACCTGGTGATGATTACTATGTGCTAGAAAAAACTTGCAACGGAGAATTGGTGGACTGCTTATTCATAGATCGTGAGTGAATAAGAAGTGTGCATGAGGATTGAGGGCAACAGCCCGGACTAAGAAAAAAAAAAAAAACTGCTGTTTTATTTTTCTTTGTTCATTTGAGTGACAGCATTGGCAACAAAGGAAGTAGGCATCATGTCTCCCTGATCCGCTGACCGGACCGGTAAAGGTGATGTACAATAAATGGGGAATGATGGTTATAGAACAAGTGCCCTTATGGCACAAAATCACTGGGGGATGTTTTCCTAGTAATGGCACACTCAGTACAGAAAGAGTAAGCAATTGTATGAGAATGTGCGAAAGGCACGAAGCAACAAAGAAGGGAAGAAATAAAGAAGTAATGGACTGGGCCATTTTTAGAAAGTGGGAGAGAGAAGCAGAGAGAAGAAGCGAAAGTTAGCAAAAAATAGATCTAATGGTGGTTCAAAACAGCGAGACAGTAGAGATAGGTAAACGCAAACAGAGAAAAGCCAGGGATGAGCTCCAGCCCCCTCCTTACTCTGCGAGCAGGCGAATGCTGCCAGCAGCAGTGGGTGGGGAACAAGAAGAGGAGCTGGTAGCCACAGCCCCGCCATCTGGAGAAGGAAACTCTGCCGAAGAGGAACCGCCTGATTCTTCTGACCGACACCTGAGAGAAGGAATGGCACACATGAGCATATCTTCACTGACACCAGACGTGTCAGGTACACTTGCTCATGGTCAGGGTGGTTCTTCCTCCCTCACAGATAGAGGGAGGCAACAAGAATGAAGCAAGAGGCGGGAGCTGAAGGAGGACAGCCCCAACCACAGTACCCTCTGGTGGATTATCCCGATCCGAGGGGGCCTCGGGAAGATGGAGCGGCAAGAGACCGTCCTGGTTCAGCGTAACTGGAGCATTGATGAGGTACAGTGGGGAAAATAAGTATTTCACCCCCTGCTGATTTTGTGAGTTTGCCCCCTCACAAAGAAAGGAACGGTCTATAATTTTCATGGTAGGTTCATCTTAACAGTGAGAGACAGAATATTTTTAAAAATCCCAGAAAATTACATTATATGAATTTTAAACATTTATTTGTTTTTATTGAGGAAAATAAGTATTTCACCCCTAGCAAAACATGACTCAGTACTTGGTGGAGAAACCCTTGTTGGCAAGCACAGCGGTCAGATGTTTCTTGTAGTTGGTCACCAAGTTTGCGCAGATCCCAGGAGGGATTTTGGCCCACTCCTCTTTGCAGATCCTCTCCAAATCCTTAGAAATCCATTTTCAGTGTCCTGGCTGAGGGAAGGAGGTTCTCACCCAAGATTTCCCGGTACATGGCCCCATTCATCCTCCCCTCGATCCGGTGAAGTCGTCCTGTGCCCTTAGCAGAGAAACAGCCCCAAAGCATAATGTTTCCACCGCCATGCTTGACGGTGGGGATGGTGTTCTTCGGGTCCAAGGCAGCTTTTTTCTTCCCCCAAACACGGCGAGTCGAGTTGATGCCAAAGAGCTCGATTTTAGTCTCATCTGACCACAGCACTTTCTCCCAAGCCTCCTCTGAATCATCTAGGTGCTCATTGGCAAACTTCAGACGGGCCTGTACATGTGCCTTCTTGAGCAGGGGGACCTTGCAGGCACTACAGGATTTCAATCCATTACGGCGTAGTGTGTTACCAATGGTCATCTTGGTGACTGTGGTCCCAGCTGCCTTGAGATCATCAACAAGCTCCAGCCGTGTAGTTCTGGGTTGTTCCCTCACCTTTCTCATGATCAGGTTCACTCCACGAGGTGAGATCTTGCGTGGAGCCCCAGACCGAGGGAGATTGATGGTCAATTGGTGTTTCTTCCATTTTCTAATTATCGCACCAACAGTTGACTCCTTCTCACCAAGCTGCTTGCCAATGGTCTTGTAGCCCATTCCAGTCTTGTGCAGGTCTACAATTTTGTCCCTGATGTCCTTAGACAATTCTTTGGTCTTGCCCATTGTGGAGAGGTTGGAATCTGATTCATTGATTGATTCTGTGGACAGTTGTCTTTTATACAGGATTACTTTTAGAATACTTTTGAGTACTTAATTAGTACTCCTAATTAAGTAAGAGGACTAATCTGTGTGCCTCCTGGTCACATAACCGGTCTGTGGGAGCCAGAATTCTTGCTGTTTTGCTAGGGGGTGAAATACTTATTTTCCTCAATAAAACACAAATAAATGTTTAAAATTCATATAATATGATTGTCACACGCCGCGTGACAAACCCTGAATGGGAACAGAACAGCCAGGAGACACGGAGTGGAGTTTGTCGGTCTACGGACCGGATTTTATTTATTTGGTTTTCTGTCTCTCCCCCCAGACATGGGAGAGAGACAGTGGGAGTAGCAGGTTAACATATAGACCAACACAAACACAAGACCAACACAAACACAGACACAAAATCTTCACCCTACTCGCCGCGAAGCTTTCGGGTAAAAACAACAAACGAAAATAACAAGTTAAAATAACCAAACTTACGGGACACCGCGCCTCTTCCTCCAGAGTTCCCCTGGAAGCTCCTCAGGCACACACATATCCAGTGACCTTTCAAGTGCTTCCCACCCATTCATACTGAGACACTCAAACTTTTCCAGTTCGAGTTCTCTTACTCATTCATCCAGAGACACTCGCCACTCCCAGGATGTGAGAGTGCTGGCAACCGGCTCTCAAGATACTCCACTCTTCCGGTGAGTTCTTGGGCTTGCTTAGACACTCTCCACTGTCGAGTGCGAGCTCTTTTCCACTAAAACCGAGGGCGAGAGGCGGACCCTCTTCCAGGGCACCCTCCCGCTCCTCCATAATCACACCGAGGGAGAGAGGCGGACACCTAAAGCGCACCCCCTCTCCCTCTTCCTCACTCACACAGGAAGCACTCTACTCAGTCACTTTCGACAAACGCTCACAAAACTCCACAAACATTAAACATCCAACATTCAACATCAAATATTCCATCATATATTGCACGCGCACTCACACACACATCACGACAAGACTGACTGATCCCCCACTCGCCCCACCTGCTCTTAAATAGGCTTAGTTTCTGCCTGGCTCAGGTGGGACTCGTGAGCCAATCACCCAATCACAATCACAACTCACATTCTCACCCAGACACCCAATCAGCCAATTGACTTCTATATCAATTGACTGATTGACACCAATTAAATAATAATTAAACCAATTAAGGCCTTTGGAGCTCCCTTCCGGGTGACAGTTCACTCTCACACCCTGGGAGAGTGCCAAACCTGCCCCCGGAAAGTCTCACTGCTCCAAAGGCCTCTACCACATGGAACAAGACACGCAACCATGCCACTCCCATGTGGCCGAGACCGACGTCCTCCACAGTGATTTTCTGGGATATTTTTTTTATATTCTGTCTGTCACTGTTAAGATGAACCTACCATGAAATTTATAGACCGACCGTTCCGTTCCTTTCTTTGTAAGGGGGCAAACTCACAAAATCAGCAGGGGGTGAAATACTTATTTTCCCCACTGTACATGATGTTGTGAAGGATCTGCCCGATCAATGCCAGAGACAATGCCACCCCTTGGTGTACAGCAGTGACAGAGTTAGTAGGTATTTACCGGCCTTCTGCTGCAGAGTTAGAAATGGTATTCCGTAAGGTTTTCAAGCTCAGGTGGGTCACTCTGAAGGAGGGCTGGAACGCGAACGTCAGGAGAAGTAACGCGGCTTTCAGGACACAACTGACAGCCCTCCTGGACAAGGTCCTTACCATGTACCCCAGTCGCACCGACTGGCTACAGATCCAGGCCACCCGACAGAACACAGGTGAGATGTGTGATGACTACCATAGCCGAATGGAAGACTGTTTTCAGAAGCACTCCGGCCTGGCGGTGGATAACCCAGCACACGGCAACCTGCTGAAAACCTCGGTGAGCGGTCTCCTTCCCCATCTGAAGGACAAAGTGATGGCTTCATGCGTAGGCTGGGAACATAATACAACGCTGGTTGTCTGGGAACATGTGCAAGCAGCAAGAAGTGGGCGCATACGGAACCTGACAAGGATCCCCGGCCAGAGTCGCGGTCCACCAGCCACAAGGATATGCACGTCCAAGGAGGAGGAGGGGGAAGGAGAGGAAAACACACACCCCATACATGGAGCCGCAAGACTCCCCCACAATGAGCCTTCTAGTCATGGGTAAGTGAATATCTTTTTTGGTTGACAGCGGTGCTTCATGGTCTGTGATACAGCGTGAGGCATTGCCCCGGGCACCCTTATCAGGCCATCCTTGTTGCCAAAAAACTGTTGTGGAAATTCTACTATTCAAAGGAAGCCAGACTGTGATCTTAAGTTCACTCAAGCTTTATTACTGTTTCAAACAGGGGAGCAGTCTAACACTCTCGCATGAAGAATGTCAGAGTATCTCCGAAGAGATCAAGGAAAAACAGCAGTATATATCTCTTACATTTGAGGTGACCATTGCCTTTTGGAATTTCACCTATTGGTCATCCCTTCTTTATTGATAGGCCCAAATACACATTTTACCCTCCCAGCATACATGTTTCTTGCATACTTTAGGACCAAAGTCAAAGTCAAAGTGTTTTATTTGTCAAGTGCACAGTATAACACAAGGCCATTCTGAACAATGAAATTCTTGGCACATGGCAAGCAATTAATTAGTGACCAATAGCAGAAATATACATAACAGAAAATCAGTAAACATTAAAAATTAAACAATTGTAGCAGTTCCAGAACCAGTAAAAAAGGGGAATATAGACAGTAGAATAAGAGTTTTAAATATATAAATATAAAGTAAAGTAGTGCCAATGGATATGTGCATTAAAATTGAGGTGATGTGCATTTAATGTACATGGGTTGTTGACGTATAAGCCTGAAAAAAATAAAACAAATTAGACTTCAAATAAGAGGCATGACAATTATTTAGTTGTGTTGTACTGACTCTTACGTTTTTAAAAATCTATGTGATCTATGAATTTAAAGATTTTGCATTTGAATCTGAATTTATTCACTGTGTATTAGTGCCTAAAACTGTCATATGGTGTGACATTACAATTATTGTATATAAAATTAAAATGGGGTATTGTTTTTTTGGGGGGGGCTGGGGCTGGGGCTGGAGCCTATCCCAGCATGCGTTCCGGGCGAGAGGCAGGAATACACCCTGGACAGGTCGCCAATCCATCGCAGGGCACACACACCATTCACTCACACACTCATACCTACGGGCAATTTAGACTCTCCAATTAGCCTAACGTGCATGTCTTTGGACTGTGGGAGGAAACCGGAGTACCCGGAGGAAACCCACGCGGACACGGGGAGAACATGCAAACTCCCCAAATTCATAATATTTTGCATTATTTTTCTTAATCATGGTGCAGAGTAAGACATCTCCCCTCTATCTTTCAATAAGTTTTAGATTCATTCTGACAAACCCTGTTATAAATCTAACAAAATGCTTGTGACTCACACCTATAATATTTGACATATGTTCCAGTAAGAACTAAAAAAGCCTTTTTATGGTCACAATTTTGAATGTCACACCAAATGATATAGTGTCACACCATAGGATAAACCACACCACAAATTAAACATGTCAACTTTTTTATGCAAAAAAAGTGTATTATAGCATGTTCTGAAATCACATGACTGAAAAACATTGCATTTAAAACATTCAAGAACAGTTGAAGAAAAATCACACGTGTGAAACATTGTGCCACTTAACATAGTACTTGGGTATCTGACACAGGACTGGTGAAGAACAGTATTTCTAGTGAAGAACACACTAGTAAAGAATAGTATTTAAGGTATAGTATTGTCTGGATATCTTTGCTATGTTAGCTGAAGTTTTTGTGTCTATGTGTGTGTGTGTGTGTGTGTGTGTGTGTGTGTGTGTGTGTGTGTGTGTTCACAATTCATTATACACAAGCCAGTCATAATTTGAGAGCATGGCAAACTGACTGCATGGCTTGGGTTCTGATATTATACAGACTATTTGATTGTGATGGTAGAAAATGCAGTCTGATTTGCTTGGCCAGACAAAAGCATTTTTCTCCCCAAGTTGTTGCATACAGTTCACCTCCAGCTCCTCCTCCTCCTCACCATGTATCCCTGTGATCTGTCCCACATACAGTTTGCCATCATATTTAACAATGACAAAATTCCCTCCATGTACTTCTCCTGTTCATCTGAACTGAGGTCAGGTTCACATGGTGTGGCATCTTCTGACTGAGCATGGGGCTCACCAGTGGGAGAGCCAGGGTGGCTTGACTGGGCATTGGGCATCTCAGCAGAAGAGCCACAGTCACTTGACTGGGCACAGGGCACCTCAGCAGCGGAGACATGGTCAAACTCAAGTTCTCTGGGTACTTGCAGAAACAGCTTAGAGCTATTTTCCCTGGGGAAAAAGACAGAACCTGGTGTGTATTACTGATCCCAGTCACTAGACGCACTGAAGGAGGCAGCATTTCATCCATGGCAGAGATATCTTCTTCTTCGATCCACTTGACTGTGACGTTTTCAGAGCTTTGCTGTAAATAGTTATACAGATCCATTGGGGTTTTAAGGTCACTACCTCCAAGGACATGCATGTCTGCCTTATGCTTCAACACTCCCCCAACACCATCAGGTGCACCCTTGCCATGAGATCGCTCTGAATAGTTCCAGGTGACCCGCTTGAATCCCCATGTATAGGGAACACTGCTCATGAGGAAGCAGTTTGCTCGATTGTGATGCTGAGTTGCTGGGCCATCACTCAGGACATGCAGGGTGTCGATTGCATGGTGATTTATTTTCCGGAAATCATCTATAACTGACTTAATGTGTGCCCACACTTGTTTGTCCTTAAGACAAAATTGTGGCATAGCACTGGGAGCCATTGACCGAGTAGGCAACTTGTGTGTATTCTTGCCTGTTGCCTATTGCCACCAAAGTGAAATGCCTGAATCTCACTGTTGAGTTTACAGGCATAATTTTCAGAGAAGTCGATGTGCAACACCATCTCATTGTTTTTCATGTTCTCTTTGACATGCCTGAATTGCTGCACCTGGTGAAGCCAGTTATACTGGTGACTGGCAATCTCCTCCAGCCCCTTCTGGAAGACTTCTTGCAACTCCCCTAGTGTCCCTCTTTTAGTTTTTTTTACCCAATTTTTGTAGGTTTTCTCACCGATCGTGATGTCCTCTTTTTGTGTGAGTAAGTATGACAGAAGGAGATAGTTTTCATTTGAATAAACATGATATGTGCATCTGCTTTGTATGGATTTCCCTGAGTGGAGTAGGTATCCATTTTTTATCATGTGATATTGAGAAAAAATTGCAATAACTTCAGATAAAACTTAATTAGTTATAAAATACAAGAATAAATTGTTAACTCAAATAAATAATCATTCTGTATGTAGGAAAATACAGTTCATATCATATGGTGTGACAAATGGATCATATGGAGTGACAAGCAAAAACTGTCACACAACATGATGTAGTGTCACACCGTATGATGTTTCATGCACTTAGCACAATATTGGGCCTTGTGCTTATAAGCTAGCATCCAAATAGCATACCCACTGTAACATGGTAACATAGATTTCTATGTATTAATGAAAAAAGTAATTTTATCTTTGGCATTTTTGTGTAAAGAGCGTCACACTAAAAGACAAGCGGAAAGGGTACTAAAGTGGGAGTGCAAAAAATATTAGATTTATAGAAGAAATGACAAGAGAAAACTCACCTTGTGACCCCTAAATGTCCTTCTGAGATGTTTTCTGTACTTCCTGGTTGAGCAAGGACCCTTCCTCCACAAGGGTGTCCAAATAATTGTCCATTTAAATATCACATTATAGTGTCACACCATATGATATCCATTTCTGGGACAAAATCTTTTTCATCAAAACTAACTCAAAATGTTATGCCTAGACTTTGAAAATAGCAGGCTCACAAATATACATCTGTGTTATCATACTGTAATTTGTTGAGGGGAGTTGCACTTTTTTTGTTACTTTTACTTTAGTTTAAACTTTGTGAAACATCCTTGGGACAGTCACACCATATGAGCTTTTTCATGTTTGGTTGAAAATTGTGAAAACGTGATTAATGGCTTGCATGAATCCTCATTATGTTCACATAAAGCAGCATCTTCTTAACAATATAAGAAAGTTTTTTGACAAATTGAACTATTATTTATTTGTGTTTGACGCCCGGAACCAAAAAAAGGCGATGTCACGTCAACCACCCACATACAAAGTGATTATAGAACACATTGGGGTGATGATGTGATCAATGTGATCACTGAGATTAGTGTTGCTGGTTGAGAAGCCTGATGGCCTGGGGGAAAAAACTGTTAGTGAGTCTGGTAGTCCGTGCCCGGATGCTCCGGTAACGTCTACCAGACGGCAGAGAACAGTCCACAGCCTGGGTGGCTGTAGTCTTTTATGATTTTCCGTGCTTTCCTAAGGCATCGTGTGTGGTAGATGCCTTGCACGGAGGGGAGGTGGCAGCCAATGATGCGCTCCGCTGTCTTCACCACCCTTTGGAGGGCCTTGCGATCAGCAGCGGAGCAGCTGCCGTACCAGGTAGTAATGCAGCCAGTGAGAATGCTCTCAATAGTGCACCTGTAAAAGTTGGAGACATGCCAAACTTCTTGAGTCTCCTCAAGAAGTATAGGCGCTTTTGGGCAGTTTTTACTGCCGCGTCCGATTGCTTGGACCAGGAGAGGTCATCATTGATGAACACACCGAGGAACTTGAAGCAGGAGACTCTCTCCACTTCAGCTCCATCGATGTGAATGGGGGCGTGACTCTAACTTACGACCCCTCAGTAACTTTCCACCAGTTTTGTTATGATTTACACAGTAATAAGTAAATAACAAGGCCTATTCCCAAATGACCGACCACAATGCTCCCCCTTCCCAACCCTATCTGTATTTCATGCCTTCTCCCACATCTGGCAATACACACTTATCTCTCTGCGCGGACAGGGTGGTGCATACCTTTGATATGAGGAAATCTCACAAGGCGTTTGGCCTTGTAGCACTCTGATAAGCAAAAGTGGCGACTGCTCATAGGCCTAATTAAAAAATGTCCCTTACATGTTTCTGTAACAATTTCTGCAATTCCAGCTAATAAACATTTTCATACCTCAGCATTTCGCATGAATCAAAACAACTACAGTTACACATTGTGGTTTTAAGGTTACCGTTAACACACACACACAGAGAACGTTGCACTCCATAGTCACTCGCCTATACACTAGTGTCGTTGCAAGATACGCAATAGTATCCTTGGTTGCCTAAAGGAACGTCCGCATCTCATATAGAGATAGCAATATGTATAGAGCCACACTAAGCGAACTGAGAGACTATAGTCTCTCATTTGTATATACAATTCTAGAAGGAACGGTTAACAGAGAGAAAGCTAAGATAAATTGGAGTCAGATAGAGCAGTTGGAGTTGGATAACCTCCATTTAATCCCATCCCCGTATCACAAAGGTAAGATTACATGCTTTCCTTCACGACTCGGACACTTCCACCATTTGGTGTGTTTGAGTGGGATCCTACAGGATTCTACATCACCCTGTATTTATTTAGATTCAACCTCCCCCACAAACTCCCCGCCCATCCTACGGGTCTACCTTTTCCTTGAGGCCTTGATTGATGAATGGATGACTGCTTCCTCTGAGACTGCACTTGCCTATTATTTTGTCCACAGGGAAGTCTCTCCTCACTCCTCAGCGAACTCGTGCTGGCTCACCCTCCCCTCTCCACAGCCAAATGCCGCCCCCGATCAGGGCTCTCGGCCAGGGCTGGTCTGGCATAGTCGGGTTTCAAACCAAGACCGCAATCGGTAGCTCACACTTGCAAAGCACCAGTCAATGTGAGTGCATTAGACCGAAATCAATCACTCTTAGTTTTGGACAGGTGAATACCAAGGATGTTTATTGGTTCAGAATGAAGAGTAAACCCACAGAAAAGTTATGTGTGTACTCTGCTCTTGGGCAGAGAAACATTTATACATTCTTACATTGGGCAATGCCCTTTGTGCATGTCAAACTTTATTATCTGAGTCTTAAGCCTTGTTACTTTGAGCTATGCCCTTTAGTTAGATACTCTTTAGATTAGGACATGACGAACCTAGATGGGCTGAACGGCCCGTTCTAGTCATTATGTATTCTTATGTTCTTATGTTAGTTCCCTAGCAACCGCAGAGCAATGAAGTGTGGCCGTAGTCTTGGGCAAACAAGTAAATAAAAATAACAACAATCATGAGATTTGCATTTTCTGTCACACACGTCAGAATGATATAGTCACATGTCAGACCGGCTTTTGTCTGATTACAAAAGTCAGCACATTTCAAGCACATACGACATGACTTTTGACTGACCTGACCTGACATTTTAAACTTTCTCCTCCACAGCCCAATCATAGGTTCAGGCTTGCCTGCATGTCCTCCAACACATACGAACACACAGCCAGCCTGTGCCTCTTCTCACTCTGCATGGCTGAGCTGTGCACTTACTGTGCTGGGCTGGGCAACGGGCACAGCTGGTACAGGCAGCCTGCAGGCCCCTGAATGACCAGAGGGGTCACTGTTGTACCAGGAGTTGGGAATATCCTGCCGACCAAAACCCAGAGCCACACCATGGGCAATTCCTAGGAGCCCTGGAAAAAAAAGTGTATTACTAACAACTACAACTGTGGTTTGTTAACCATATAGATTTGAACTGAAGTTAATTTTAATTGTAAATTAATATAATCCGGATTCCTGAAATGCCTCTCTTTGAAGGAAAATGTGTTGTGTAATGTCGTTACTAGGTATATTATTTTATTTTCTGATAGTCATTTCTCTCTGATAGTTATTTATCTTTATCAGAAGCAACTAATGTCCCTTTCACACCTACCCTGTTTGGTCCGTTTTAATCGAACCATGGTGCGTTTACTCCATTAGTCCGGTTCGTTTGGAGAGGTGAGAACACGCATTCAAACTCTGGTGCGGACCAAACAATCGAACCATGGCCCTCCCGAAAAGTTGGGACTCGGTCCGGTTCCAAGTGAACCACAGTTCAGTTTGTTACATGTGTGAACATAATCGGACTTAATATAGGACCTAATATAGGAAGCAAACCAAAATACAGTGCATTGTGGGTTGAAAGCGGATGTTGACACTTTGGTACCCTCTTGTACGTCTCCTCTGAATTGGGTGAAGCAATAAGCCTACATTGTTCACACGTCTCGAGATGTGCTCACACATTTCCGCTGTTCTTTATTTGGTTGGAACACCAAATCATAATTATGAAAGCAATGATTGCAATCGCAATACATTGCTGTTGCTCCATGTTGTCCGCGACCAGAAAGTGATTTTCCCACGGAAATTTTCTGTTCATTTGTTTACAAATTTTGGTTCGCTTAACACAGGAACGTGTGAACACGGACCTAATGAAAAATGCAACAAAGTAGCAACTTGCTCTTGAATCGAACCAAATCTATCGAACTATAGATGTGAAAGCCTCTGTGAGACTCGGTTTCCTCAAGCATATGGTAACTCACCCCCAGGGAAGGGAAAATAAAAATAAAGTGGGCAACAGCATTATCCACCACTAGGGGTGCTGTGGCCACACAGTAGAGGCTGTTTAATTCGTCTATGGATTCTCCACATTCAATGCTTTGGCGTTTCTGGCATTCCTTTAGGAAGGCAATACAAGCCCAGTTCTGGGCGGCATTACAACTTGTATTTATTTATAAATGAGCCTTAGCTGATTTAACCAATAGTCATCTCTATTTTTGAAGAGGGAGAGATGGAGAGTAAGACATTGTTCTGGTGAAAAGGCTATGAAAGAGAATTGGCCACTTTGTTACCATTGCTAGGATGGATGCTGAACTATTGATCCGTTTGCAACCCCAAAACCCAGAGTGTAGAAATGACATACAGACACGAGGGGTTTCCAGGGGTTACTGTAGCCGCAAGGTGAGACAAAGCTTTGCCACGGCAAAATAATTTATCATCCTTTCTCAGGACAAATGCAGATCTTTATTTTAGTTTTTAGTTTTTTTATCGATTCTTATTTTTTCCAGTTTTTCTCCCAATTTAGTGTCAAAATGCACCCTCTATTTATTTTGATTCACCCTTCTCCACAAACTCGCTATTCCCAGAGGCCGGCGATGATCTGCTTCCTCCAAGATGGAACTCACCTTTTGTCCACAGGGAAGTCCTCCACACTCCTTGGCGAGCTTGTGCTGGCTCCCCTTCCCCCCTCCCCCTGGCGTGGACAGCCAAATGCCGCCCCCTATCGGGGCTCCCGGCCAGGGCCTGTTTGG
This sequence comes from Aldrovandia affinis, assembly GCA_029706075.1. NCBI lineage: Eukaryota > Metazoa > Chordata > Actinopteri > Notacanthiformes > Halosauridae > Aldrovandia > Aldrovandia affinis. The sequence goes on along the minus strand of JAINUG010000359.1, from coordinate 299,021 downwards.
CGCAGTCGGGTTTCGTACTGCGACCGCAATAGGCAGCTCACACTCGCAAACCACCAGTCAAAGCAAGTACGTTAGACCACTACGCTATCCGAGGCCCCCCAAAGCAGATCTTTATACCAAGCTGGAGAACACATTGTATAACAGGGAGCCTCAGAGCAGAGTGATGTGGTCAGTGAGAAAGGTGTTGACAGTTAACGTTGACCCTTTAGGATGGAGCTGGAGCACCATATGAGAACAGTCAGGAGACATCCTGGACTGACAGGAGAACATTGTAAGGTCCTGTATAATATAGACATCTCTGACACCCCCATGGATTAGAGAAGGTTCTGTGTAGCTCAGTAGGTAGACCATGGTGCTGACAACGCTTACATATACTGAAAAATGTATGCATCCACTACTGTAAGTTGCTTTGGATAAAAGCATCTACTTAATGGCATATATTATATGATAAGATATAGTGTTCATTGGGGAAGGCAAAGTGTGTATTAGAGAGGACAAAGAGACAGAAAATCATACAGCATCTACTAAAGCATAGAGAAATGTATGTGTTATCATTATCCAATATTAATGTAATAGAAATTCCACTCTAACAACAAAGGTATATTGTTTTTACAACAAATAAGACTACATTTAACCATTACCCCCACCTCTTACATTTACATTTTACATTTTAGGCATTAAGCAAACGGTCTTATCCAGAGGGACTTGTGCATGTGCATTAATACACGGAAAGATGAATCATAGTCCGCGCCAGAGATCAGTGTCTTGATACAGTAATAGACATAATCGTTGGCAGCTGCAAACCATACCTGTAACACAAGGAGGGAAAAAAATGTTTCCAGGGGGGCAGACAGACATGAACATAGATACATATTACAAAATGCAGTATTGAACATGAAAGCAGTGGTGATGACAAGTAGTGGTAATGGAGTCTGAAGAGGTGGGTTTTCAGTCTCTTGCAGAAGATGGTCAGCGAGTTGATGGTCCTGACCAAGTGCGAAAGATCATTCCACAACTGGGGGGGTCAGGATAGAGAACAGGCGAGACTGCGAGGAGCGGCTGCCGGGCGCTCGCAGGGAAGGGAGAGTCAGTTTTCCCAAGGAGGCAGAGCGGAGCGGTCTGGCTGGGGTGTAGGGTGTGATGAAAAACCATGCTGAGAGAAAGTATTAGTTGGGGGAAGGGATGAAAGTAGCTACCAGGGCAGAGGGGGAGAGAGAGCGGAGGTTGCGATGGACAAAAACAGTGGGGGGAGGTGAAGAGGGTTTAGGTGAAGAGGGGAGGGGGAGGTAAAAAGACAGAAAGCAGTGGTCAGATACATGCAGAGGAGATACCACAATGTTGGGTGAGGTGCAGTTCCTAGCGAAGAGCAGGTCCATTTGGTTACCTGCCTTGTGGGTGGGTGGCGATTCAGCCATGGTGAAGTCAAGGGATTGAAGCAGGGGTGTCCAGCAGCAGGTTGAAGTCACTGAGGAGTAAGACGGGAGTGCCATCCTCAGGGAAGAAGCTAAGTAGGGCATCCATCTCATCTAGGAAACTCCCCAGTGGTCCTGGTGGGCAATAGACAGCAATGATGTGCAGTTTGCATGGAATAGTGACAGTGACAGCATGATATTCAAAGGAACAATACCACATTTTCACATAGGGGGGATCAGTATACCTGTCCCTCCGCCTCTACCTGTGAGTCGTGGAGTGTCGGAGAAGGTGTGGACAGTGGAGAGAGCAGCAGGGGTGGCGCAGTGTAAGGCCTATAAGGCCAGATGGCCGCGCCTATGTCGGCTGCTAGTCGTCTTCGCTTGCTACCGATATTGTTTGTCCTGTTTCTGTTTACGTCGTTCTGTTTGATTGGTGTAAAATCGGCTGTTTCGTAGGATTGCCAAACACTGCTGGATATTGGTGCCTCGGTGGCAAATTCTCTGTCGCAACATTCCGAACAATGGAGCTCCCACCGGGCCGGTGTTTCCAGCTACCTGGCTCATTTTGGTCTCCATGCTGCGACTGCCCCCGGAATCAGCGGGCGAGGCGAAGGGGAAGACGAGCTGGAGTCACGGTAAGGACTCGAAGTTTAACCCGATGCCGCTCCTCCTCCATGCTCCACACCATCTCCATGGCTGCTGGCCCCAACGTGAGGCTGTCCTGCCTCCGACCCATCCTCCCTGCTTCACCGTCGGAGCTGCCTGCTTTTGCCCCGATAAGACGGCGCCAGACGTAAACCAGAGTGGCTTCAGTGCCTGGGTGTCTGCGTACATTGCCTCGGGCCTCTACCTTCAGCAGAGCGGGCTCTGACTGCATATGTTTTGGACTGTTAAACGCCCGATCTGTTGCTAACAAAACGTTTTTACTGAACGATTTCTTCGTCGCTAAGGACTTCGATTTCCTGCTTATCACAGAGACTTGGCAGAAAGCTGAGGATTATGTCTCACTGAACGAACTTTGTCCTCAAAACTGTGCCTACTCCTGTACCCCCAGAACAACAGGTCAAGGAGGGGGACTCGCTTCGATCCACAGAGACTACTTCTCTACCCGCACGGTGTGCACTGGAACTTTCTCTTCCTTCAAAGTGCAAATGACTAAAGTCGGACGCTCAAATCCGTTTTATTGTGTTTTAATCTATCGCCCTCCTGGCAAAAACGAGTCATTTTTATCTGATTTAGGGGAGTTCTTAGCCTCCACCATCCGATTTGAGAGAGTCCTTATGATCGGGGATTTTAACATTCATGTAAACGATAGCTCAGACAATTTTGCTGTAAACTTCCTAAGCATTACTGAGTCGCTTCATTTCACCCAACATGTGTCTGGTCCGATGCATAACAAAGGAAACACGTTAGATCTCATGTTCACAATGGGTTTAAAAGTCAGTATTGTTGGCACTGAGGAGCTATCTGTAACTGATCACAAATGTGTACTTTTTAACTTGGTTGTTGACAATGATTATGTACCGGTGAAACGGGTAAAAGGTTTGCGCGTTGTAAACAGCCCTGCAACGGAGAACTTCTCTGCTGCTTTTGATAGCAACATATTTGAGTTATGTCATGACGACGTAGATAGTTTGGTTCACGCTTTTAACACACACTGCTCTGTTATTCTAGATGATGTCGCCCCCCTGGTAACTCGTAGTGTCCCCGTTGTTAATTCTTCTCCTTGGCTAAATGAGGATATCCGCAATCTTAGGCGTAAATGTCGTAAAACAGAGCGGCTGTGGAAAGCTACCAACCTTCAGGTCCACCGTCTCTATCTTAAAGATATTTTATCTGAATTCAATGATATGGTTAAGAATGCTAGGGCTGCTTATTTCGCTAACCTCATCATTTCTAGCAAGCGAAATCCCAGTGTACTGTTTAAAACCATCAATTAGCCCTCCTCTCCCCTCTGTACCTGTTTTCTCAAATGAAGACTGCAATGGTTTTCTTTCGTTTTTTGTGAACAAGGTTGCTGAGGTGAGGGCCAATATCACCCCTTCCCCCTCCCCCCTCCCCATCTGCCCAGCTAGGCAGGCAACTCTGAGTAGTTTCTCTGGTATCTCCCTGCATGACCTAACCGATTTAGTGAGCTCCATGAAATCTTCCTCCAGTCCGTTAGATATTTGACCAACATCTATGCTAAAGGAAGTTATCAGCTCTGTCGGCCCTTGCTTGGTCTCTATTATAAACAGCTCCCTTGAATCTGGCTCTGTCCCATCCTATTTTAAGCAGGCGGTCATTCAGCCCCTCCTTAAAAAACCCAACCTTGACCCCTCCCTCCCAAAAAATTACAGGCCCATCTCCAAGCTACCTTTTGTCTCAAAAGTTTTAGAAAAAGTTGTCGCCAACCAGCTCTCTACTTTTCTGAATAACCAGGATATTTTAGACAAATTCCAATCAGGTTTCCGTAAAAACCACTCCACAGAAACAGCTCTTCTTAGAGTCTCCAACGATATTTTGATGTCTGCAGACTCAGGCAAATGTGCCGTGTTGGTCCTGTTAGATCTTAGTGCAGCTTTTGACACGGTTGATCACCGCATCCTGTTAGATAGGCTCAGCGAGTGGGTGGGCGTCTCTGGGAGCGCCCTAGACTGGTTCGCCTCCTACCTCAGAGAGAGAAGTTTTGCCTTGGCCGTTGGCCCTTTTAAGTCCAACTCCGTTCCCCTACCCTGTGGCGTGCCACAGGGTTCTGTTTTGGCTCCACTTCTTTTTGCCTTATACATGCTCCCCCTAGGCCTCATTATCAGTAACTTTAAGGGTGTGTCATATCACTGCTACGCGGATGATATCCAGCTGTATTTTTCTTTTAGACCTGATGATATGCTGAAACTCAACATACTACACCAATGTTTGTCTGCCATTGAAGACTGGTTGGCGAGTAACTTCCTCCAGTTCAATGCGGCAAAGACTGAAGTTCTGATCATAGCCTCAGATAGTGTTGCCGCAAGGGTCGCAAATCATATGGGGTCCCTAAAAGGAAATGTCCGCTCTGATATTAGAAACCTTGGTGTTAACTTTGATCAATCTATGCATTTGGACAAGCATGTTAAATCCTTGACCCGCAGCTGCTTTTTCCACCTCAGAAATATTGCTAAACTCAGGTCCATTGTGTCACATGCAGAGCTGGAAATGTCTGTTCACGCATTTATATCATCCAGGCTTGATTATTGTAACTCACTGTTCACATGTTTTAACAAATCATCTGTGGATCGGCTACAACTGGTCCAAAACGCAGCTGCCCGTTTGCTCACCAGGTCCAAAAAGTCATGTCATATCACACCCATACTTGCCTCCCTTCATTGGCTACCTGTGCATTTCAGGATCCAGTACAAGGTACTGGTGTTCACATACAAAGCCCTCCACGGTCAAGCCCCCGGTTACTTGTGCGATCTTATCCTGCCCTACTCATCCAGCCGGTCTCTGAGGTCGTCCGACCAGGGTCTCCTGGTGGAGCCTCAGACCAGGCTCAAAACAAAGGGTGACCGGGCTTTTGGGGCGGTAGCTCCAAGGCTCTGGAACACACTCCCCCTGGACTTGAGAGCTTCGGCCTCAGTGATCATTTTCAAGGGGCAGCTGAAAACGCACCTGTTTAGGCAGGCGTTTGGGCACTGAGAGACTTAACTGCCGTTTTTGCTTGTGGCTGTTGCTTGTCCTGTACTGTTTTGTTGCACTTTTGTATCTTTTTATTGTGAGTTTTGCATGTATTTTAATTTGATATTTGACATAAGGTTTTATGTTATTTTTATTTTTATTTTTTTAAATGGGTTATTAATGTACTTTAATGTACATTAATGTATTAATGTATTTTAATTTCGATATTTGACATTTTCTACTGTGACCTTGTTGTGAAGCACTCTGTGCACTTGTGCAGGGAAGGGTGCTATATAAATAAAGTTTTATCTTATCTTATCTTATCTTACCCTGTTCTGTGGAGTGATCCATGTCTCGGTGAGCACCAGGAACTGCAGGGAGAGTAGGGAGGAGTGCGCTGATAACACTTATTTTGAAACCTAATAAGTCTCCTACCAATTGTACATAATATAGACCTATTTCACTACTTCAAGATGATCTCGTACGGTCATGGCTAGAAGATTAGAGTTGGTGCTTCCTACTGTGATCAATCCAGATCAGAATGGTTTCGTAAAAAAACGCCAGGCCTTCCACAATGTCAGAAGGGTGTTGAACTTAATTCATGTGAGGGAGGGGACCCCTGACACTCCCATTCTATCATTAGATGCTGAAAAAGCATTTGATAGAGTGTAGTGGAGTTACTTATTCAATGTGCTATCTCGCTTTGGGTTGGGTAATTACTTTCAAAAATGGATTGAGATGCTTTACACTAACCCTATGGCAGAAGTCTCCACCAATCATTTAATATCACCTCCTCTCAGGCTCTCGAGAGGAGCTCGTCAGGGGTGCCCTCTCTCACCAATGTTCTTTGTTTTAGCCATGGAGCCATTTGCAATAGCAGTGAGATCACACCCCTCAATTTCAGGTATCAAGGTATTGGACTTTGAACACTGCATTACAATGTATGCCGATGATACCCTTCTGTTTCTAACAGACCTAAGCAACTCAATTCTCAATCTAACCAACTTAATTAATACATTTGGAAAGTTTTCAGGCTTTAAAGTAAACAAAACAAAATAATCTATCATGTTTTTAAATAAGCGGGAGAGATTGAACCCAGTGATAAGCCATCCTTTTGACAATGCAGTGAATGGATTCAAATATCTTGGTATCAATGTTACTCCAGCCATTGAGGACTTAGTGTCTTGTAACTACGAACCTATGATGACTGCAGTAACAGAATCTGTAAATAGTTGGTCATCTATGCTAATCTCTCTTATAGAACGTATAAATGTAATCAAGATGAATATACTGCCCAAGTTTTTATATCTATTCCAATCTGTCCCTCTATCCCCACCACCACAATTCCTTTAAAAAATGAAGCACCTATTTACAAAGTTTATTTGGAGTAACAGAAGGTCAAGGCTGCAATTATCACTTCTTTACTTGTCATATGAGAGAGGAGGGTTACAGTTACCCAACTTACAATGGTATTTTTGGGCTGCTCAAATTAGGGCAGCAATGTACTGGTTCACGACCAAGCCTTACTTACCATGGGTACAAATTGAAAGTATCTGTACCAATGGCTTGCGGCTTGACACTTATTTATACTCAGCTCCTGTCAAAAACTAAAGAAGTTCACTGATAACCCCTTTGTGAGGAACACAATTAGTGTCTGGCACGAAGTACAATCGTTTCTGGGTGAATCTACTTTATTTTCAAGCTTTTCACTAATATGGGGGAATGATAGCTTCTCACCTGGCAAAAGGGACAAGGGGTTTAAAATGTGGGCAACAAAGGGCATCTATAAAATTATGAATGTATAAAATGAGAACAAACTATTGTCATTTGGAGAACTCAAAAACAAATATGATATACCTCAGAAACACTTTTTTAAATATTTGCAGTTAAGGAGCTTAATTTATGCACAGACGCAGTCTGATACACAACCGTAGAAAATTAGAAAATATATCAGTGAATAATTGCATTGGTAGTGGTCAAATATCTTTACTCTATAGAATACTGGTGAAAAACCACAAAGATTCAACTGACCATAAGAGAACTCAATTGATAAATGACTTGCAAGAAGATATCTCAGAGAAGGAGTGGAGTGAGGTATGTTTAAGGGCTCAACTCCTAACAATAAATACCCATCTCAAACGGATTCAGTATAATTGGATTATGAGGATTTATATTACACCAGTTAGAGTGAATAAGATGAATCCAAATATTCCGGATATCTGTGTCAAATGCAATGCAGAAAAAGGCACCTTATTTCACTGCTTATGGAACTGTCCTGAGATACAAAAGTTCTGGAATGAAATAATAAAATGTATTTCTCAAATTACCTTAAACCCAATCCCCAATTGCCCTAAACTTTGTATTCTTAATTTGTACCTAGAGGATTGTACTTTAAACAGCAGGAGAAAAAAAGAGACTGATTTATGTCTAATACAAGCAAGACGCTTGATCTCTTTTTGCTGGAAGGATGTAAAAAGCCCTTCTGTTGGTCGTTGGATTAAAGAGCTGTCTGCATGCCTTGAATTGCCTGCATTGTCCTTGAAAAATTAACATACACAATGAAAAAGAGATCAGACAAATTTCATGAGGTTTGTAGTCCCTTTCTTACATTCTTGGAGAATTGTGAACTTGGGGAAGCTTTGGAAACTTGAATGTGATATATCCCTAGGGAATGTCCATGTAACTCTTAGTCTATCAAATTATGTTATCTTGTTCAATATCTCCCTTCAGTAATGCTGTAACCTGTTTTTTTTAAAATTGTTGTTGTGTGTTGTTTTATACATTTTTGTTTTTGTTTTTATGTGTATGTGTATATATATGTACATTTACATTACATTTTAAGCATTTAGCAGACGCTCTTATCCAGAGCGACTTACAAGATGTGCATTAATACATGGTAGGAACAATCATAGTTAGCGCACGAGATCAGTGCAGGAATACAGCAATAGACGTCATTGCAGGCATCAGTATACCACACCTGTAACACCTGTAGCACCAGGAAGGAAAACGTTAGTGTGTTTTTTTTTTTTTTTTTTTTTTTTTTTATAAATAGTGTACAACAGGTAAATAGTGGTGACTGGATGGACAGTGTTCAGTGGTAGTGGAGTCTGAAGAGGTGGGTTTTGAGTCTCTTGTGGAAGATTGGAAGTGATTCCGCAGTCCTGACAAATTGCGGGAGGTCGTTCCACCAGCGAGGAACCAGGACAGAGAAGAGGCGAGACCGCGAGGAGCGGCTGCCAGGCGCCCGGAGGAATGGGGCAGTCAGTTTGCCAGAGGAGGCAGAGCGGAGGAGTCTGGGTGGGGTGTAGGGAGTGATGAGTGACTGGAGGTATCGGGGAGCAGTACCTCTGGCCGCTTGAAAAGCAAGCACCAGTGACTTGAATCTGATGCGTGCTGCGATGGGGAGCCAGTGCAGGGAGGAGAGTAGAGGGGTGACGTGAGTGAACTTCGGCTGGTTGAACACCAGGCGGCGGCAGCGTTCTGGACAAGTTGCAGAGGTTTGATGGCACAGCCCGGAAGGCCTGCCAGCAAGGAATTGCAGTTGTCCAGACGTGAGATCACCAGGGCCTGGACCAGGAGTTGAGTGGCCTCTTGGGTGAGGAACGGTCGGATCCTCCGGATGTTGTGGAGGGAGAAACGGCAGGTCCGAGCGGTCGCTGCAATATGGCTCGAGAAGCACAGCTGGTTGTCCAGGGTTACCCCAAGACTCCTGGCCGACTGGGACGGAGACACTATGGAGCCTTCCACGGTGATTGACGCATCAATCATCGGGAGCCCTTCGCTGGGAGGAAGAGCAGCTCTGTCTTCCCCAGGTTCAGCTTCAGGTGGTGGGTGGACATCCATGCGGAGATGTCAGCCAGGCATGCAGAGATCCGTGCCGGGACCTGGGTGTCAGATGGAGGGAAGGAGAGAAAGAGTTGAGTGTCATCAGCATAACAGTGATAGGAAAAACCATGAGCAGAAATAACAGAGCCAAGTGACTTGGTGTACAGAGAGAATAGGACGGGGCCTAGCACCGAGCCCTGCGGACTCCATTAGAGAGGGTGTGGGGAGAGGAGAGGATCCTCTCCAGGCCACCTGGTAGGACCGGTCAGCCAGGTAGGACTCAAACCATGTCAACGCAGATCCAGAGATTCCCATCTCGACGAGAGATGAGAGCAGGATCCGGTGGTCCACGGTGTCGACAGGTCGAGGAGGAGGAGGACAGAGCTAAGGGATCGGGACCTAGCAACGTGAAGAGCCTCAGTGACCGCAAGGAGAGCAGTCTCTGTGGAGTGGCCTGCTCTGAACCCAGATTGGTTGGGATCAAGCAGGTCGTTCTGTAAGAGATGAACAGACAGTTGATTATAGACAGCCCGCTCTAACGTTTTGGAAAGGAATGGGAGGAGAGAGACAGGTCGGTAGTTAGAGATGACAGCAGGATTCAGAGAGGGTTTTTTGAGGAGGGGGACAACCTGAGCGCATTTGAGGGAGGAGGGGACAGAGCCAGAGGAAAGAAGGATGTCTGAGTCAGGGAGGGGTGAGAAGGAGGACAGAGGAGTGGGAGGTTTAGGTAGCGGGATGGGAGAGGGAGAGGTTGGGGAGAAGGAGTTGCGAATGACCTCAACCTTCTCGTGAAAGAAGGATGAGAAGTCATCGGCGGTTATAGAGGAGGGGGGTGGGGGAGGAGGAGGATGTATGTATGTATGTATGTATGTACACTACCGGTCAAAAGGTTGAGTACACCTTCCATCTGGACTATGGCTAATCGGGCACTCCTTCATTCTTCAGCAAGATAACGACCCGAAACACACCTTGAAGTTGTGCAAGAACTACCTGGTGAAGGAGGAATGTGAAGGACAACTCAAACTGATGACCTGGCCTGCCCAGTGTCCAGACCTCAATCCCATAGAAATTGTATGCGACAAATTGGACAGAAGAGTCAAAGCAAAGCAACCCACAAGTTTCTCTGGGAATTGCTGCAGGAGAGCTGGGAAGACATATCGGGTGATTTCCTGCTGAAACTTATTAACCGAATGGCCCGTGTTTGTGAGGCTGTTATCACGGCAAAGGGTGGCTATTTTGAGGAATCCAAGATTCAATTTTCAATATAATTTTCTTGAACATTTCTTTGATGTTCATTTTGTTCATTGTTACATGTGTTTTTTGTCATTTTAAAGTATTTACAGAAATGTATACGGTGTAAAGCATTGTCAATTATGAGATAAACCTAGTTTCCAGCAGGTGTACTCAAACTTTTGACCGGTAGTGTATATGAAAGAAACTTATATGGTGTAAAACATTGTTAATTATGAGATAAACCTAGTTTCCAGCAGGTGTACTCAAACTTTTGACTGGTACTGTATATATATTTTTTCTTAATTTTCCTTAGGGAGGGGGAGGGGGTTTCACATTAATGTAATTTTTATGTTTTGTTACAATGTTCCTTTGTGAATTATAATATCCAAAACTCAATAAATACATGTTTAAAAAAATTAAATAATAAAAGAAGAAATATGATATACTTACTATGATATAGTTAAGGGGTATTTGAGAGGCATGTGTCATCACTTTTGCAAGGTAAATTCGCTGGTGCCTACACTTTAAATAGCCTTCAGCTGCTAGTAGTCCTCAGGCTTTACGGGCTTCAGCTGGTCATTAAGTGGGACTGCAGGCTGCTGGGAATTGTAGTCTTTTGGTTTCCTCCAGTGGCTCCCAAGAATTAAAGGGCCAGACAGCCATTTTTCCAGTGCAGTCCCTTGGGATACCACAATATGTATCAATAAATCAAGATTTATTATATTAATACAACTGTGGAATTCTAGTAGATAAATCAAAACAAGACCTCAATAGATGGAAAATACTGCCTTTCATCACTCAGGGAAACGTGGCACTATAAGAATGAACATCTTGCCACTTTTTTTTTTTTTTTTAAGTTCTTTCCCAAATCATACCAACTTATTTAACAATAAATACCTTCAAGGAACGGGACAAACTGTTAACAACATTTATTTGGGGTGGGGAAAAACAAAACAAAAACAAGAGTTCCAAACTTGATAAATGAGTCCATGCTGCCCATTTTAACATGGATGAGCACTAAAGGTAAAGAAATGGAACAGGCTAAACCTGATTACTCCTTAACAAACCTAATCATTAAAAAAAATACACAATGGAAAAAAAACCTTCCACACGAATACATAGGTTACATACTGTATATTGTTGTAACCAATGCACCTGGTGTAATGCATTGGTTACAACAGAAACCTGTACACACTCGGCCCTCGATGGAATGAGTTTGACACCCCTGGTATATTGCATACAGTTACTATGTGGTTATGCAGTTTGTTATTGGTTAAATACTTTGTGTGTCAAAGACCATGCAACCCTATTTCTCAATATGTTTTCATAGATAACGGTTGTTTGTTTGCTTCAGCGAGTCCAGCCTCCTTTGCACACTCCTCCTTTGTTGGAGAAGCGGAGCTTTGTGGAAAACTGTCTCCCCAGCAAGAGATCTGCCTTTGGATGCAGGTCAATCAGGAGAGGGATACAGAGGAAAAGCAATCATTTCCTACAGCGGGTTCCACCATGTTCCCATTCTTTTTGGTTGTGAAAGTTCCCCTTGTTTAGGTTTATTTTGGCTTAACACACACACACACACGCACAAACGCACACAGAACTCCACGTCCTCCGACACGGAAACCCCCTTGCGGGGAACACACACGAACACAACACTACGTCATACAAGACGTGCGTGCGTGCGTGCGTGCGTACACACCCGTAAATGATAAGACTAACAACTCTCAATACACACACATGAATGACAAGACCAAGACTAACTGATCCCCTCTCTCCCCACCTGGCTTACTTTCTACCTGGCTCAGGTAATCGTGAGGCAATCACCTGTCTATCATTTACATACCTAATCACAAAACGCCAAACAATTGACAATTCACATACACCACACCCACTCACATTCTCACACACAAACATGTAAGTGAATAATCACCCTCAACCCTCCACACCAATCAACACCAATTAAATAATAATGAAATCAATGATGGCCTTTGGAACAACCTTCCGGGCAACAGTCCACACTCTCACACCCTGCAAGAGTGCCAAACCTGACCCCGGAAAGTCTCACTGCTCCAAAGGCCTCCACAGCATAGGAAAACAAAGGCAACCCTGCCACTCGCATGTTAGCCGAGACCGACGCCCTCCACACTGCTCTTCCAGTTCAAGAGGATAGTTTTCTTGGCAATAGTTAGGACGATGAGTATCGGTTTGGTGTTTTTGATAAGGGGGTTGAGTGTTGAAAGGTCTCCCAGTAGACAAAGAGATGGAGAGAGTGGAATGTCGCAGCCCAAAAGCAGTGACGTTCTGTCAATGACTGCTTGCCAGAAATGTTGAGTGGGTGGGCAGAGCCAGGTGGCATGGAAGTAGCTATCCGGGGTGTTCAGCATACAGTGTGAGCATGTGTCAGAGTCTATGAATCCCATCTTAAACATCTTGTGCTGAGTGATATGAGCTCTGTGAATTACTTTATATTTAATTAGTTGTGCATTAGTATTGTTAGTCATTGATAAATTGTTCAGATTTGTGTCCAGAAGTTGTGTTGGTGCTGATTGAGAGGTCTTTTTCCCATTCTTTAATTGGTAGATATATTGTCAAGTCGATTGTGGATAGTAGTTTATATAGTTTGGAAAGAGTTTTCTTAGGATTTCTTAGTTATTTTATTAATTTCTTCTATTAGTGAGGGTGACTGGAGGTTATTATGTATTATATTGATCCTCGATTTGATGACAGATTTTAACTGGAGATAATGTAGATACCGTTCTTTCCCAACATTGTAATTCTGGACCAAGTCTTTAAATGTTATGAATGTGCAGTTTAGAAAAATGTGGTGGAGGTGTGTGATACCTTTTTGTTTCCATGTGTTAAAGATAAGTGGTGTTTTGTTGAGTTGAAAGTCAGGGTTATGCCATAGCGGGGTGTATTTACAGGGTGTCAGCGTGGACTTCATGATTTTGTTGATTTTCCACCAAGCTGTCAGAGTCGTTGAGATTACGGTGTTCCTAAAACAGTTATGGTGTTTTATGGCTGTACTGAGAAATAGTAAATCTGTGATTGAAATTTCCTTACACTCTGATGGCCCTATTTTCGTGCCAAAGCTAAGCGGCATTATGACCTAGCGCTGACGAATTGCCAGTTTCGTCTGTCGCAAACAGAATATTTCCCATCTCCGCCGAGTTTGGCAATTTTGTGGTGCGCAATGAAGGCGTTTGTGCGACTATGGGTTGGGCAGCGCAATAGGGGGTGTGACAATGAAAACAATCGGCGCTATGCAAGTTTGGGGTCAAATAATGAGTTCGCGCTAACGTCCAACTAGACCACCTCTTAACGCAAATGCTGGCGCTCTGTGCAATTTGGTGACTTTATTGATGCGCACATATGAACATAGGGTTATCTGAAATCACATGAGAATGTTTTGTGAATATTGTGAATTTCCCCCCACTTTGAGGTAATTTGTCTAATCCATGGGTAACTTGCAAGCTGTAATCAATTTAGCTAAAAATGAATAGCTAAAAGCTTGTGTTTATTCAATGCACGGACATGAAAGACTGAAGCCAGCAGGCCATCCATCGCTACCGTTCAGTAAGATACACCTGTTAAGTAAATATATGTTTGTATGCACATTGTTATTCTTATGTGAAAGGGTTTTATTCTTTCCATTTGCACTACAGAAAATGGAGTACATAATTGGACGCCGAAGGTGATACCGTGAGCGATACCCTGGGTTTGGTAGCCGGTGTTGGCCAGACGGCTATCAGTTCAGCTGTGCATGCAGCTTTGTGGTTTCCATCTCCATAAAGTGCTTTTTGAAATTCATTGGGTGCTAATGGTGTATTCAATTCATCTGCTTGTTCTTTGCTAGGTTTTGGGAGGTCTATATTATTCAGGAAGGAGTCAATGTCTGTTGAATTTGGTTCATGGACAGAAGTGTATAACATGCTATAGAATGCCCAGAAGGTGTTGTTTATGTCTTGAGGTGACTGCATGGCCCTCCCTGCTGAATTCTTTATCACAGGAATAATTTATTTGTCTTTATTTTGTTTGAGCTGGTTTGCGATATGTTTTCCAGATTTGTTATTATGTTCAAAATTGTCATGCCTCAGTCTCGGTATCAGGAATTGTGTTTTTTTTAATGATATCATTTAATTTAAATGTGGTTTCTCTGAGTTCGATCTGAATTTGTTCTGTGGGATTATTAGCATAGGAGTCATTCAGTTGTTTGAGTTTTTGTTCCAGATTATTTTCAAGTTCCCGTTCCTTTTTTCTTCTAATGTGATGAGTATGAATGATTTTCCCCCTCAGTACTTTGGCTGTTTCCCAGAGTAATGTGGATGAGATTTCCAGAGAATCATTTACTTCCCAGAAGGATGCCCACTTTTTTATAAAGAATGTGTCAAAATCAGCATCTTTAAGCAGAGATACATTGAATAGTATTTAACTGAAAGGAGATAGGGGCATGATCACTGATTATGATGGGGTGAATTATGGTATCAGATATATCAGATTTAATTTAATTTCTGGTAAGAAATAAGTCAATGCAAGAGAATGATTGGTGAAGGGGTGAGAAATATGATTATTCCCTTGTTGATACATCTTTCAGTCGCCAACTATCACCAAGACCAAAATCACTCATATATTGTTTGAGTGTTTCTGTAGAGTGCCAATTTCTGGAATTACCTGAGATGCTTACCTGTCTAGAGCTGGACATTGTATTAAAGTCACGTCCAATGATGATTGTTGAATTTGTAAGATCAGTTAATGATGAGAAAAATGTGTGGAAGAAGGAGGGATCATCATTATTGGGGCCGTATATGCTTGCAATGGTAATGTTATTGTTATTGATGGAGGCGTTGATAATAATGTACTGCCCTTCAGGGTCAGCAATGGTATTTTTGTGGATTAGTGGTATTCTACTATAAAGGAGAGAGAATTTAAGTAATATCATCATCATCATCATCGCCTACTGCCCATCCTTGGGCATAGGCCACGAACAAGGGCTCTCCAGGCATTCCGGTCCTGGGCCATCTTCTCCAGTTGTCCCCATGTATGGCCAGACCTCTTCACATCTGCATCCAGGTCACGCCGCCAGCTGTTTCTTGGCCTGCCTCTCTTCCTTTTCCCTTGTGGATTCCAGAAGAGGGCTTGTCTTGTGATGTTAGATGCAGGCTTGCGAAGGGTATGGCCAACCCATCTCCAGCGTCTTTGGAGGATCTCTTCCTCAACAGGCTGCTGCCCTGTCTGCTGCCACAGGTCCAGGTTGCTGATGGTGTTCGGCCAGTGTATTCTCAGGATTCGTCTGAGGCAGGAGTTAATGAATGTCTGGATTTTCTTCATGGTGGTGACAGTTGTTCTCCAGGTCTCTGCTCCATATAGTAGAACAGGCTTCACCATGGAATTAAAGATCCTGATCTTGATGTTTCTCGGCAGCTCAGATGATCTCCAGACATTCTTCAACTGGTGAAAAGCTGCCCTTGCCTTTCCAATTCGAACTTTAACATCAGCATCTGTCCCTCCCAGCTTGTCGACCACACTGCCAAGATAAGTGAAGCTCTCCACCTCCTCTAGTGCTTCACCCTCTAGTGTGACGGGGGTAGTATTGTTGTTATTTACCTTGAGGATCTTGCTCTTTCCCTTGTGTATAATGAGACCAAGGCTTGCCGAGTGTGTTGAGATTATGTTGGTCTTCTCCTGCATTTGTTGCTGGGTGTGGGAAAGAAGGGCCAGGTCATCAGCAAAGTCGAGGTCATCCAGCTGAGTCCAAGGAGTCCACTGGATGCCATTCCTCTTCTGGGCAGTTGATTGCTTCATTACCCAGTCGATGGCTAACAGAAAAAGGAAAGGTGACAACAGGCATCCTTGCCTCACTCCTGTTCTCACCTGGAAGGCATCCGTGAGGTGTTGGCCATGAACCACTCTGCAGGTCATTCCCTCGTATGAGTTCCTGATGATGTTAGTAAGCTTTGCCGGTACCCCATAGTGTCTCAACAGTTTCCAGATGGTCTGCCTATCCACACTGTCAAACGCCTTCTCGTAGTCAATGAAATTAACATAGAGAGGTGAGTTCCACTCAAGGACTGTTCCAGGATGATCCGCAGGGTTGTTATCTGATCCGTGCAGGATCTACTCTTCCTGAAGCCAGCTTGTTGATCTCGGAGGTGTGGGTCAACAGCATCCTTCATCCTGTTTAGGATGACTCTATTAAAGTTCTTTCCTGGGGTTGACAGCAGAGTTATCCCCCTGTAGTTGGAGCAGGAACTAAGGTCACCCTTCTTGGGGAGCTTAATGAGGTAGCCCTCCTTCCACTCTGATGGAATGTCCTCCTCTTCCCAAATGTCCTGGAACAGAGGATGGAGCATTTCCACTGTGGTCCTTTCATCTGCTTTCAGTGCTTCTGCAGGAATGGTGTCTGGCCCGGCTGACTTCCCGTTTCTCAGTTGCTTGATGGCCTTGGATATCTCTTCCTTTGATGGAACATCACAAACAATCGGTAGATCGTTGTTGGCTGGCTGGATATTCTCTGGATTCGGAGGAGATGGTCTGTTCAGTAGCTCCTCAAAGTGCTCTGCCCATCTACGTTGTTGCTGCTCTATCTCTGGAATTATTTTCCCCTCTTTGTCCCTCACTGGCCTCTCTGGCTGGCTAAACTTTCCTGGAAAAAAAAAAGTTAAGTAATATAGATTGGGTAAAACTTCTAGATTGCAGAACTGTGAATGAAAAATGGGCTACATTTAAAAGGGTTGTTGTAGATGTACAGTGTAAATTCATCCCAAAAGTAAGGAAAAATAGGATGAAAAAACTGTCTCCGCAGTGGATGACTAAATCTTTACGGGTGATTTTGAGGCAAAAGAAACGACTGTACAGAGTATATAAAAAGGATAACTCAGAGAGAAACAAGTTAGATTATTGTAATATGTGGGCTAAGGCTAAAAAGGAAATAAGATCAGCTAAAAGGCGGTTAGAAATTACAATTTCCCAAGATGCAAAAAGTAATCCTAAGAGGTTTTTCAATATTGTAGTAGAAAAAGGAAAGTTAAGGATGAGGTTAAGTGCATTAAGAATAAGAAAGAAACTTTGGTTTATAATAATAAGGATATTGCAAACACACTAAACAGTTACTTTGTGGAGAGCTTTACTAGAGAAGAGGTTATAAATATGTCTAAATGTATAGACAAGGTACAGAATGTTTTGGAGGACTTTGAAATAAGGGACGTAGAAGTACTACAAAAACTACAAAAACTTAAGACAAATAAGGCAGCAGGCCCGGATGGCATATATCCCAGAGTACTCAAAGAGCTTGGGGAAATTATATATAAACCATTGACAGATATTTTCATTCAATCCATAATCACTGGGGTAGTATAATTCCAATATATAAGGCTACAAAGTGTGTTGACCTGAACCAGGCTTATGATATTATATATTTCGACTTTCAGAAAGCATTTGACAAGGTACCACATGAGAGGCTCATTGCTAAAATGAATTCAGTAGGAATTGCAGGAGTAGTTTCACAGTGGGTTCATAATTGGCTGCAAGGGCGAATACAAAGAGTAACAATAGGTGGGGCCGAATCTGACCTCGGTGCTGTGGGCAGTGGTGTCCCGCAGGGATCGGTGCTGGGACCTCTGCTCTTCGTTATTTACATTAATGATCTTGATATGGACATTAGTAGCAAAATAGTTAAATTTGCAGATGATACTAAACTTGGGGGTTTGGCAAACAGTTTGTAATCGACTAAAGTAATCCAAGATGATTTAAACAAAATCCCAAAATGGGCAGATACATGGCAGATAACGTTCAATATTGCTAAATGTAAAGTTATGCATGTGGGAAATAAAAACATTAGACAGGAGTATTTTATGGGAGGAGAAAAGTTAGTAGGTGTTCAATTTGAAAAGGACTTAGGAATTGTAGTTGATCAAAGCCTATCTGCATCAAAGCAGTGTGCTACAGTAGTGAAAAAAGCCAACAGGATGCTGGGATACATAGCAAAAAGTATTGAGTATAAAACAAAGGAGGTTATATTAATGTTATATAATGCCTTTGTCAGACCGCACTTAGAATACTGTGTGCAGTTCTGGGCACCACACTACAAGAAAGATATAGAATCTCTTGAAAAAGTCCAAAGAAGGGCAACTAAACTGATACCTGGTATGAAAGGTAAAAGTTATGATGATAGACTTAAGGCACTCAATCTATTAAAGCTTAGCAAATGGAGACTTAGGGGATTTGATTGGGGTTTTTAAATTCCTAAAAGGGATTAACAAAGTAAAATACCAAATATTTTTTAAGATAAGTGGGGTCAGCAGAACAAGAGGCCACAGGTGGAAATTAGTTAAAGGCAAATTCCGCACAGATATTAGGAAGTTTTTCTTTACACACAGAGTTGTCAATGCCTGGAACAGCTTGCCAGGGCAGGTAGTAGAGGCAGAAACGCTTGGGCTATAAGTCCAGGCTAGATGTAGTACTAGATACTCTTTAGATTAGGACATGATGAGCCTAGATGGGCCGAATGGCCCGTTCTCATCATTATGTATTCTTATGTTCTTATAGGTTTTCTAGGTACTTTCCATGAGACTACATTAATCACATTAGTAGAGTATACATTGCACACAGTTGTAGGAACTTGATTACAGCTGCATCAGTTTTGGAATCATGGGTACTTTCCTTGCACCTGGTCCATCTCAACGCACCAGCACTTGACCTAATAATAATCGCACTCCTTACACGAGGCCTGGGCATGTACAGTCCATCTTCGACAGGCTGGGTCATTACACCCAGCTGTCTCCATTGTCTCATAAAGGGTCATAACCATCCCAGTGGATGACCCCTGAGTTTCAGGCCTACTACTAGGCCCTGGCCCATCACAGTCAGACTCAATTTTGTCTGTGGAGGAAATATGATTTCCAACAATAGGTGCAGACACTTAGCTTGAGAACAGCGCGAAACAGAAAACAGATGAGGAGTGCGTGACAAGGTAACAAGATAATTAGTCGTTGTTAGTAATTATCCTATCCTGACCTAGTGTTAGTAGATTAGTAAATCGACATGAACTAGAAACGAAAGGAAACATGAATACACATGGTTAGCAAGTTAGTAATTAGTAAATCTCCAGCACGTCGGCAATTAGTTACTAAATTGCCAATCGTGCTAGCAGAAACAATAAACCTATGTGGGACAATCAGATCTATAAAAACAACACATTTCTTCAGAGTCAGATGTAATCAGGTATTATTGTATGCAATGCAAAATCACCTACAAGAAAACCAGGCTGTTCGCGAAAGCAGCTCTCCCCTCCTTTCCGTGCATCAACCTTTTAACATGTCCTAACTCCTCCTGCCTTGGAGCTTGATGTCATAACCACTCCCACTTAGCTCAATCCCGCCCCATGACTTCATGGCGTTCCATCCTGCCGAAACCAGGTGGTCTGAATTCATATGATAATGAATATTAGTGGCCTATGATGTCTTCCTGCCACACTGAGATTACTCCAAGACAACATTGGTGTAGTTTCCTGCTTTTTATTTTCCTTTGTTCATATTTTCATCATTTAATTAAAAGATTAATGAAAAGAGATAAACAGAGATAAACAGACATAAACAGACACTTCAGCTGACCCAACTGTGTACTATGTATTTACCTGTATTGTGTAGCTTATTAATAATTGTATTTGATACGGGGCTACATCATTGCCACACGACTTCTGTAGGTAGTCTAATTCCAGTGGTTTATAATACAGTATACCCGCCGCGCAACCTAAGAATGCTGGCGGTAAAATTTGCGGGATCCCTAATACAGTTAAAAGTCTAAAGCGTGGTGGGATTCGCTTGCTTAATTGTTAGCCCACGTCCTCTCACCCATCGTGCTGCGGAGCTCGAACTGGGCTCATAAATCCTAGTGACAGGGTGGACCAGGCCACCGATATTCTTCCCATTGTGGCCCTGGCCGAAGGAGAAGCACCCTTATCAAGTTACATCCACGAGTGCGGCCTGGTTATTGGCCATCAGGATGTGACCATCCCCAGTGTGGCACTCTAAACCTCACATGTAGGCAATATTTATGTTTTGCCTGACACTCCGACAACATACCGATAGTGGTTATGTTTATGTATAACGCGGACTGCTGCTGGCATGTGCAGACACTAGGCCACACAAATTGACCCACCAGAAACACCCAGACAGAGCATGGGGCTCAAAACTTCTCAAAAAATGTCCCACACCTATCTAATCGTTAGTAAGTTAGTAAATTAGTAAAGCAGACAAGGGGTTAGAAACAATGAGGAAGCGTGAGCGACAGCGAGAGAGAGAGAAAGCATGAATGCAAGATTTGCGGAAACAACATGAAAAAGTGTATGCTTTAAACATGAACAGAAACGTAACATGAAAACAGAATCAAGACATGACATGAAATGAAACGTGGCATGAATAACATGGAACCGTGACATAATTAATGTGTTCTAGCCCAACTGGGTTTTGGGGGGATTCCCACGCCGATGGGAGTGGGAAAATATTGGGACATCATAGCAGGGGGCTAAATACTTGGCACAAAGGGATTTCAGAATAGGATATAAGGGGAAGCCCCGGAGAGAAGTTAGTTCCTGACTCGCGACTCAGCTGGGCTCTTTGAATGTAACCATTGCTTATATTCAAATAAATCATTATTGCTACAGACTCTGAAGATTATTTAACCTTTTCTTTCCCAGCGTTACAGGTTGATACGCAGACGCCTGCAATGATGTCTATTGCTGTATTACTGCACTGATCTTGTGCGCTAACTATGATTGTTCTTACCTATTAATGCACATCTTGTAAATCGCTCTGGATAAGAGCGTCTGCTAAATTCTTAAAGTGTAAAATGTAAAATGTAAAATATATTTTTAAGAGAAGCTACTTATTTTGAAGAAGTATCCAGTGCGGTGGGATCTCTCGGTCCATCTGGCCCAGACCGGGTTCAGATTCTTCCTCAACCGGAAAGATTCTACCACATTAGGGACATGCCTGGGACACAGATTTGCGCATTATAAAAACAGTATGGTGGAGTTTTAAGTGTTTGTTGACAGATACTATGCTTGGCGAACCTTGCTCTGGCAATACGGAAGATATCGCGCTGCCGTGGATGTAGGCTACGAAACGCTGCTGTAGATTATTTGTGAGTATTTGCATGGTTTATTAGCTTGCTCTTTTGCATGCTTTACCTATCGCGTTTAAATTATCGACAGCTAGCCTAACGCTCCGTTGTCCTGTTACTTTTGGCTTCTAAACTAGTGCATGTAACGAACCAAGTTAGTTTGCAAGCATCCGGTTAAGCATCGCTACACTATCTGAAATCGGTGCAGCTGGAACACCTTAAAATACTTTCTATAGAGCGTAGCCAACGATTGCCTTTGGAATGTATCGATGGTAAAGCATAGGCTATGTTGATTGCAGAAACGAACTGACCCACGGGGATAAGGTATTTGGTCTGTATTGCCGTAGGGTCGGATCTCAGACAGGGCCAGTTGGACTGAGCGATCCCATACCACAATTAGTACTTCTTCAAAAACGGCACAATCTTCAGAGTCTGAGGTAAATAAGGTTTATTGTATGCAACACAAGATTAGATACAACAACCTGGCTGGTTTGCGCAAAGAACAGCTCCCATGTACCTTGAGACATCCCCTTTTATCCCATCCTAAACCCCTCTTCATGTGAAACCGAAAGTCATTAACACACCCACTTGGACTCAGCTCCTCCCCACGATCTCATAGCACGTTCTCTATACCCCAATTGTTTTCCTTCTGCTCTTATCCATTAACGGTTTTATGTTTCCTGTCACTAATCAAGCAATCAGGAGAAGCGTGAGGTATGCGAAGATTCTAGCCAGGTCATTATCGACGGCTGGGAAATAATTAACCGTGAGAACATTTATACTCCGGGGTTCATTCTCTTTGTTCATCGCTTTTCTGTCCTGTCTATGGTTAAGCATTAGGAATTGGCATAAACGCATCACTGCTTCCACCGGGCTAATCTCTCTCTCTCTCTCTCTCTTATTTTTATTATTATTATTACTAGTATTATTATTTTTTTTTTATCTTATACCAGTAATTCAATAAGCTACACCATCAGATAATGTCTATGTCTCACTAGGATACATCATGAAATAATGTTTGTAAGGACAGAGTACGGACAGGCTACAGCCTTGGGTCTATTCTGGTGGCTCCTAAGCCTGTCATGTGTGTGTGCCCCTCAGGCAGATTCTGCCCAGGATTTCACACACAGACCTGTTGTGAGAGTGTCATGAATGAATCATTGACCACAACCTTTTAGTGTCTATCCTTCCATAATAGCTTGTAAGTGTATCATGGGGGTTACCATGAGGACAACCTCCCCTTGTCTACTCTACCCCATGACCCGAGAAGGCTTGGCGGCAACCTTTGCAGAATCCTGATACAAGGTAAAGGGCTAAAGCATGGGTTCACTAGTTTAATTGTTTGTGGGTCTGGTGCGGGCCCTCAGGATATGAAGTCCAGCTCTCTCCCCCCCTTGTGACCATTGCTTCCTCGGACAGGATTAGTTTATTGCTGCGCTAATGGACACTTGGATCATCAGTTCAGATTTACGTTTGGTCCCATCTCTGTATCCATTGTATTGAGGTGTGTAGTCTGCACGGCCTGCTCCATACTAAGCAGGAATTTGGCCACGTGCAGACACTAGGCCACACAAATTGACCCACCAGAAACGCAGGGACAGGGTATGGGCTCAAACTTATCAAAAATCTCCCACAGTATGTTAATGTGGGAAATTAAGGAAAGCTTTGCATTTAGGACCCCATTCGCTGTCCCTATGTTGTCTAATAGATCACTCAGAATACAATAAGTGCAGGATGCTGGGCCACACAACAGCACAATGGAAGCAAACATAAAACTCAGATCAGAGTCAAAGGGCAGTGAATGATCTCTGTCCGAGGAGGTCCTGGTCATGAGTAGAGGAGGGGGTCGGGCTTCCCATCCTGGGGACCAGTGGCCAGATGCCGCTCGCATCCTTAAAACGGATAACCAGATGCTGCTTACATCCTGATGGTCAATAACCAGGCCGCACTCGTGGATGTAACTTAATAAGGGTGCTTCCCCTTCGGCCAGGGCCACAATGGGAAGAATATCGGTGGCCTGGTCCACCCTGTCACTAGGATTTATGAGCCCAGTTCGGGCTCCGCAGCACGATGGGTGAGAGGACGTGGGCTAACAATTAAGCAAGTGAATCCCGCCATGCTTTATACTTTTAACTTTGTATTAGGGGTCCCGCAAATTTTACCGCCAGCATTCTTAGGTTGCGCGGCAGGTATACTGTATTATAAACCACTGGAATTAGACTATCTGCAGAAGTCGTGTGGCAATGATGTAGCCACTTATCAAATACAATTATTAATAAGCTACATAATACAGGTAAATACATAGTACACAGTTGGGTCAGCTGAAGTGTTTGTTTATGTCTGTTTATTTCTTTTCATTAATCTTTTAATTAAATGATCAAAAATACGAACAGTAAAAAATTGGTCACGATGGGGAGAGAATGCCATGAGGTCAGGGGGAGGGATTGAGCTAGGTGGGAGTGGTTATGACGTCAAGCTCCAAGGCAGGAGGAGTTAGGACATGTTAAAGGGTTGATGCATGGAAAGGAGGCCAGAGCTGCTCTCGCGAACAGACGGTTTTCTTGTAGGTGATTTCGCATTGCATACAATAAAACCCGATTACATCTGACTCTGATGAAATGTGTTGTTTTTAAGAAGTATTAAATGTGGTTTCGGATCAGTCAGTCTATCTGGCCCTGGCTGAGATCTGATTCTCCCACATTAAACAAAACCATTCATTAATACAAGACCTTGCAAAGAAAAGGTTGATGAATTCTCTTACTGTTGGGGCAGTCAGAATGACTTGAATCTGATGCGTGTGGAGGGGAGCAAGGGATTTCAACACCAGGCGAGCAGCAGCAGTTCTGGAAAATGGCACAGGCACGTGGAGATCACTGGACCAGGAGTTGTTTGGGTGAGGAACGGTCTGATCCACTATCAGACTCTTACTGTTTCATCCATGCCCAGGCATGAATCTGGGTAAGATGGAGGAAGGAGAGAAACAGTTGGTTACAAACCAATGCATCTTCTCCGAAAGCAAACTTACTATTTCACCGATTGGTTGGGAAAAAGGAATGGGAGGAGAGAGACAGGTTAATTTCAGAGAGGGTTTTTTGAGGAGGGGGACAACCTGAGCGGCGCAGAGCCAGAGGAAAGAGAGGAGTTAATGAATTAGAGACAATACGTGGCTTGTTTGCATCGCCACCCGGCTTTTTCTCCATTTTTTCAGGACGGTTAGCCCGAATGGAATCAAGTTTTATAAGTCGGGTGGATGATGCCTAATGAAAAGTGGTTTAGGGACAGAGGGGAGGGGGAGGGAGAAAGACAGAAAGGAATGGTCAGAGAATGTAGAGGCGATACATAGTTCCTGATGCAACTATCGGGTGGATGGGGATTCAGCCATGGTGAAGTCAAAGTGAATAATCGAGGCCTGAGTTCTTTTGTCCATAGCGTGATTACATAGGCCTACTTTTATAACATTTCTGGTAATACAAACCAATGCAACACTATTTCTAACCCAGCTTAATGGTTTTGAAAATTTATTTAATTCCGTACTTTGAACAATACTTTTATACAATTTCTGTAATAGCCTGCTATTTCGTTAATGGTTTTGAAAATGTATTTAATTCGATTTAAGTCCGTTGCAATTCGTATATATATATTTTTTTTCATAGGCTACAGTTTTATACTGTAGCCTGTGTCAAGATTGTCTACAGGTCATGGTAGTAGAATAAATACATACTCTGCTCATTGCCTAACGTGTCCTATTATTTCCCATGGCATCATGACGTATTCTTTCTCAGGCGCAGTCGCTCAATTTCTAGTTCGCTCAACTAATTGGTTAGGTTTACCCTGACCGTCGCGCTTTTGGCTTGTTCCACACTCTCAAGCGTGAAACGTTTTCAATTCCATGTTGGTTGAATGCTTGTGGAAACTGCCAGTGTTTATTTAGGCCATTTGTACGATGTAACATTTTCGGTGGCTGAATTAATATGATAATGAATATTAGTGGCCTATGATGTCTTCCTGCCACACTGAGGTTACTCCAAGACAACATTGGTGTAGTTTCCAGGCTTTGATCTGCACGCTTCACCGGGGAGGTGATTTTCATTCAGTTGCCTCCACTGCCCAAAAGCACTGATACAAGACCACCTATCTGTCCCCAAATCCTAACCTTAACCATTAGGAAGAAAACCACAAAACCAACTTGAGACCAGTGCTCACGGGCAACCTCCACCTACACTGATTTGAACAGAGACAATAGTGCAAGGTATACTAAGCGATTGAAGAGGTTTTATCAAAAAGATTTTTCTTTTCTTTTATGTAATCAATCAATTATTGGATATGATATGCAGTATTTTTCTGGCTTTCTTTCTCTTTTCTCTCTGACGAATCCCAAAAAGTTAATCATAACCATATGTGGCTATGAGGGACACACACATGTAACAGATTAGATGATTCCATTGCCATGAGCGGGAATTGCAGTAGGACCGCCCCTTGTGCCCTCGAGGTCTGGGCAAGAGACGCCTTTACTCTGCCCAGTTGTTACATGAGGTTGCCGGGGTAGGTAGTTAAATGTTAAGCACCTGTTGTTTTATATTAATTAATGTGGCGAATGTACGATTTAAACTTTGTATTGTTTATATAATTATTGTGTACTGTTTGGTTAATATTCTGGAGACCTGTAATACGGTTTATGATAATTATTTTGATTTCGTTTGGTGACGTTAGCCATTCGAAGGTTAGCTAGCTAGCCAGCAGGCTATTGCTAGGCTAATCCTTATTTTCTTTGTTAGCCACACAACGTGTTTGAAGAGCTGCGCACGAGACGTATGGGTCCTGATAATGTTCATCTGTTACCAGGTACAGTGTTTGTGTAATGTACAATGTATTGTTTTTATATGGGCCCAGTTGTTACATGAGGTTGCCGGGCCACACAACGTGTTTGAAGAGCTGCGCACGAGACGTATGGGTCCTGATAATGTTCATCTGTTACCAGGTACAGTGTTTGTGTAATGTACAATGTATTGTTTTTATATGGGCCCAGTTGTTACATGAGGTTGCCGGGCCACACAACGTGTTTGAAGAGCTGCGCACGAGACGTATGGGTCCTGATAATGTTCATCTGTTACCAGATTGTGGAGTCCCGACAATAAATGGCTGAGAGCCAAAGACAGCAGCGACTGGACATCATTGAATTAAACACAACGCAGAGCAGAGTACTACCCGCTACACACACACACACAGGCACACACACACACA
This sequence comes from Aldrovandia affinis, assembly GCA_029706075.1. Lineage (NCBI taxonomy): Eukaryota > Metazoa > Chordata > Actinopteri > Notacanthiformes > Halosauridae > Aldrovandia > Aldrovandia affinis. The sequence continues at coordinate 272,559 of JAINUG010000359.1, read as the reverse complement.
CAGCATACACCCAACTAACCAATAGAAGTAGGACAACACAGTGGTGATGTCATGTCCTCTAATTTGGTATCAAGCCTTTGTTTTTCTGTCAACTTCCGCTGAACTGTTCTTGGATTTCCCTAATCAAGAGGTCAACTGCTGACGGACTGTTCTAGGGCTTTTATTTAGTACATTTCTTGTGCGTATGGACTGGGAGGAGAACAAAGAGTAGATTTGGCCCCTGGGTCAAAAGGCTTTCATTCTTATTAATCAAACCCTTCACACATTCATCCCCCTTTCTCCCAAGTATATTAGAATGGTGCTTGTTTTCAAAATATCACATTTCTATCAACAAAAAAAGTTTTAGTCAAACTATATAAACAAAAAAAGTAGTAATGCACTGTGCATTCACAAAACGTGAACAACACTGGGTATATCATAAAACTGTGAGCGTCTCCCAGGTTGAAAACAACTTCTAACCTCGTCGTTGACCTCGCTTTGTCACAAAGCAGTAGTTATGCTCTTCATTATTAACGTTGACATTGAGCAAGCAACCTTTATCAGCATTCTGGTTGTTGTCTTGATGCAAGGCTTTTGCATTGCGTTTTGGATGGAAAGTCATAACAATTCTTATTGATCCTTGATGTAGGAACAATCGGCCTAACAGGAACACAGTCAAACAGGACTGCAATGTAAGCAAAGAAGGTGGCTTTGAATGAAAGCCAGATACAGAAATGCAAATGATCTGCAAAATCCTCTGGTAATAGCACCTGTCATTAAAGAGGAACGCTCCCAGATATACAGACACACCTCGGGTTACGCAAACCTTAGCTTATGGAAAATTGGACTTTACTGAAATGTAATTAGACCATAATTGAATTTTTTTAATTGCCCACCAAATTTGTGTTAGCTACGGAAAAGGTGGGCAGGCTCATTGAAAGTGATGGAAAATACACAATTGATTAAAATTGTCATTTTGGTTGTTGTTTTTTGTCCTTTAAATACAGTATATCCCGACTTATGGAAAATTCAACTGACAACATTTTTTCCTTCAGGAACGGAACCCTTGCATAACCCGAGGAGTGCCTATATAGAATTTGATGTTTTTCCTTCCCTCAAAATCTTTTTTTACAAAAATTGCTGTTCCCGTAGCCAGAACTGCATGGCAAGCACTGGTTGCATAGTTCAGATCAGGAGGTTCTGCCTGCTTCCTGTGAATGGATAGGCTTTCCCCCAAGAATCATTGTGATATGATCTAAGAAAAACAAAATCGACACCATGTTGGCCTATATTTTCTGACATACTTATTGGTTGTGAATGTATACATTGTCCATGAAAATACTATAGACTGGTCAAAAGTAGAAAGAACGCAGTTTAATGTTTCAATGTACTCTGAAATTAAAGCAGAGAACAAATAAACAATTGGAGATAAAAATTCCCCAAATCATGGAATCGTTTTGTTTAACAAAGTTTAATCCAAATTCTTTACTCATCAAAGTAGCCACCTTTTGCAGATATAACAGCCTAACACACTAGTGGCATTCTTTCTACAATGGAAATCAAATATTGTTCAGAAGGTTCTTCCTAACACTGTTGCAGAAGTTCCAACAAATGTGTTGCACTTGTAGGTTGCTTTGCTTTCACCCTTCTGTCCAGTTCATCTCAAACCAGCTCGATGGGGTTTAAGTCTGGAGACTGTGCTTGTAAGGTATTTCTGACATAACCTGGAGGTATGTTTTTGGTCATTATCTTGCTGTAGGATGAAGTCCTGACCAACTAGGCGTAGACCAGAGGGTATTGCATGGTGCTGCAAAATGCTGTGGTAGTCCATTTTGGTTCAGGGTGCCAGTCACTCTGTGCAAGTCACCGACTCTGGACCCAGCAAAAGAGCCCCAGACCATCACGCTTCCTCCTCCATGTTTGACAGTTGGTGTCACACACTGAGGAGCCATCCTTTTCGTGATGAACCGAAGATTTTAAATTTTGATTCATCGGTCCATTAGACCTTCTTCCAAACTTCAGTAGTCCACTGGCAGTGCTTCATGGCCCAGGCAAGCCTCTTTTTCTTATTTTGCCATCTTAGCAATGGCTTTCTTACTGCCACTCGACCTGTCAAACCTGCAGCTTAAAGTCTCCTCTTCACAGTTGAAACTGAGACTTCCTTACTTCGACCAGTGTTAAGCTGTGCTTGAAGCTGTTGTCCTGTGAGTCACCTATCACGCAAGCTGTTGACTATCAGAAACTTATCTTCTGATTTTGTTGTGGCTTTGGGTCTGCCAGACCTCTTCCTGTCAGAGTTTTTTCCAGTCCAAGTGCCTTTTGATGGTGTAGGAAACTGTACTCACTAACACCTACACTTTTAAGGGTTATAATGGTCTGTCTGTCTTCCTTTGTTAATTGCATTTTTCTCGCCATTATGATATAGCAATATACTACTTCCTGCAATATTGTCCAAATAATGCTTCAGAGGGTATAGTAACACAGTCTGTTCCAACACTGCTTTTATACAGACAGAGGGTTTAAGTAATCAAAGAAAGTTGGGACACCTGTAGGAATTGTTTGCATCAACTGTCAAGGCTTAATTTACTTCCTTAATTTACTTAATTTCTGTAAAAACTGGAAAAATGGGGGTGTTCTAAAACTTTTGACCGGTAGTGTATTTCAGAAATCTTGTTCGTTTCAGGCAACTGGTGGAAGCAGAGGAAGTCTCAACAGTGCATATGCGCATATTCTTTCAGGGAATCCCAGAAGTGCAGGGCTCCCATTTTGCGTGTCACAGAAAAGTTTGTTGTGTTTATACCCTCACTGCTTATGAGACTTCATAAGCTCTCTCATAAGCTCTGATAGGTGTCTCTTCTCACTTTATGCCCTCCCAACCCCCATGCCAGTTGAACTCCAGCAGTACAGCTTGTTGAGCTGGTACAGCCGGTGTTATTTTTGTCAGGTTGCTTGCTATCTGGGCGATTTGTACCCTGCATTGAGAATAGACCTCCAACTTTAGAGTAGAGTTGCAGCCATCAAATATGTGTGTGTTTGAATGTTCTGTCATATACTAACTTCATAAGCATTCTAGGATCCCAAATCTGCTGGGGATCTTTCTCAACCAAATCTTCAGTACCATTACTGGGCCTTTCAACTAAGAGCTATGCAGGTATGGTTTCATCCTGAAATCTCTGTGTTCTGGCGTCCTATTGAAAGTGAATTATCTAAACCATATCGTTTGGAAGATTTACCATTTTCTGGTCTTAAACAAAAGTTTGTCTCTGAGTATGGGCAATATTATTACTAACACTCTGCAAATATCAAGTATAGAACAGAGTTTGTAAAAGTTTGAATCTTCCGGCCACACATCACACATTATCTCCTACCTGGCTAAATTTCTCTCTTCTTAAAAGTTTGCACCTCTTTGTGTGCTCCCAATGGTTGACATGCAATATATATGTTTGCAACGCTTAGGTTGTGGGTTCAATTCTCACTGGGACCACACATGCTGAAACAATGTATGCATTCACTACTGTAAGTCGTTTCGGATAAAAGCATCTGCTAAATGGCATATATTATTATTACACTGCCTGTCCCAAACAAAAGTCACACACTCTAATATTTTGTTGGACGAAATATTAGAGTATATTCAGGTAGTCGGCTGACCTCATTCTTTGGGCACATAACATTGCTGAACCTAGACCTGACCAACTGCAGCAATCCCAGATCATAACACTGCCCCCACAGGCTTGTACGGTAGGTACTAGGCATGATGGGTGCATCACTTCATCCGCCCTCTGACCAGGAATCACTCTGGAACAGGGTAATGGATGGATGGATGGACCTTCTTCCATTGCTCCAGAGTCCAATCTTTAGGCCAATAATTTGACCCTTCTGAAACAGATTAACATCTTTTCCACGACCACAGGATATGTCTTCTGACATGGTTGTTTAACAAATGAGAAGCTACTCACTGCATCAGTTAGGGTTAAATAACTTGTTGCCAGCTAAAACATATTAATAACTACAGTAATTATCCAATGGAAGGCTCTTACCTATTTGCTTAGTTAAATCCAGGTGGTGACTTTTTTGGGGCCAGGCAGTGTATATGTATTATATTAAGTGTGGGACCTGGAGTTGAAGAAGTTGGGTGCTATGCCAGAATGGGTTACTGTTTGACAAACGTTTTTTAATCCTGAAAAAATTTTTGCATACCAACTGATCCATTTTAAACTTGCACATAGATTTGACTCCACTCAGGAGATTCCAAATAACTTGTGGTGGATCCTGTCTGCCGGACTTGTACATTGGGAGAGATTGGGACTTATCTACATGTATTTTGGGAGTGTCCTGCAATTGATATGCTTTGGAGATATGTTGTGTCCACATTAAGTAAAATGTTGGGGGCAAATGTTCCACACCCTCCTGAGGTGCTTCTGCTGGCGGACAACTCTAAACTGAATTTACCTTTAAAATCCAGGAACATTCTGCTTGCAGGATTAACTGCTGCAAAGAAAACTACGCTAAAGGGCTGGATGGAAGCTTTGAATGATTACAGAGCGGTATGGCGGGGTTACTTCTCTGATATTATTCTCCTTGAGAAAACTACAGCATGACTTCATAGAGTTTCCTGCAACACAATCACAGCATGGAATTTGGCCGCAAATTAAGTTTCTAACTTGCAAGTACCGCAATGTTGAATTGTGTGGATTGTCTCCAGAGTCAAAGGAAGGGGGAAATGAAAATGACAAAATAAAATAATTTTTCACAAAAAAATATTAACTTCATAATTCAGATAATTGCAATATAACAGGCTTTATGTACAGCTTCCTTTTTCATTGATGATTTGGGATCTTTGAGTCAGGACTACCAAAACTGTCCGACCTACAATATATAAATTCCGTGATTTTGTTTTGTTTTGTTCCTCCTTTTGGATTCAGTTGATTATTAAAGTCCTTTCAAGGTCATAAAAATGTATATACTTTCAAATTTGAAAAATCATTGTGTGTGTGGTGGGAATTATCTATGGAATAGAGAGAAATCAGCAGCCAAAGTAATAATCGGGTGCCGTTTCTCCCTCCATAACATCCGGAGGATCCGACCGTTCCTCACCCAAGAGGCCACTCAACTCCTGGTCCAGGCCCTGATCTGACGTCTGGACTACTGCAATTCCTTGCTGGCAGGCCTTCCGGCCTGTGCCATCAAGCCACTGCAACTAGTCCAGAACGCTGCTGCTCGCCTGGTGTTCAACCAGCCGAAGTTCACCCACATCACCCCTCTACTCTCCTCTCTGCACTGGCTCCCCATCGCAGCACGCATCAGATTCAAGTCACTGGTGCTTGCTTTTCAAGCGGCCAGAGGTACTGCTCCCCCATACCTCCAGTCACTCATCACGCCCTACACCCCGTCCAGACCCCTCCGCTCAGCCTCCGCTGGCAGACTGACTGCCCCATCCCTCTGGGCGCCTGGCAGCCACTCCTCGCGGTCTCGCCTCTTCTCTGTCCTGGTCCCTCGTTGGTGGAACGACCTCCCGCAATCAGTCAGGACTGCGGAATCACTTCCAATCTTCCGCAAGAGACTCAAAACCCACCTCTTCAGACTCCACTACCCCTGATCTCTGTCCATCTAGCTAAATTGTCTTCACCTCTGCTTACTTGTTCAACACTATACTTTAAAAAAAATATATAAAAAAATACACTAACCTTTTCCTTCCCGGTGTTACAGGTATGGTCCGCAGATGCCTGCAATGATGTCTATTGCTGTATTCCTGCACTGATCTCGCGCGCTAACTATGATTATTCCTACCATGTATTGATGCACATCTTGTAAGTCGCTCTGGATAAGAGCGTCTGCTAAATGCTTAAAATGTCAATGTAAATGTAATGTAATCTCAGGGGGGGACAGTCTATACTGGAGATCAGTGGCGGGCCGTGCATTTCACACCTAGGCCTTCAGTAGTGCTCCGTCTGAATCAATCCACCCCTCAATAACTATTTTATGGCTATAAAAGCCATCTTATTGTTATGTTTTGAGTGTCTGTTCGGTTTGTTTTTGCACTTTGTTTATTTATCTTTCTTCAGTCATGTTTCATTCTCGTTCTGTCATGCACTTCGGGAAATTCTATGTTTCGGTTTTTCCGTCTTCGTTTCTAATCTCGTTTTACTTCCTTCTTACTTTCTAATTACACTTTGTATATATTAGTTAGATGTATATAGTACTAACCAACTAATCTACTAACATTAGGGATTTAGATTAAGTTACTAACACTACTAATCACTCATTATCTCACGCTTCTAACTATCGCTGTCATTCTCTCTCTCTGTACGCTTCTCACGTTCCGCTTTATTCGCACGCAGATTTCTTTATGCGTTCCTCCTCCTCCCTAAAAAACCGAAACATAGAATTTCCCGAAGTGCATGACAAGACAAGGAGAGGAACTCGAACAGGAACAATGACAGACGGGGAACAGAACGAGAATGAAACATGACTGAAGAAAGAAAAATAAACAAAGTGCAAAAACAAACCGAACAGACAGCCGTTGCCGTTGCATCGCAGATAGATAACTCGTGTATCCAGAATAAATGCCTTTACTGAAGAAACAAACCCGGGGTGCTACAGCTGCGACACACATAACAAAGCATCAATAATAACCTCATAAAATTGCAATATTATTTAGGAAAATAGCAACATTTTACTCACCAAAAATCCTTACAGTCCTGGCCAAAAGTTTTGTCGCATGAGTGGACAAAGGTGACAATTGCTAATTACCCAACTCTTAATTAGTTAATAAAGTTAGGAAACAACACAAATTAATCATAAGTGTCTAAAGTTTATTTAGATACCATCAAAACAAAAATTTCATAGATGCTTATAAGGTTTATTGCTTGATAATGATGAACAGGCCAGTTTCTACCTGGACAAAAGTCTTGTCGCAAATCAAATTATAATCAAGAAATGTTATCTTTCTCAAAAAGTTAATAAAATAACAAATGAAAAATCAGTCTAGTATTTCATCATGGACTATAAGTTAAGAAATTAATATCTTGTATGGGTTCCTTTGGCCTGCAGAACAGTTGCCATCCGGTTTGGCAGAGAGTCGTAGAGCTTGTTGATGAAGTCGTCGGGGATGGCATGGAAGGCCACCTTGCAGGCATCCCAAAGCTCCTCCAAGTTCTTCGGCTTGGTCCTCCAAGCTTCCTCCTTCATTCTTCCCCAGATATTCTCAATAATATTCATATCTGACGACAGCTTGCTTGTCCGACTGTCAAAAGCCAGCCCCATGTCAACCGCCTCACAGCTCCAGGAGGAGTGGACGCCAGCAATGCCTGTTTCGTCAAGAACTGTACGTCGGTTTCTTGCTCGCAATGGTCTCCACGGTCGTATTGCTGCCCAGAAACCAGCACTAAACAAGAGACAGCTAAGAAATCGTGTTGCGTACGCCAAGGCCCATAGCCTGACGGAAGGGTGGACAGCAGAAAAGTGGCGAAAAATAGATTTTTCAGATGAATCGTCAGTTGAGCATGGAGCCCAAGCACCGCCAATATTGTCGACGACCCTCTGGGGCCCGTCTGGACCCACGGTTCACCCAGAAGACAGTCAAATTTGGAGGTGGAAAGATTATGGTTTGGGGTTACGTCCAATACGGAGGTGCCAGGGAGATCTGAAGGTGGATGGTAACATTGACAGTGCCAAATATCAACAGATTCTTGCCTCCCAGTACATTCCCAACTACAAAAGGGGTCAGATTTTTCAACAGGATGGAGCTCCTTGCCATACCTCAGGTTCCACTATGAAGTTTCTCAGGGGGAAGAAGATCAATGTCCTTCAGGGATGGCCAGCACAGTCTCCAGATATGAATATTATTGAGCATATCTGTGGAAGAATGAAGGAGGAAGCTTGGAGGATCAAGCCGAAGAACATGGAGGAGCTTTGGGATGGCCTTCCATGCCATCCCCGACGATTTCATCAACAAGCTCTACGACTCTCTGCCAAACCGGATGGCAACTGTTCTGCAGGCCAAAGGAACCCATACAAGATATTAATTTCTTAACTTATACTCCATGATGAAATACTAGACTGATTTTTCATTTGTTATTTTATTTACTTTTTGAGAAAGATACAATTTCTTGATTATAATTTGATTTGCGACAAGACTGTTGTCCAGGTAGAAACTGGCTTGTTCATCATTATCAAGCAATAAACCTTATAAGCATCTATGAAAGTTGGGTAATTAGCAATTGTCACTTTTGTCCACTCATGCGACAAAACTTTTGGCCAGGACTGTATTATTTGTACACAAAATCCATCCTCCTTTCTTTCCTCAAAAAGAGTTAAATTACTCTGTCGTACAGATTATCCGTGTGTTTCAGTTCCATCAAGAAGTCCTTTTCTATTGCCATCGAAGCTAATGCTGAAAGTCGAGCCTGCCCTGTCGTATTTCTGGCATACATTTTAATTCGCTTTAGGGCTGAAAATGTCCGCTCAAATGTCTGAATCACAGACTGATGTTAATTATATTTTGTCCATGAATACTTATTAAAGAATTCCAAATGGTCTGTCCGCTTCCTTTCATAGCTTTTCCTCTGGTTGCGGTGCTTCCAGACGTGTATTTTCATATTAAAGCATTTAACCAATCACATTACATCATAGTCAGACACTCTCTGACTATCCAATCAAAGGGTGTGAATACGCTGACGTTACCTAGGCCTTCTAGAAGGCCTTCGTGTCCCCAACTCAAAATCTGATTGGTTGAAGCAACAGTTTGATCAACACTTATTTTATGCTACAGGGCCTGCAGAACTGATTGTGAAGGCCTACAGGCAGATTTCTTTGACCCTGGCAACAAATGATGGCTGAAATGTGATTGGTTAAATGCTTTAATATGAAAATACACGTCTGGAAGCACCGCAACCAGGGGAAAAGCTATGAAAGGAAGCGGACAGACCATTTGGAATTATTTAATAAGTATTCATGGAAAAAATATAATTAACATCAGTCTGTGATTCAGATATTTTTTAGGCCAGCAGAGAAGGCCTTGCAGGCCCTGACGGCCCACCACTGCTGGAGATTTTGTTTGTATGTGCATTTTTTAGACAGAGAGCCAGTTGTTTCTCAGTCTGATGTACGGGTCTGGAGAAGTCTCTCTGACACCAGATCTGGAATAGTGTGTTCTCTTAGGACAGTGGTTCTCAATCTCAGTTCTGGGGCCCCTCTGTGTATGCTGGTTTCCGTTCCAACCATAATTGCAACCTGTGAGTTGCTAATTGTACTCCATTAGACACTGTTAATGTGATCTATTGAAGGATGATTTGCCCTCATTATGCCAGAAATTGCTATGCATGCCATAAAGAATAAATATCCCATATTCACATTCCAGGACTTTTAATCATTCCTCCAAGGGTATTAATCAGTGCGTAAGGGGGAAATGTAATTTAAAAAGCTTATGTGTAATGGCACAATTGTTTCATTATTTTTATTGTTACTGATTTTTCATATTGTGTGTGTTCTTTTACAGCATCATCATTGTTACTATCATTAACAAACAGTATTACAAGTTATGCTGCAACATTGGTATTCTTATCATTTTTCTGTTTGATTACATTTTACATTGTAAAATGTAATTTTAGGCATTTAGCAGACGCTCTTATCCAGAGCGACTTACACAGTTTACATGTCTTTACATACAATCCATTTATACAGCTGGATATTTTACTGAAGCAATTCAGGTTAAGTACCTTGGTACAACAGCAGTGCCCCACCTGGGAATTGAACCTGTAACCTCTGAGTTACAAGCCCAGCTCCCTAACCATTACACTACACTGCCAGCCGTAGATCATTTTGCCTGATTCTGTCTGATGGAGTCACCAGCAGTGGGGGTGTAGAACAAAGGTCACTAAGGGAAGCAGACCACAAGGTGTTGATTAATTGATATCCCACTTTGTTGTGTGTCCAGAAGTAACAACACAGCTCTTTTTAGAATTGAACACATCAACCCATTGAACACATCAACAACACGATCTCCAGAGGCAGGCATTGGAGGAGATAAGAACAAGATGAATCTGCAACCCTGCAACCCTGCAGCCCTGCCCAAAGGAAACCGCAACGCTTGCACTTAATATTTAACCAAAAAAAAACACACACACAAAGGACTACTAAAAATGTAAACAATACCAATAGTTGATTTGGGAGGAGCAAAGATCCCTCCTCCCTCATGGTATATAAATTTGGGGTTTTCATATTCAATTTTAGTACAGACTAAAGACTGACATTGTCTTTGCTGTGTTCCGGTGCCATTTGAAGGTGGATAGATAGATAGATTATTTTATTGTCCTTTTCAGGAAATTTGTTGCCACAGTCTGTACAAAAAAGCCTCACATAAATTACATAAATACAAATATACACACCACTATTACATACATACATTAAATATGCACCCACATGGGTACATCCACATTTTTACCAACATACACAGTCATATTCATCTATACATGATTTTTACCGAGGTATTTTGTTCAGTGATGCTATGGCAGAGGGGACAAAACTCCTGCCAAAGCATGCCCGTTTCCAGGCAAGGGTTCTGTATCTGCGACCTGATGGAAGTAGTGTGAAGAATGGGTTGAGGGGGTGGCTGGGGTCATGTGCAATGGTACGTGCTCTGCGTGTAATGGCTCTGCTGTTGAGGCCTGAGAGGTTGGGGGTGGGGAGGCCAATAATTTTGGAGGCATTGTGTGTAATGCGTGTGAGTTTGTTCCTGTTGGAAACAGTTAGCATGTTTAAAAAACAAGGGGAACAGTAAAGGAGAATGGGTTGAAGTATACTTTGGTAAAGCAGCAACAGAAGGTGGGGGGCAACAGAAAGTGCTCTGAGTTTGCGGATGGCAGAGAGTCTTTGTTGGCCGCGTTTGTGGATGTCAGTGGTGTGTTGATCAAAGCTCAGTTTATTGTCCAGGGTGAGTCCAAGGTATTTGTAGCACTCCACCATCTCAACTGCTGTATTGTTGATACAGGTGGGGTTGTGGGTGGAGTTGTGGGCTGTGCTGTGTGTACTGGAGGTAATTAACAGTTCTTTTGTTTTTACTACATTCAGCTCCAGGTAGTTGTTTCTGCACCACTGTGTAAAATGGGAGATGGAGTCTTGGTAGCCTAAAACAGAGTTATTGTCATTGAGGAGTGCAAGTATGACAGTATCATCAGAGTATTTGAAGTATGCAGTGATGGGTGGATCTTCTCATACCTGACTCGAGAGTGATACCTGCTCCTGTCTCCATCATTTCTCTGCCTAATCATCCTCAAAGTCTTCATGCTGTTTAGCAAGATTCATCTTTTTGCACCCAGCTTATAACAATGTATTTCATATTTCGTGTACAATTGGGAGTGGTATGTTATGGTAAAAAGTGTACGGTCTTCTCCTGTTTTTACAGTGGCACCAGGCACGTGCACGGATATGGCCCAAGGGGTGTTTGAGCCCCTGTCCTTTTGCCCTCAGAGTCAAAAAGTGCCCTTTTTTTGGCAGGTGTTAATTGTATTTTATTTTTTATTTATTTGTTATTGAAATTCTATCAAATATAAAGAGGGAAATGTATAGTAGTATCCACGAAAAAATACACCTTATCAATTTAAAAAGTACTCCGCTCTCCAACCCCCCCCCCCTTCCAAATGGTTTTGTCTCAATCAATCAATCAACTTCGCATTTTCCGACATTCCAAATACAACTTGCCATGAAAATCACCGCATCCCTAGCCCCAGTTCGGTTACGGTGAATGATATCACTCAGGTAGGCACTGTTTTAATTATGAAACCACGATTTAACAACACTTACTTACTTTTATGTTATTTATCCGTTAAATATACTATGAAGTATGTCAGTAGGACTTTCCACCTCCACCCTGTAATTTTGTCATTACTAGCCTTGGTACTCGCGAGCAAGTAAGCTTTTACATTACAGGCATTTGGCAGACGCTCTTAGAGAGGTGCACCCTGAAGAGGTGAGTCTTCAGTCGTCGCTTGAAGGTGGCCAGGGTCTCGGCTGTTCTGACTTCCACGGGAAGGTCATTCCACCATCGAGGAGCCAGAACCGACAGGAGACATGACCGGGAAGCACAGGTGTGGAAGGGGGGTAGGCGCCAGGCGTCCTGAGGTAGCAGAACGGAGTGGTCTGGCAGGTGTGTAGGGTTTGAAGATCTTGAGGAGGTATGTTGGGGCTGATCCCTTGACTGCCTGGTATGCTAGGACCAATGTTTTGAATTTGATGCGAGCTATAACAGGCAACCAGTGGAGGGTAGTGAGCAGGGGGGTGACATGGGAGTGTCTGGGAAGGTTGTAGACCAGACGGGCTGCAGCGTTCTGGATGAGTTGCAGGGGTCTGATGGCAGATGCCAGAAGGCCAGCCATAAGCGAGTTGCAGTAGTCCAAGCAGGACAGTACCATTGCTTGGACCAGGAGCTGGGTAGAGTATGTGGTAAGGAAGGGACGGATTCCCCTGATGTTATACAGGAAGAATCTGCATGCCCGGCTTACCGCTGCGATGTTCTTTGATAGGGACAGCCTGTTGTCCATCACCACACCGAGATTCTTTGCGCAGGGTGATGATGTCACCAAGGTGTCACCTAGAGAAATTGAGAAATCAAGGTGGGGAGAGTTTAGAGCAGGAATGAAGATTAGCTCTGTTTTACCTGGGTTGAGCTTTAGGTGGTGACTGTCCATCCAGCTCTGAATGTCCCTCAGGCAAGCAGAGATGCGGGTCGAGACCTGAGTGTCTGATGGGGAGAAGGAGAGAAAGAGTTGAGTGTCATCAGCATAACAATGGTAGGATAGGCCATGGGCAGAGATTACAGAACCAAGGGATTGGGTGTACAGAGAGATGAGAAGGGGACCGAGGACTGAGCCCTGTGGAACCCCAGTGGGGAGGGAGTGAGGCAGTGATACTTTACCAGCCCAGGCGACCTGGAAGGAGCGGCCAGAGAGGTAGGATTCAATCCAGGGGAGGGCTGTACCGCAGATCCCCGTAGCTGCCAGTTATGGGATGAAGGGATAGGGTCGAGGGCACAAGTGGTAGGGCGGTGGGAGAGGAGGTAAGAAATATCAGAGTCTGAGAGGGGATGGAGGGGAGGGACAGAGGGAGTGGAGGGCACAGAGGGAAGGGAGGGCACAGAGGGAAGGGAGGGCACGGAGGGAAGGGAGGGAGTGGAGGGCACAGAGGGAGGGGAGGGAGTGGAGGGCACAGCAGGAGGAGAGGGCACAAAGGAGCTGTGGAAATCTGCGATTTTCTCCTCAAAGAAAACAGCAAAGTCATCTGGAGTGAAGGGGGACTGAGGTGGGGGAGGAGGCGTGCTGAGGAGAGAGGAGAAAAAAAGAACAGTTGACGAGGTTTAGAGATTGAGTTCTGAATTTTAGTTTGATAGAAATTTGCCTTAGCGGCAGTTACGGCAGAGGAAAACACAGACAGGAGAGACTGATAGGATGAAAGGTCGGATGGGTCCCTGGATTTCGTCCACTTCCTCTCATCAGCACGGAGGCTGGCCCGGGAGGTGCGAAGGGTGTTGCACATCCAGGGACTAGGAGGGGATGAGCGTGCAGGTCTAGGGAGAAGAGGATAGAGAGAGTCAAGTGCTGAGGACAGAGATGAGATTAGGGTGGAGGAAGCAGTGTCAGTGGGGAGTCTAGAGAATGCTTTAAGGGGGGGAAGCAGTGACAGTGGGAGCAAGGGAAGAGGGTGAGAGTGAGCGAAGGTTACGACAGGCAGTGATAGTGGGTGTTGGAGGAGGGGAGGGAGGATGGGGGGCAAGGGAGAGGGAGAAGGAAATGAAATGGTGATCCGATGTATGCAGGGGGCTAACCGTGAGATTGGAGCAGGGGCAGTTCCTCAGGAAGATCTGGTCTAGGAGGTTGCCTGCCTTGTGGGTTGGGGGAGAGTGTTGCAGGGAGAGGTCGAAGGAGTGGAGTAGTGGTAGGAAGGCAGCAGACTGGGGAGTCTCTAGGTGGATGTTGAAGTCTCCCAGGAGGATCAATGGGGTGCCGTCCTCAGGAAAGGAGCTGAGCAGGGTGTCTAGCTTGTCGAGGAAGCATCCCAGGGGCCCTGGAGGACGATAAACAACAACAATAAAGAGGTTAGTAGGATAGGTGATGGAGACAGGGTGGTATTCAAAAGAGGATATAGACAGGTTGGAGAGGGGAAGAACTGAGAACTTCCATGTGGGAGAGATAAGCAAACCTGTACCACCACCACGGCCGGATGGCCGGGGGTGTGGGAGAAGGAGTAGGCGGACGATAGGGCAGCAGGGGTAGCGGAGTTATCAGGGCGAGAAACTGGAGGGACAAGAGGGAGGCATAAGCAGAAATGAAGTCAGCCTTCCGTGTGGCAGACTGACAGTTCCATAGCCCCCCTGAGATTGTGAAGTTCTCACAAAGGGTCAGGGGGGGTAGCAGAGGTCGGAAGGATTCCGTTGTCATGGGAGGGTGCGTCGATGGAAGCGCCTTCTGAAAGGGATAGAGCAGACTGTTATGGGGTGCAGGCACATACTAGGAGGGAATACTGACAAAGCTAATGAGGGATCAAACAGTTGAGTTAAATAGCGTGATAATTACGTGGATTTACTCAACTTCTTGCTCATTTACTACAATGCTAGTAAGCTAGTCTAATTATCTTTAAAACAACATTATCTCCGTCATGCAGGACAACTTACAAATATGCAATTCATTTCTGAAGCTGGTAGTTACGTTTTGCATAGTTTTGCTAGTTTAGTGTAGTCACCCCCTTTTCTTTATAGACAGTTTTCTAAAAACGTGAAGTTTAAAAGTGTATTATTGTTTGGGCATAACAATCTGTAGAGCATGAACCATGCCACACTTAGGAAGTGTACATACTGGAAAGGTATGATTTGTTTGAATGCCATTAAATTGCATCCTTCCTAACTTTCTTTCTCAAAGAAGCCACTGATCTAATGTGACTGAATTGGTCTAAACAACTGAACACTGACTGACTGCATTACTTACACTGACTGACTTGCATTACTACATCAAATCTGTGGTTTCTTCATGGAATAATGTGTTTCAGTAGAATTTAAACTGGTCCCATGTTATGAACATAGTGTGTGATTATGGATGGCGGCGGTGTGGCAGCATCGGGGTGGGAATAGTGCGTGTCGGTGGAGTGAGTGCCCTTTTTCTTAGCTTGAGCCCCTGCCCCCGAAAATGTCTGTGCACGGCCCTGAGTGGCACGTTTCTGTCTCAGTCTTGTGCTCGTGTCTCTTCATCGGCTTTGTGGTTGTAATGCCTGAACAGTTTCTCTTTGTTTTCTCTATTTTTTTAATAATTATTTTTCTTTTCACATTTAACACAAAACATACAATATATTCCATCATACTTGTCAACTGCACACATCACCAAAGTAAAAAAAAATGAAATAAAATTAAAAATTAAAAAAAATTAATAAATAAAATACAATAAAAAACAAACAATTAAAAATTAAAAAGACACACATGGAACATTTAAGGACATAGTCAAATACACTCTATAGTTTGTTGATTATTTTATTCCACACACTATCAAATTGATTACATTTATTTTGGTCCTCTCCTAGCGATTTTTCCATATTTAAGTAAAATGCCATTGAGATCCTCCACTGTTCCATCGTTGGCGATGTTGGGTCTTTCCATTTCTTTAAGATTTGTTTCTTTATAATCAATGATGACAATAGTATGACCCAGCCATTTGGATATCTTAAGTTCTCTGTGTTTTGGAATATGCATATGTTAGGCATAAAAGTAATGGAAACATTAAGTGCTTCAGATAGCTATTTCTCAACCTGCCTCCAAAGTTGTTGGACTACTTCGCATTCCCAAAAGGAGTGTATAAGTGAATCGCTCTTTTTATTACACTTCACACAGATATCTGATACCTTTGAATCAAATTTCTTTATCCGATCTTGTGTGTACTACATTCTCATCCCTAAGTTATATTGGATTCATCTTACATTTTCATTTATTGTAATCTCATTACATCCTTCACTTTTAAGTTTTGATTCCATTTACTGTATATTTTAGTCAGTATATTGTCGCTGGATTTTGATTTGACCAATATTTTATAAGTTTTCCCTATGAGGTTTCTTCTTAACCCAAGCTTGTAGTGTACTGTTTGTTAAAACGTTTTTATTCTTTAATTTATGTTTTGAAAATAAGCAATTAAATAAGTTTTGTGGTTGCGTCATCATCTATGTGAATCCACAGTTCTTTAGTTTTTTTCATTATAAGGTATAAATAATAGCTTTGGGCGGATATGTGATATAATTCTATGTTTGGTAAATTTAGCCCCCCCTCACTCCTAGGGAAGTGAAGGAGTTCCCTTTTAATCCTAGGCATTTTAGGATGAATGAATAGCACATTCGCTAGTTAGTGAGACAATCAGCCACGCCAATGACTCGAACGCAATATTAAGATATGAAGGTTTTTAATACTTGCAAGGAGCAACCTACTCAGTGTTAGACTGAGCAACGCAGTCCGCCCATTCCATGTCTCGGGCAAAACAGCAGTTGGGCCGCCCACTCCATATCGTTGCACACGGCTGCAAACTGCCAAATACGTTGGAGACAGTGACATGTCTTTTTTCACAAACAGTCTTGTGGCAGGAAGAAAGCAAAAAACACAGTGTCCTAACATCTAGAAAGTCAAAGTTCACTCTCAATCAGGTTTAAGCTGTTACATGCATTATAAAGAAAGAAGACATTGTAAAATTAAAATTTCCCTCACAATCCCCCCTTTGATTAATTTTAATCACTTTAATTGTACATTTTACACAATTTCATCATCATATGGGTCACCCGGCAGATCCTAACCTGGAACCCAGTTCGTCACGGGACCTGAGTAGGGGTAATCAATGGGTGTTTCCAGTTTCAACATGACGTTAGTAGCCCTTTTAATCACATATTTGAGCAGGGCCATCGCAACACAAACAGCAATGAGTATTAGTATCAAGTATACAAGTCCATGGACTATCCAATTACCCCAAGCCCGAATATGGACTGAAAGCCATCGGACGGGTCTGAAGAATTGTGTATGCTGTCTGTTGTGAAATACATTAACTGTGCCATTTTGACAAGGTCATCTGTATAGGAATGAGTGAGTTGATTAGACAGTAAGTTCCTGTCTTTGATTACCAATGCTTTGTCGGCAAACAGTGTCTCTTCTATTCAATGAGCTAATCAGACGCTATCACTTACTGACTTCCTTGCTGGTGCTTTGTTAGCAACACAAAGGCTCAAACTGATCATCTGTCCCTATGCATATATTCAGGTGAGAGACTCATTGAATGGGGGATTGAAGAATTGTGTCACTTCCTGACTTCCTTGCTGGTGCTTTGTTAGCAACACAAAGGCTCAAACTGATCATCTGTCCCTATGCATATATTCAGGTGAGAGACTCATTCACGTTAGACACTTTACCAACTCGCTGTGGACCGCTGTGTGTAATAAACTTGCATTTCAAGTCAGACTGCTGAGTCTCCTGGTCGTCTCTTCGGAAGAAGCTAACAATTTGGTGCCGTGACTCAGATGGGACTAACCGTTAGAAAGAAACATTGGTAAGCTCCCATCTAAAATTATTTGGGGATTGCTGTTTTCTGTTGAGAGACCAGGAAGAAGTTAGGAAGCCTCCGATAGGGAGCCCCTTTGTTAAAGCAAGTTCTCTAACAAAGGCAGACTGGTATATTTGGTATCCTCTTGTTAAGTTGTAGTCTTAGCAAGGGAAGACGTATCCCTCTTGTTTTTGACACAAGGGACGACCAGTGTTAACCTCCATTTAAGATGGGGAAGCCTCTGTTTGGCACAGGGAAGGGTGAACCAAAGAAGGGTGATCCAGGGATTCCGACCACTTTGAAAGGGGGTCAAGGTTGAACTGGGAAAGCTGACTAAAAAGGCTCATATGTATTTCAGGAAAGGTTGCCCGTTCACCCAGAAAAAGTATGGTGTACTGATGACTGTAAAAAAGTGTTAGGATATGCTTTGCGAAAGAAAGACACAGGAATGATACGTTATGAGGCGATATTTTGAAAAAACAAAAATTGATTTAGAATCAGAGAATGAAAAATTGAAAGATGAGATAATTAAATGCAGACGTGCTACCACATTAGCACAGGGCACTGTTTACCCTTTAGATGAGCTAAGAGAGGTAGCAGGGTATTGTGGAAATATTGATGACAATATCAGACTTGATGCTGATGAGGTTGCAATAGCCATAGCTGCGCCCGTAACGCTACGTAGTAAAACTGAAAATGGGCAGAGGTATATGCACAAGGTGTACACTCCAATGTCCCCAAAAGAGATCTAAAGAGTTTGATCACCCACGTAAAATGGGAGTTGAAGTATTTCTTGATGTGATGAACAGGAAAACTGAGTTGTATCAGCTACACCCGTTCGATCAGCTGAGTTTGTTATCTCAACACTTAACTCCCACAGAAATAAATGAATTAAAACAAGCTGTAAATGTAGCTTTGGGTCCTAATTTGCAAAATACCCAGGCAGGTTTTGCAGAAATTGAAGGGTAGCTATGTCATAATTGTGCTGACCCATGCAGTTGGTCTAGGATTACCGCTTGTGTGCAAAAGAAGGAAGAAACAGTTTCCGAGTACACTGACAGATTTCAGAAAGTTTTTATGGCACATAGTGGTTTAGTAAATATCACTCCACAAAATATTTGTAATTTAGATGGGCCAAGCCCGCTTCATAATCAGTGGTATGAGGGTCTGTCCTCCAAGGTCAAACAGTCTATAGTGTTGTCAGCCAGAGATTGGAAAATAAAAAGATGGAGAGAGCTCACTACACTAGCTGCTGAAATAGAGCGAGACCTCCAACAGGGAGGGGCTTCAGCTATGCCGCCAATCCATGTAGCATATCTTGATCGGAATGACTCTAAGCCCAAATTCAATAGAAGAGGATTCTCCAAAAAGGGGAATCAGACGCAGAGTACGAGTAGTGCTTGCCACTACTGTGGTAAGAACGGCCATTGGGGAAGAGTCTGTAAGAAAAAGAAAAATGATATGCAGGGAGGAAGTGGTAGTGAGGAAGAAGAAAGAGGAAGAACCAGAGGCTCTAGGCACTGGGGGCCAACCTACGGGGTGAAGACTCAAACTATTCACCGGTTCTCCTCCTTACACCACTCCCTGAGGGAGAGAACAGGGGAAGGTGGGGGGGGAGAGAATCAATAAAACATTAAAAAAAATAATAATAACAAAGATATAATGCTGCTGAAGAGATAGTTTTCTGTGTCTGGGGTGTGTGTGTTTCTCCCACAGGTCCAGTGTCCAGTGTGCCTGCTGCAACTGCTGTTGGATGGGACTGGTGGAAGAAACGCCTCAGTAACCTGCCCCTCGCCAGACAACATCTGGGAAACCGGCTGGCTCTTTGCTACTATCCCTAAGGAGCACCTCATTGTGGACCATCCTCCTCTCACCATGAGCTTGTGGATGGTGTTGCTTTACATGGGCTGTCTGCCCCACACAGATGGGAGACCGGAAACACTGATGAGATCACCATCATCACCAACATTCAACAATATCTCCCAGGCAGCAGGCCTGCCTTCTGACCCAATTAATTGCTATATGTGCAAGGCTGACATTGTCTGCACAGTATGGCATAGAGCTGATGACAATCAACTAACACCAGTAGCAATGGCTTTTGGCAACGGGACCATAGCTCACTCGAAGAGAACTATGAACACTACTTTCAGCTGCTCAATGTCCACAGGATGTAAGCTGGAAATTCTAAGGGCTGGCCTCCATGAAGCAGGAGCTTATCATTGCCAGAAAAGTCAGGCCAAACTAAAGACTAATAGCAAGCTTCACATAACTTTTGAAATGTATATGCCACAGATTACATGATGCTACAAATGCCAAACACTACAACTTATCGTATGTGTGATGAACTGTGACTTTCCTTTTTCTTTGTGATCCTCTCTTATGGGAGGATCAAATGGGGGATTGAAGAATTGTGTATGCTGTCTGTTGTGAAATACATTAACTGTGCCATTTTGACAAGGTCATCTGTATTGGAATGAGTGAGTTGATTAGATAGTAAGTTCCTGTCTTTGATTACCAATGCTTTGTCAGCAAACAGTGTCTCTTCTATTCAATGAGCTAATCAGACGCTATCACTTCCTGACTTCCTTGCTGGTGCTTTGTTAGCAACACAAAGGCTCAAACTGATCATCTGTCCCTATGCATATATTCAGGTGAGAGACTCATTGAATGGGGGATTGAAGAATTGTGTCACTTCCTGACTTCCTTGCTGGTGCTTTGTTAGCAACACAAAGACGCAAACTGATCATCTGTCCCTATGCATATATTCAGGTGAGAGACTCATTCATGTTAGACTCTTTACCAACTCGCTGTGGACCGCTGTGTGTAATAAACTTGCATTTCAAGTCAGACTGCTGAGTCTCCTGGTCGTCTCTTCGGAAGAAGCTAACAGGTCCCACGCGTGTTTTTTGTGTAGGGTCTCCAACCCATTCCGAGTATTTTCCAGTAAGTCTTGCACTGTGTTTGTTGCATCACTAATGTACATACAACATTCTTTCCCAACTAAGGTACATTCTCCCCCCTGCTGGGCCAATATAATGTCTAAAGCCATTTGGTTATCCAGTGCCACTTTCCTCGTTTGGTCGAGTTCCATCATCATTGCTGTAGTAGTAATGGAAGTTTGGTTCATGTGAGATTCTAAAACTGCAGATAGTGCACGTATTTCTTGCCTGTTTGCGTATATTCCGTATCTTGGAGAGAACCACCCCCCTATTTCCTGCCCCCTGGTTATAGTTCTCTTCACCCGGTGCTTTGTGGTCAGCTGTTTTATCCTCCTCTCCTTTCCTAACAACAGGTACCAGATATGCCAAATAGCAACGCCCTGCCAGGTTGATGGGTAGGGCTGACCACGCTGTGTCTCCGTACACTGCATACACTCTCAGTGGCAATGGCGTAGGTGCGCTCAAGTCAATTTTTATGGAAGTGTTAGGGTTGCAATCGCCCCTCCCCACCTTGCCCATCCACCACAACCATCCCTTAAAGTAAATCGAGTTTTCAAAACAATAGTTTACTTGTGTGAGTTGTATGACTTAAAGTTTTTCAAACCTAACAAGTCGTGTCCCCTCGGTCGTTTTTTTCCACGGTTCCTACCATGGTCTCAGACCCTGGTTCTCAAGATGTACTGAGGGTGTGTGCAATTTTGTACGTGGCATTTGAGCTCAATCATCTCTATCGTTGCCTTCTCGGGCACATAGTGTATTTTTGATTGGCAGTACAGTGAGTTTTTGTTTGTTATCTAACACACAAGTCTCAACGCTTCCCCTCGACATGCAGCTACTTTGGTGGAATTGGGCATAGATGGTATATATTTGTTTAGCCTTCCTTTGGTATATTACCTCAGTTAGTATTAAGTCATTCATATTTACTGGCAGTTTCCCTTTTTTGTTGACCTGGGACTGCATATAGGCTAAAAGCCCCTCGGTATCTGTGGGAGGCACAAATGGATCTGGAACAAAGCATGCTCTTGTTCTTTCAAACTTAGATCCTAACTGTTTCCAATCATAGGATTCCCAATCCCCTAAAGTGAATGGTATCGGCATAAGGGTAGGTGTCCTTGCTGACTCCAGTATGTGTTGGCAAATCCAACATTCGGTCAAACTCAGTGGCATATTGGGACATCATTGAGATAGCTACATTTTTATAATATCTATATACTCCTTTATGTCACGTGGAGTTTTGTGGTAAGGTTGGAAGCATGAGGGTGGCCACCACTATGGTAGCTACTATTTATGCGGTAAGTAGTAGCACACGTATTATACTACCCCCACTGCGTTCCTAGTCTGGCAGGAGGCGACGGAACATTTTTAAGCCTAAACAAGGTTACCCCAAATGCAATATAGATCAGAGCTAACAATGTGCGTCCTACCCCGGCTTCAATATTTCCAGTATTTTGTTTCCTGAAATGCCATTCAGTCCATTTATTTCCTTTCTTCTTGTTTATGCCAGGTCCTGATCTGATATATCTTGCACTTAGATCCTTCTAGCCTCCCTCTCTCTATAGGGCGCAGCTCCAAGCTGGATCCCTTTCCGCTGAGTTCCTTCCCCCTGACTCCTCTGAGTGAAGGACCCTCAGCCTCTCTGCTTCCCAGTATTTTCTTTTCAAAAATACTGATCACAGAAAGCACTACTCCCTTACTAACGCCTTCGGTTTCAGCTTGTAATGGCCTGACTGTACATTGAGCCGGACGCAGCGGCCATCTCTTATGGTCTTAATGCCATCTGCGATCCGACCGGCCGGTGACCCAGTTGATAGCGATCCCTAGTCCTGCATCTAATCAGGACCCCGTAGTAGCTGTTAATCACCCGGTTAGGAACCGACGGTCTGATCCCTATCCCACCTTGCTATGGGTATAGAAACTTTGACCGTTTTCACCAGCCTTACCTGTTCACAGAGGTTGTCTCTTACGCCCCTCTGCTAGGTGTGGACTGTCATCCACGTACCACGTACTGCCTGCATACTTGCATGCGACAGCCATACTAGACGGTACCACGGCAGTAATTCATACTTCATCAGACACGGGGGCCTTCTGTCTTCTCCCCTGCACTATATCACTCTTTAACGCGCCCTCGGAACTTTGCAATTCCGCCACCGCCTGTTGGCCGCTAGGTTCGGGGTGCCTAATCCCCTGCCTAACGGCATGTGATGCAAAGTTCAGTGTCGCTTGTTCCTAAGCAGGCAGCTGTGGTCAGTCTAACCTTTCGACCTGTAGTGGTGGAGGTCAATCTGGCACTGACCTCAGTCATTGTGGGTTGGTGCTGCTTCCTCAGTCAACGGTGGTGCCCTCCTGCACTGGCTGGCATGCACCCAGGTTGTCCTGGCCGCAACTTTCACAGCTGAGTGCGTCGTCAGGAGTACTTGGTACGAACCTAGCCACCTCGGATGTTTCCAGTGACGCCGCCTGCAGTCCTTTATCACCACCCAATCCCCGGGCTTGATATCGTGCAGCAGTCCTTCTGCTGGAGTTGGAAATGCAGCTTTAACCCTCTGGTGTATGGTTCCTAGAGCTTTGGACAAGTCAATACAGTAACTTAGTACATCATCTGTGGCAGTTTCAGCGGTTAGCAGTGATCTTTCAATTGGAGATGAGAAACCAGTGTTCATAGGTCTGCCAGTCAGTATTTCATATGGGGACAGTCCTGTTCTTGTTCTGGGTTGCCGTCGCATTGCGGTGAGTACAAGGGGAAGTGCTTGTACCCAGCTGAGACCTGTCTCTGTGAGTTTGTTCTTCAATGTCCCATTTTCCCTTTCTAGGCCCCCCCCACTCTGGGGGTGGTAGGCACAGTGTGTTCTTAGAGCTATACCTATGTGCTCAGACATGTGGGAAATAACAGTGCTTGTAAAGTGTGTACCATTGTCACTCGAAAGCTTTTTGGGTACTCCCCATTTCCCTTAACAAACATTTGGCTACTGCCGTAGCATCAGCTTTACCTGCAGGGAAAGCTTTGACCCATTTCAAAAACATATCCACAATAACTAAACAAAACTTTTTCCCTTCACAGGGAGTCAACTCAATAAAATCCATTATTAAATGGTCAAAAGGTGTCTCAGGTGGTGGGTGTGCAGCAGGAGAGGTTGTCACCCCTCTGCCGACATTGTTGCGAATACATACAAGACACTTTGAACAAAAGGTTTGTGCATAATTTGTGAAGCCCTTTGTGTACCATGTTCTATTTATTTGTGCTACCATTCCCCCCTTTGACACATGGTCTTTCCCGTGTGACAATACAGCATAATAGTAAAATAAATGTTTGGGTAAACAGGGATTTCCATTCGGGCTGAGCCAAAGTCTGTCTTTGAACACACAACCTGCTTCTCTCCAGAGTCTGTGCTCCGCAGGGGATCTGCTTGTGCAGATATGTGACCCGGTAGTCTGTCTTGTTCTAAGACCTCATGGTCAGTAACCACAGCATACCCTACCAGATTTTTCCCGGTGTTAAGGTCTTTCCTGGAGGATCCATCTACATAGAACACAGTCAGAATATACAAGAGGAACAGAGGTTAGATCAGTTCTTGGAGTACAACATTGTTCTATTGCAGCTAAACAAGAGTGATTGTCACCATCTTCTTCAGTTGGTAGAAGGGTGGCAGGATTTAGCATTGTACATCATGTAATGGTAATATTTGGCATGGAAAGCAAAACATTGTGGTAATGTAAAAATCTGGACCCAGATAAATGACTTGTTTTTTGTTCTAGCAAAATTGAAGAGACCGAATGCAGAACGTGAAGATTCAGTTCCCCATAGCCCACTATAGACCTGGAGGCCAAAACAGCTGCAGCCACTGCTTTAAGACAATGCAGAAGACCCTGGGTTACCTAATCTAATTTTGTAGAGAAATAGGCTATAGGTCTTAATTTCAGACCCTGTTTTTGTAGCAGAATGGATGACATAAACCCCCCCTTTTTATCCACTATCTGGACAAAAGGCCTCTTTGGATCTGGTAGGCCAAAGGTGGGTGTAGCAGTCAAAGCAATTGTTTGTTCTTCGAAACTACATAAACTGTCATCTGTCCAGGTAACGTCATCAGTCAGTTTTAGGCCGTGATCATGGGCCATGCCCTGCAGGGGCTGTGCTTTTGATGCATAATCAGGAATCCATTGTCTACAATAACCTGTCATGCCCAAAAATGCCATTACTTGTTTTTTTGTTCTAGGTTCAGCAATTTTGTAATGGCGAGTACTCCGTCAGTGCTAAGGGCTTTCCCTTCTTTAGACAAGATGTGACCTAAAAAGGTCACTTGCTCTTGCACAAATTGCAATTTTGCTAAACTGGCCCTGTGGCCTTGACTAGCCAAGAATTGTAACAGCAGTATTGTGTCTTTTTTGCATGGTTCAGCTGTTGGCGACGCCACTAATAAATCATCGACATACTGTATTAGTGTACTTCCATGTTGGAAAGCGAAAGGCTCGATGCTTGTACTCAAGGCATCAGAGTATACTGTCTGGCTTTCACAATACCCCTGAAGCATGTGTGTCCTTGTATACTGTTTTCCCTTAAAGGTGAAAGCAAACCAAAACGGGTATTGTGGCTGGCATGGCCTATATTCACTTTTTAGGGGAGGAGTATTTTTAATGAGACCCACATTGTACCTCCCTTTTGACCATAAATCGGCAGGCACAGACTTCAGCCGGGGATCATGCGCTTCTAGTTTAACCGCGGGGAAAACAGCTTTGTGCAGTTTCTCCACTGGTATCCACTGTACACTCCGCTTACCCAAGCCACAAGGGAAAAGACACAAGGGAATGGTTGTACCCACACATTTTTACTGGGTGAGTAGCTTACTCCCTGCCCCATGTCTGGTCGTGGCTGCCAATCATAGATATCGTTA
This sequence comes from Aldrovandia affinis, assembly GCA_029706075.1. NCBI lineage: Eukaryota > Metazoa > Chordata > Actinopteri > Notacanthiformes > Halosauridae > Aldrovandia > Aldrovandia affinis. The sequence continues at coordinate 247,209 of JAINUG010000359.1, read as the reverse complement.
CACATGACAACCCACAATCCTAGTTCTCGCCAGGTGCTATTAACTGGTCGTGTTAAGGAAACATGCGGATCACTCCCCCATACCGATTACATTTCCTGTACCAGTCCTGACCTCTTTACAGACATTGCACACCGTGTTGTATCCCAGAAAATATTATCTCCACAGAGCAACTGCAACTGCACTGCTTTGTCTTTCTGAAACCACTTTCTCTCAAACACCTCATCCTGGCTGGCAGCTACTCTCGCGGTACAGTGCAGATCATCTATTTGCAAGTATTGCGAAATCGACCGCACATCTCCTGTGGTTAAGTCCCAAGAGTAAAAATATTTAAATGGCTCTGGACTATATTTTACAGCCTGTATTTCTGTATTGCGGGTTACAATTATTCTGTCTGCGTCGCATTCCAATGTAATATTTAATTTTAGTATTAGATCTCCTAGTAAATTTACTGGACATTTTTCAGAAGGTAAGAAGGAGTGTTTGGTTAACTCTGTTTTATTGCTGGGGTCTGCGACAGACAGGGGAACACTAAAGCTTCACTTTAGGCGGGTCCCATTCTGCCAATCTAATCAGGGACTGTCCCGCTCCCGAATCTATCAAAAAATACACTTTCTGTCCGTTTATCAACAATGTCATAAGTGGCAATTCTCCATTTTCTACTAAACATCGAACAAAAAGTTCAGAAATTTGTGTTTGGTAGATTATTTCTCTGCTTTTTGGCTATACATTTTATACCATTGGAAAGCCTGTTTATTTCCCTTTTAAATGGTGCCCCATTTGTAAGGAACATGCATTTGTGGGATGAGCAGCACAGCTGAGTATGTGGGTTGCGCCCATGAAAAATTTGCCAAATCTTCCATATCCCGCCCTTCCATATCTTCGGACCCAGCTGCTGGTTTCTATCTCCTGATCTACCATATACGTTAGAGACAGCGACAAGCCTTTTTTCATCATTGCTTCTTTAAAGAGGAAGCGGTCTTTTGGCAAAAATAACAATGTCTTGGCATTTAGAAAGCAGAAGTACATTTGTCTAGGCCAAAAGGTCAGTTTCGGCCTGCAAAGCAGAACTACGGTTATATAAGTCAAAGTTCATTCTTTAATCAGGTTTAAGCTTTTGCATGCATTATAAAGTAAAAATGTTGTCAAATGAAAATTTCCCTCACAAAGGTTAGGGTTAGGAAGGTTAATGTTAATAAAAAAATGTATGTAGTAAGTACAGTGTAACAATAAGTAATTAATATGTTTGATATGTATATACACCATAATTACAGTGGAATCAGAGCACTGTGAGGAAAGTTTTACCTTTTCTTTTTTATTTGTAGTTAGGCCTAATACAGCAAATCCACTCTCCTTTACCATTATTATTTCTACTTCCATTTAAAATATTTTTCATAACAGTCTTCGTGTCATGTAGTGTTGTGTGGGTAATTGAAAGTGCTAAGGAATATGCCAAGGAAGCAGAAATGCCTGTATTAATCATAATGTTCACTTAGACATTTTCCTTCCCCTTTAAAAGTACAACAGCATTTATTATTGAAAAGTATCGGTATCGGTATCGATATCAATGATACTAGCCTAGTATTACTTGGTATCGTATCAAACCCAAAATTTGCAGTATTGCCCACCCCTAATCGTGAATGCATACTCACGTGCAGCATCACGTGTTCACGTGCCCAGAATGTGATCTAACGTTACACTCTTGTCAGAAGATGAAAATGGAACGTTGTTTGCAGAGACAGTTTCTCTACTCTTTGATGAAATAAAAATTGGTACAATTACCTATATTGACGCTATAGGTACATTTCTATCAGTATATTGTGGAACATATAATCAAGTAAACATAATTAGGGGAGAGCGGGATATGTTGTCACACTTTTCACTCTGTCTTACCTGTACTGGGCGCAATACATCACAATGGTATAAATGTCATACCAAATGAAAGGTGGAAGTCTTGGGCACATATTTTGTATTAATTACATATTCATGTATTATTTCAGTATGGAGTTGTAGACAGTTAAATAGAGGGTGTGCACTTGTGACAACTTACCCCATCAGGGGGTAAGTTGTCACACTATGTCATAGTATGTGGGGTAAGTTGTCACATTGGATTATCAACAAATAAGAATCAGACTCATCTTCAGAGTCACAGTTCTGGCACAAATAAATTGTCTGGCCTGGGGTGCAAGCATCATGGGCCCACTTCTTGCATCTCACACACTGCACCCAAGTCTCTTTTGGGCGGCTGTTAGAAAATGGCTCCATGCAGACTAGGCAGAAGCACTCCTCTTCATCTGATGATGACTCGTCTATTTTTCTTTTTACTCTTGCCTTTTTGTTCCCTTTTGCACATTGCTCCAGAAACAGCCTGTTTTTAGATTGTGATTTCTCCATTTGTAGTGCTTGCTTCACGGGTGTGTCTGTTAGAATTGCGGTTCTGCGCCGCTTTCTTCCATTATTAGTTTGTTTTCAGGGACCAGCTTTTGGAAATGGCCGGAGGTCCTCCGGAGTTGGTGGTCTGCTGCCAGCACTGGCATTGCTGGGTAAGGGTGAGCTGGCATGGGAATTGAACGGGTCTGTGTCTGTGCTTGTGCCTGGCAGGGCAGGGTTGGTACTGGGGCCTGGCGGGGCAGGGCGATCCGTAACATAGGATGGCGCAAACTCAGTTTCCAAAAATACATCCCTGTTGTAAGGCTGTACCCCAGCTACCCTAAAGCCAGCCTGAATGTTCAAGGGGGTTGCCGCCACAGGATAAGCGATTGCCACAATCCCAGGAATGTCATAAATTTACATTGTTTTCCCAGGATTGTTCCTCATCCATGCATCACACGCTGTGTTGATGTGCCTTTTTAGCGGCCCGTAGACAGACCTGTCTAAGGGTTGAAGCCGATGAGAGTAGTGGGGTGGGAGTCCATCAATGGACATATGAGATATGTGGTTGTCCAAAAGGAGTAAACATGGTTTCTCCTTTGAGCATTTTGTATGCTCAGTGAAATGTTTCAGGCAGTCAAAAAACTGCACATCTTTCATCCACCCCGAGTGATTTGCCGCTCCCCTGCTGCCAGGTGGTCCGCTGTTTAAAAAATGGTCGCGGAAGTTGACACGGGGAAATATGAAATATGGAGGTATACCATTTCCTGTGGCTGACACAGCACAGGCCAGTGTGACAAGCGTCCCCCTTTCAGCGGAGGTCAGCGACCCTACTTGTTTGAATCCGTGTCTGGCCACTACTTTGTCAGGTTTTTGGACCGTGGTCACCCCAGTTTCGTCAACATTCCATATGTCCCCTGGTCCAAATTGATGTCTGTCTAGCACATTTGCTAAATTGTCGAAGAAGGCATTGACATTTTCTCGGTTGAAGCTACTAGCTCTGGCAATGCTAGTTGCCTCAGGCTTTCTTATCGACAGCATTGGGTGCCGTTTTAAGAAGGCTGTAAACCACTCCAAGCTGGCCTTTTCTGTTTCTGCCCACATTGGTGTGAACTTCAGCTTGTGTGCCACAGCAAACTGGTAGGCAAGTCTTTTGATCTCACTTGGCGACAGACCAAAATAAATGTCAGCTGACCTAGCGATATAATGAACAAGCTGCATCTCCAAATCAGGTGGAAATACCTGCCGTGACTTTCTATAGCCAACCACTGCTGTTGGCATGGCTGCCTGACTGACAATTTCTTCGCTGGTAACCTTTTCACAATACCGAGTCAGAGTACGGTCATTTATTTTAAAATCGTTTGCTGTGCTTCTGATTGATTTGTTCTCCAGCTTCACCTGTCTGACTGCCTTCAACATTATGTCAGGTGTGGTGCTGCCATTGTCTGTCTTTCTTTTATAATTTCTCACCATCATCTCACTTTATTTTGTTCCTTCGTTTGTTTGTTCCTTTCTTCCTTCCCTCAATGCTTCTTTCCTTCAAAAACAAATTTAAATTAGCCTCATGTGACAACTTGCCCCAAATGGGCATGTGGGCTAATGTTTGTTAAATCTCAAGGCTAGTTCAACATAGTACTGCAGCTAACATATCAAGAAACACCTTATTGTTTCCTTTATTCAGTACACAAATATAATTTAGAACATTTATACCCAACACAGTTTTATTACATAAAATGTAAGGTGCCATTTACTTACTTTTGAAGGAGACAAACACAAAACTTGTGCTCACATGTAATTAAAGTGGCCTTTGACCACCTGTGAAAAGGAATTTGAATCTGGCCCTAGTTGCAACAAAGTAGCTATTTGATTTTTGAGATAGCGCCCCTGTGGTTGGAGGTCTGAACAGTGTGACAATTTACCCGTGTGACAACTTACCCCGCTCTCCCCTACAATACATTATTTTGGCCTATAGTTATACTGTAGCGCAACCAAGAGCGTGGGGTTTCCACTCCGCCAATAATTGATAACTTAATTAATGCACAACGACGAAATGGAGACAGTTCGAAATCAAAACGAAATTTATTAATTACAGCAGAGGATTCCGCGGAAGGAAATGCCGCTCCCGTGGAAGGGAAATTCGGCTTGAAAGAAATGTCACTGAAAATGCAACAATGTCCACAAACTTTCGCTCTCGTTGTTGTCCGTTCCGGGGTAAATCCTTTGTCGTCGTCGTCGTCCAATCGGTTGTCGTTTATCCAAAAAAGAATCCGTCCGATTGCCACAAAATAATAATCCCAAACTAAACTTTCAAAAGAACAAAGCGGTGTTAATTCAACACGTGTAATTTTGTCTCAAACAAAACTCGTTTCTCTCTTTCTTCTCGTTCTCTCTTTCTCTCTTTCTCGCCCGCACAATCCCGTACCTACTCCCAACCCCGCACCTGTGTGAAAGCGCACCTTTTATCAATTCGTAATCGCGTTTATGCACGTCGGCTGTGGAATTAGTCCCGGGGTTCCCAACTCTGCGCGGGGGTGGAGCCAGCGGGGGGAAAGGTATTTCCCCTCCACAATGACGCCATAGAGCGCGCCTACTCGGTGCTACAATACAGAGGCTGTGTTCGAAACCGCTTACTCGTTCCCTATTCCCTATTCCCTATATAGTGTTTACTATATATAGTGTAGGCTACTATGTAGCGAATGACAAACTGTTTTGGATACTACAACTGAACGTCATTTGCGTCAAAAAAAGTGCCGGATATTAAGGTGACGCAAGCGGATGTGCCCAGTATTGCGTAAACAAACCGAGCACTCATGGCAGCAGTTTGAAATGTACTCAGGTTTGCATGTTCAGTTTTGAATGTTAAGTCCCAAATAAATTGTTGAAATTCTAATGATGTGCAAGTGTGGTTTTGTCAACTGTGGTACTGTCTGCTAGCCACTGCTTTAGCCACCAATATCTACCGTTATGGAAGTTGTGAGCTAACTAGCTCGTGTGGAGAAAATAACGTTAGGATAACTCACGAGCTCACGACTAGCACCAACTTCCATAGCGATAATAACGGTAGCTATCGGTGGCTAAAGCAGTTAGCTAACGTTACCATCACCATGATTCCTGTTGCTGTTTTACTGCTGTTGGCTCAACTTTTATTCTTGAGGCATAAACGGAAGTGTATGTATGACGGTATGACACGACCGCATTGCATTGTGGTACACGGGATAAATTGTAGGGTACATTCACTGTTCACTACAAATCACGGTGAATTGTGAGTATTTTCTCGTTCACTATATAGTGAATGAAATTAACATTTTAGAATTCGTTGCACACTACAAAATGGCGTACACACTATATAGTGCACTATATAGTGAATAGGGAGCGGTTTCGAACACAGCCATAGTAGGGGAGAGCGGGGTAAGTTGTCACACGGGTAAGTTGTCACAATAAAGCAGCTAGCTCTGTCTTCACATATTGTTTATCAATAGGTGCTGACAAGCGTATGTTCCCCATGTCAACAGGCCTGTTTTTCATCCTGCCAGCACCTCACAGCGTTGTATACGGATACTTCACAAACGTGACCGTGACTGAAGAGTTTGACATTTATTTCACGCAGTTTCATAGAAATGTACGGTTCATCCGTCAGACCAAATAGGACCGCCTCAACACAACCAAGAATTCTCGGTTTCGATGATCTTAAATGATCTTTTGAAAAAATCGTTGAATTCAGCTCTGTGGATATCCTCTATATTCTTTTCGACAAAGAATGTGGTGCTTCTGGCTTGGATGCTTCTGGCTTGGATGCCGATCTCAACCCGCCTCCTCTCTGAGCTTAGCGGTGACAATGCGCTCCAGAAGCATACATGTAGTAACCTTTATAAGTCTAACGCCTACGGGTGTAAGGAGACCGTCAGATCCTTCGCTTGTAGCCGGCTCAGAAACACCGGTATTAGTTGTTGTAGTCGCCGTGTTGTCCATGGGCCTAGGCCAGGGGTCGGCAACCTGCGGCTCCGGGAGCCGCATGCGGCTCTTTCAGCCTTATGTTATGTTATGCTCCCGTGGCTTGGGAAAATAAATAATAAGTATCCAATTGAATCGGGTGCAAAATTGGGTGAATTTTTTTTTTGGCGTAGCACCCCCCCACCGTTGACAGAAAATCCGAGGGGCGCAATAATTAGTTTCGTGTTGCACCCCCCGGTCCGCGAAATAAATGAACTGGTCGCAGCTTTTTTCGCTGCGACCGATTCATTTGCACCCCGTCGACAGAAAATGGTGCGGCTCCCAGTGTTTTCTTTTCCGTGGAAACCAGGTCCAAATGGCTCTTTGAGTGTTATGGGTTGCCGACCCCTGGCCTAGGCTGTTGTGACATCTGTAAAAGTCTCACGCCTAGGGGTGTAAGGAGACCGTCAGATCCTTTGCTTGTAGCCGGCTCAGAAACACCGGTATTAGTTGTTGTAGTCGCCGTGTTGTCCATGGGCCTAGGCTGTTGTGACATCTGTAAAAGTCTCACGCCTAGGGGTGTAAGGAGACCGTCAGATCCTTCGCTTGTAGCCGGCTCAGAAACACCGGTATTAGTTGTTGTAGTCGCCGTGTTGTCCATGGGCCTAGGCTGTTGTGACATCTGTAAAAGTCTCACGCCTAGGGGTGTAAGGAGACCGTCAGATCCTTCGCTTGTAGCCGGTTCAGAAACACCGGTATTAGTTGCTGTAGTCGCCGTGTTGTCCATGGGCCTAGGCTGTTGTGACATCTGTAAAACAACCTATGCTTGACTCTTTTATAGCTAGAAGTCCTCAGGGGTGGGGCCCTGAATGCCTGTCATACCGCTACTCGCACCATCAGCATCTTCTGATGTCAGTAACAATCTCTTTTTGACGCTACTATAGCCCTCAACCAGCTCCCCGCAGTTAAACAGCTCATCAATAGTGCGGAACATGTCATTTACTGCGTTGGTGTCCTCATCGGTGACTGGTTTGTATTTGTCACGAAAGGCCCTCCAGGAGTCTTGCTTCCCCCAGTTAAACAGTCCCTGAATAGTGCGGAACATGTCATTTACTATGCTGGAGTCCTTATCGGCTGTTGGTCTGTATTTGTTGCTAAAAGACCTCCAGGAGTCTTTAGTGAGCGTCGCAGTTTCACAATGCACATCCTCGCCCCCAAATCCACAGGGGTTACCACAGGGGTACCCCCTACAGTATAGTTTTACAGATTGACTGTCTTTATGAAACTTGCAACCGACACAAAAATGCGGTGCGGCTAAAGAGCGTTCGTATTTTACAATTGCCGGCTGGTTCAGGTATTGTTTCAAGACTTTCATTCTGTAATCTTTTCTCTTTCTCGGAGCCAGAGACAAACCTTTCAGCGTGGAGTTTCCACGCCTTGTTGGTGTCAGAGTCTGTAGATGGACCCGCCGAGACATTGTTGGTATGGATTGCACATAGGTTGCCCCCTAGTCTAACAGACAGCACCCTTTATTACCTGGCGGGGCCCTCACGTCACACACCCCCACACCTGTTGACGAAGCGCCATCCACACTACCTTTTCTCTGAAAGGTCAGTCAAAGGACATACTGGTTCACACACACAGAAAAGCTCATTCTAAACATAAACAACTCTTAAAATATGGTGTCAGGGGTCAAAGGACACCCCGGCCATAAAGCACCACCACCCCCCACCCCTCTAGAAAGAAATCAAAAAAGTAATTAAACAGGATATCAAAAAAGTAATCAAACGCCCTATAGTGCCCTCTAATAACTACTATAGTTCATAAATACATACAGATGTGTAATCCTATATGCTATGCATTTACATATAGAGGAGTGACTCTGTAGGCCAGGCTTACTCAACAGGCGGCCCGCTGGCCGCATACGGCCCGTGAACCTTTATTTTGTGGCCCCCAACATGCCTGGTTATTAATGTATAATCATTATAATTAGCCCCCAAAAGTCGTGTGAAAATTAGCCAGTGCCAGGGTTTCCGTTAGAAAAAATTGGTGCCGGTCCACGTGTCCTGGAAGATTTCAATGTCTAGGACAAATGGGAGAAATTCCGGTAAAATATTATCTGTTTTTATTGAGCTTAAAAACAATTGATAGGCAGGCTATATAAAGGCATCATCAAGGCATGTAGATTTATAATATTTTGTATTGAAAAGTAGGCTACTTTTGCTTATACATTATATTCCAAATAAAATAAGTCCCGTCAATAGACTCAAGTGCATAACGTTATTTTAAAAATAAATAAATAAATATTACGCTTGCCTACGATCGTTGGGGCAACACGTAAACACAAAGAATTTCCTTCAGCTTTAGGCCTACATATTCTCAGATAAAATAAAACAGAATAAAAACTATTTGCAAACAAACAAAAAGTTACATGTAGCGGCCTATCTGGCTCATAACATTTTAATTACGGCGTGCTGCTGCCGACTTGAAATAAAATAATTTCCGTTCGCTACAGACCTTTTCTCAGATAAAATAAAATAGAACAAAAACTATTTGAAAAAAAAAATAATAATAACCTATTGCTGGCTCATATCATTTTACTTCTTACGCTTTTTCGCATTGTGCTTAGAGGGAAAACAGGGTTTTTAACCCTGCGTGGAAAATTGAATTTGCTTTTGCGGAGATACATGGGAAATCAATGTCAAAAAACAATTGCTGTGTCAAAGCGAGCTAATCTACAACGCCACCACGAACAGCTTCACCGAGTTCCGAGATGTCTATCCACCTGGCAGCGAACTCAGGAAACACAAAATACAAACGTTGCTAGGTGGGTTTCAAGCCCAGCAATCCATGTTCCGCAGCGTTGTTAAAAGCAGCTACAACTGAGCAACAACCAGATCTGAAAGTACTTGCGAAAAGAATGCAGACTCAGATTTCTCACTAGGAATAAGTAAGTTATTTCCCACCATGGCTTGCAACGTTTATTTACCCACATAGGCTAACTGTGGTTTTCCATGTGCATATTCCATGATGCTTTGGGATTCATTAAAAAAGACCAGCAAGACAAACTATTTACCTCCCCAAAAAGTTTTTTTTTGCTCAAATGGAGAATATTGTTTTCATATTCCATGATGCTTTGGAATGCATTAAAAATGACTAGCAAGACTATGCAGCATATTAAACAGCAGTATTAAATACAGTGAATACAATTGTACAAATATCTTAATAATATGTTGTGGCCCTTTGCATCTGTTGTGGTTTAAATGTGGCACTCTTGGCCTCTGAAGTTGAGTACCCCTGCTGTAGGCTATGTTGTGCAATACCATGAATGTATAAAAGATGTAAACCGAGTTCGGAGTGGCATTTGCTTCGCGAACCAACTCGACTTTGTTACTTTGTAATAAAGTCTCTTTGGAACCACAAACTCCAGTCTCCATTATAATTATTTCTTAGAAGGAATCCATGACAACGCTAGTATCGATACTCAAAAACAAGACTTAGTATCGATACTTTTGGCATCAATCCGCCCACCCCTACTTTGTACTGAACTCAACGAAACTATTCGAATCAACAAAGTAATTTGTAATTCCGACCACTAGTAGAAACCGTTGAATACGGTGGTTTCTGTTTATAAAATCGTTTTGCTCATCGTGAACCCCGGCTACACCCCCGCGCGCCAATCCATCGGGAACAAACATTGTTATAAATGTAGCAAACCGTCCCTAATAAAGTAAATGGAATATGGAATAACTGTGCGCTGCAAAACGATTTTTCGCCCTGCTCACATTCCACAGCAATTCCACTGCTCAAGGGAGAAGCTGCCCCCAAGCACTGACACAGGACCATAACATTCACCACCTTAACCACTTGGAAGAAACAAAGGTTTATTGCGCACCGCCTGACCTCCCTGCCAATGCCCCTGTGGAGTGGCGGAGCCCTGAAGCCTTTCTCAATAACATGGGAAGTAATGGGAAGTCATTTTGAAGTGTAGAAACAGGCACTGAAGTATTCTGAGAATTATATTTTGTATAAATTTAACAACCCTGAAGTGGACGTATATGCTACATTGTTATGGTTATATCCAACAGGGTGATTTTTCAGAGTAGCCATACTTTTTTATTATTATTAAATGCCACATTCAACGTAGCATCCGCGATATCCGCCTACATCTCCAAGCAAGGTAGCCTACAACCAGTGGCGTAACCAGGACCTAAAAAATACCGAGGTCATTAGTCTCGGCGGGGGCTGGGGGGTTAGGTCAGGGGTATGCTCCCCCTCCCCCTTTTTTTAATTGATAACGTTCATTTAATTGAGGATGCATTTTAGGGTGTAAATGCTATACATGCCTCTAGATTAGGCTTACATTTGACACAATATTAAAGAAGCACTCATACTGTACCACTCCAAAATGAATTGTGTTCTCACTAAAGTATGATATTTTTCATTGAATGAAAACCTTTATTTTAGCAGGGAGACAAACTGAGACTTAATGTACGTCTCTTTTACAGCTGTGATTAAATTTACTCATGAAATAGACTGGCCATTTTAATTAAAAGATACACCTGCCCTTTCCATGAAATAGACTAATCTGTCTGGGACAGCATGATATTCAAAAACTATTTAAAATGCAGATAGGCAGCCACCAATATATGTCTGAAGTGCAATAATCTTTAACTGTTTGATAATGTGTGTTTGTGTGTTTCAGTAGATGTATTACTCTGTAAATTCTGTAAATTACTTTTTTATTCGTACATCTAAACATTTGGCATTTCAATTTATGAAATGACAAATAAAGGATCTATCAGGCATACAACCTGTTTGATAAGTAGATGTAAATTATTGTCTAAACATTTGTTAGAACACAGCCATAAAAAACGGTTAACCAAGGAATTTATTAAATTAATTATAAACAAAAAAATACTCCAAAATAACAGATTTTTCAGTAAGTCAATTTTTGTATGCTATGGTGTTGGTGTACTCTGGGTGTGGTATGGGGTGGTATGGTGCAAACCAAAAGAAAAAGAATACTCTCTGTCCTTCTCCTGTCTCCCCTGCCAAACAGTTCATACAGCAAAGAATGTTTTAGTATTATTTAAATTAATTATTTATAGTACAAATGGTAAGAAAAGTCACCAAATCAGATAAAGGCAGTCAGACTTAAAATGTATTTGGAATAAAAAATAAATAAAAAATAGCAACTGCAGTATTGTATTAGAAACCTCTGTACCTGCCCTTTTGTCTCTCTCAGTCTCTACTTCTTCAACCCTCCTTTTTGCTGGTCCTCCAAAACTTATTTTTGTCTGCAGGAGTCTCTTTCTTTCTGACCTGGTTTTCAATTTGTGAACAAGAATGAAAATACTTTAATTTCGCATCATGAGATGATGAGAGCAAACGGAGCAGTCTGTCATACTAGTCACTGGTACTTTAGCACTGGTTATGCTCTTGATGCTTGTTTAGTAGGGATATGTTATGATTGCTGGTGACTAGCAGTTCTCTTGACTACCTACTGTACGTTAAATGCACTTATTGTAAGTCACATTGGATAAAAGCATCTGCTAAATGACTGTAATGTAATGTAGTCAGCTTGTGACCCTAGGCCAGGGGTCGGCAACCTTTAACACTCAAAGAGCCATTTGGACCCGGTTTCCACGGAAAAGAAAACACTGGGAGCCGCCCCATTTTCTGTCCACGGGGGGGGGGGGGGTGCTACGCGAAAAAAGCTGCGACCAGTTCATTTATTTCGCGGACCGGGGTGCAACGCGTAATTCTTTACGCCCCTCAGTTTTCTGTCGGCCGGGTGTGCTACAAAAAATTTATTCAATTGGATACTTATTATTTATTTTCCCAAGCCACGAGCCGCAACATAAGGCTGAAAGAGCCGCAGGCGGCTCCCGGGCCTGAGTTGCCCCTGCATAGGCTAATTTATGTAGTTACAGTACATGGTCAGTGAGCTAGCATCTCGATCTATTTACTTACTCAGACTATAATATTGGCCAAAGTAAATGAAAGTAATACACATTTCCCCATGGCCATGACAAGACAACACAACTCACAGCTGTCTTACCCATTACTTGCACGTATTTTTCGTTTGGGGGGGAAATTACCACTCTGGCCAGTCCAAACTGTTAGAGGCAGCTAGCTAGCGTTTTTAGCATTCTAGCTATGCATAGAAACTCATTTCTACTCATAATCCCTCCATGCCCTCGCCCCCCAGTACCTGTCTGACCTTCTCCACCATCAAACTCCATCTCGGAGATTGCGGTCCTCGGACACGGGTCTGCTTTCCACCCCCCGCACCAGACGACGAACCTTTGGGGACAGAGCCTACAGTGTGGCAGCACCCACCCTCTGGAACTCTCTCCCCATAGAGATTCGCCAAGCCCCAACCCTGGACAGTTTCAAAGCCGCCCTCAAAACTCATCTGTTTTCTAAAACCTTTGTTTAGTTTCTGTGGTTCCTGTGTTGTCTCCGTTCTGTTGTGCTTGTATCTGCTTAAATGTATGTTTTATATAACTTTTATCTACTCCTCACTGTACTGCGACCTTGGGTTTCTTGAAAGGCGCATAACAAATAAAATGTATTATTATTATTATTACGTTACGATAGCTTCCTATCAAAATGATCATCTCCCACGCACTTTATAGTTAAGAGATTATAACATCTAACACTTCTAAACACACACTTACATCTTTCTGTCTCAGCAGCATTACAAAACCAGCACCAGTTTGATGTGACGATTGCTCTGTGCAGTAGTTTTTGTTGCTCCGCTCGTAAACAATGTCTGTTGCTGCTAAGGTGACCAAATATCACGGGGTGCGTTGCCGTTGACGGTTGATCTGTGTGCCGTCCTGCTGTTGAAAGTATTCATTTTTAGACCAATATACCGGGATAATTCAAGAAATGTGTTTACGAGTCTCTTTGGATGAAAAATGGAAACTGACACAAAAAAAATGATTAAAAAAACACTTTTTTTAATTATATACAAAAAAAATACCGAGGTCATGACCTCGGTGTCCTCAATGCTAGTTACGGCGGTGCCTACAACACACCAATTTGAGGGATAATTTGAACCCGGTCTGGGCCAGATGGATCGAGAGATCCCACCGCACTGGATACTTCTTCAAAATAAAGTAGTCTTTCTTCAAAGTAAAACAATCTTCAGAGTTTGTTGTAATAAGATTTATTTGAATATTAGCAATGGTTACATTCAAAGAACTGTGCTGGTTCGCGAAGCAGGCACTGACTGTCTTTCTCTGGGGCTTCGCCTTTTATCCTATTTTGAAACCCTTCCTCACAAGGTTCAATACTCCCCCCTATGATGTCCCATGCGGTTACCACTCCCATTTTGCTGAATTCCCCCCAAAATCTCATTCCAGCCCTTTTAAGACACCATTATTTATTTTCTGACGTTTGGCATATAAAAAATTAAATTGTTACTTATACTGACCTACCACTGACCTGCCTGCACACTCCACCTGCAAACGAGGCCTTGATTACACTATGCGCATGAATGGATCACAACAACTTATTAGATCATGCCAACCCATGCTTTAGTGGATTAAACTAAGCAAATGCATTTCGCTACGTTTAAGGATTCACCATTGTTTCAGAGATTTTGCTACATTCACTGTTAGTGTTCCCGAGTCGCGTGGCGGATAGGATGTAAAACCCTAGGATTGGGCTGTCTGCATAAAGCATGCGGGAACAAGGCAACTATTTATCGGATAAGGCGTTGACACGATATATAATATATATATATATATAACCATACAATGCACATTTAGGTTAGCTTAAGTGTTTGTCTATCTTTGTTTATGTTGGTTTATTAAAGAGTGATGGACAATAACTAAAGAATGGGAATGCAACCAAGCCTAGAAATAAAATGATCACGCCGGGGTGTACTGTTAAAGGAGAGCTCTGAGGTGGGGAGTTGTGATATGAAAATGCTGTGTCAAAGTTCTGCATTAAGTAGTAGCAGTGCCTCGCCTGTAGGGGGAGTAAGGAGGGATTTGATGGTAGATCAGTGCCAGTGATGGTTTCATGTTGAATGTTAATGATGAATAATGGTGTTTTATATAAGATAAAAATGGAGTCTAAGAAAGAGTGGGGTAACTGGTACAGAGTGACACTAAAAAACAAGCACCAAGAAGGGGATGTTCAGGACATGGAATATCAGTCCTTGCTTCGCGAACCAACGGCTTATTGAATGTAACCTTTTATATGTTAATAAATTATTATTATTGCCACAGACTCTTAAGATTGTTTTATTTTTGAAGAAGTAGCCTATCAATTGCGGTGGGGTCTCTCGGTCAATCTGGCCTGGACCGGGGTCGGACTTCACCACAATGGGAACAGTACACCGAATTCACAGGGTTCATGAATGCAATCTCCTCTAGGTTTTTTCTCCCACAAATAGTTGTACTGGCTGCTTAATGTGTGATAATGTGCGTAAAGTGCAATCTTACATTGAATGGAAACATTCCTTAAAGATCGACTATGTTGTTGTAACTACACAAAGGTGAAAGGGGTGTAAATCACCCTTTTCCTGATCACTCGTGGCGCCCGAAAGGCGAGCATCAAACGCAGCCCTGAGAGGGCGTGAACATTTTAGCACTACCACCTACAGGCTGATGTGCAGGATTTAATTTGAGGATTAGGGCACTGTCTGCCTGGCGAACCTTGCTCTGGCAATACGGAAGATATCGCCGCTGCCGTGGACGTAGGCTACGAAACGCTGCTGTAGATTATTTGTGAGTATTCGCATGGTTTATTAGCTTGTTCTTTTGCATGATTTACCTATCGCGTTTAAACTATCGACAGCTAGCCTAACGCTCCGTTGTCCTGTACTTTTGGCTTCTAAACTAGTGCATGTGACTCCCGCATGTGGCGAACCAAGTTAGTTTGCAAGCATCCGGTTAAGCATCGCTACACTATCCGAAATCGGTGCAGCTGGAACACCTTAAAATACTTTCCATAGAGCGTAGCCAACGATAAAAAAAAACGGTCGTCTGTCTTATTTTTGCCTTTGGAATGTACCGATTGTAATGTGAGAAACGAACTGATCCATGGGGTTAAGGTATTTGGTCTATGGTATTTGGCGCCCGTCTATGCTAGGTGGAGTTTGTTCAAATCAAAAATTTGGCTCCGTGCATAATTTTCCCCGTGGGTGCTCGGCCTTCTCCGTGGGTGCTCCCCCGAATGGATCATAGACGTTAAACAAAAGCATTCAGACCTTGCATTGACTAATTCCCCAGAATGCATAGACGTAAGCAACATAGCACACTATCAGACTCTTACTGTTTCATACCGTTTGTTTACAAACCAATGCAGAAAGCAAGGGATTTCACCGAAACGAAGGCGCGCGTGATGGCTTTTAAAGTTTTCCTTCAATCTAATGGCTCTGACGATTGTTTGCTCGCCCCCTGGCTTGCAAGTCGAATCTTGAAATGTGGAATAGCGATGCACATAACTATCGCCGAGTGAAGCATCGTTGAGTGCTTTTGTCAATAGCGTGATTACATAGGCTACTTTTATATCATTTCTGGTAATAGACGAACACTATTTCTAACGTTAATGGTTTTGAAAATGTATTTAATTCCCTACTTTGAACAATACAACGCGTATAGGCCTGCGGCGTATGGTTTACCCATTTAAGTCCGTTGCAATGCGGTTTTTTCTCTCTCCATAGGCTACAGTTTTATACGATACTATACAATTGTCATGGTAGCACAATAATTACATACTCCGCTCATTGCCTAACGTGTCCTGTGTTGTGAAATATTATGGAGGTCCTATTATTTCCGATGGCATCATGACGTAGGCTATTCTTTCTCAGGCGCAGTCGCTATATTTCGAGTTCGCTCAACTCATTGGTTACGTTTACCCTGACCGTCGCGCTTTTGACTTGTTCCAAACTCTCAAGCGTGAAATGTTGGTTGAATGCTTGTGTAAACTGCCAGTGTTTATTTATTTGTACGATGTAACATTTTCGGTGGCTGAATTAATATGATAATTAACATTAGTGGCCTATGATGTCTTCCTGCCACACTGATGTTACTCCAAGACAACATTGGTGTAGCTTCCAGGCGTTGATCCGCACGCTTCTCAAAGCTTGGCCATTTGAACTGTTTGAGTTACTAGGAGAGAAAAAAGTATTCTGGGGAGGTGCTTTTTATTCAGTTGCCTCCACTGGTATCAGGTATCACCGTAGGAGGGGTGTGAAATTCGATTCTGGGATTTCAACGCTCAAGGGAGAATTTGCCCAAAAGCACTGATACAGGACCACCTAAGTCTACCCAAATCCTAACCTTAACCATTAGGAAGAAAACCACAAAACCGACTTCAGACCAGTGCTCACGGGCAACCTCCACCTACACTGATTTGAACAGAGACAATAGTGCAAGGTATACTAAGCGATTGAAGAGGTCTTATCAAAAAGATGTTGCTTTTCTTTTATGTAATCAATCAATCAAATATTGGATATGGAACATGTAATCAATTATTTGATATGATATGCAGTTGTAAAGCTATTTTTCTAGCTTTCTCTCTCTTTTCTCTGACGAATCCCAAAAAGTTAATCATAACCATATGTGGTTATGAGGGACACACACACACACACACACACAGCATACACCCAACTAACCAACAGAAATGGGACAACACAGTGGGGATGTCATGTCCTCTAATTTGGTATCAAGCCGTTGTTTTGTTGGAAAAATGCCATTGTATTATTATAATGTATACCTGGGCTGCCCCCATTTAGTTGACTGGTCGATTGTTTGGTTGATGGGCTGTTGGTCGACCAAGATTTGTTTTGCTTGAGCAGTCGCGCGAAAAAAAATAATTCTCCACGCAGCATGAGACACCTAGATTCGCGCCACAGTTTGGCGCATTTGTCAGTAGAATAATCCATTACGGATGCTGCGGATATGGCAGTGACAGTCCTTCACTCTTAACATAGCTAGACCTATATTAGGCAGTTAAGGTAATAGTAATGTTGTGAAAAATTATGCAAAACTAATAAAAGTAACATTTTATAATAAATGTGTTTTCCAAATTGTATGGTTTATATATTTATAACTAACATGCATAACAACCCCTTTCAGATTTGCCTACAGTTAAGATTAGTGATATAGGCATACTTTAATTACTGATTTTGATATAACCTAAGAACATAATGTCAAAGAAAAAAAACTGGAGTATGGCAGCATTTCGTTTTAGTCGCGGACAATCCCAAAAAAGTGGAATGTATTCTTTGCAAGAGCGTTTTCCAAGGCAGGGTTTATCGTTAATAAAACGAGGCGCAGCCTTATTTTTTGGCAAAAGAGATTTTAAATCCCAATGAGACAAACCTGGTTAATTCAATAAAACCAGTGGCGGGCCGTGCATTTCACACCTAGGCCTTCAGTAGTGCTCCGTCTGAATCAATCCACCCCTCAATAACTATTTTATGGCTATAAAAGCCATCTTATTGTTATGTTTTGAGTGTCTGTTCGGTTTGTTTTTGCACTTTGTTTATTTATCTTTCTTCAGTCATGTTTCATTCTCGTTCTGCCATGCATGTTTCGGTTTTTCCGTCTTCGTTTCTAATCTCGTTTTACTTCCTTCTTACTTTCTAATTACACTTTGTATATAGGCTCTTAGTTAGATGTATATAGTACTAACCAACTAATCTACTAACATTAGGGATTTAGATTAAGTTACTAACACTACTAATCACTAATTATCAGATCACAGAAAGCACTACTCGCTTACTAACGCATTTGGTTTCAGCTTATAGTGGCCTGACTGTACATTGAGCCGGACGCGGCGGCCATCTCTTATGGTCTTAATGCCATCTGCGATCCGACCGGCCGGTGACCTAGTCGATAGCGATCCCTAGTCCTACATCTAATCAGGACCTCATAGTAGCTGTTAACCACCCAGTTAGGAACTGACGGTCTGATCCCTATCCCACCTTGCTATGGTTATAGAAACTTTGACCGTTTTCACCAGCCTTGCCTGTTCACAGAGGTCATCTGTTACGCCCCTCTGCTAGGTGTGGACTGTCATCCACGTACCACGTACTGCCTGCATACTTTCATGCGACAGCCACGCCGACTAGACGGTACCACGCCAGTATGTCAATTCATACTTCATCAGACACGGGGGCCTTCAGTCTTCTCCCCTGCACTACATACCTCTTTAACGTGCCCTCGGAACTTTGCAATTCCGCCGCCGCCTGTTGGCAGCTAGGTTCGGGGTGCCTAATCCCCTGTCTAACTGCCTGTAAAACCGACTAAACTTCTCTTCACGATCATACATTTTCTTCTGTAAGTCTTTGCAAGTGCCCTGTGCTAATGTGGTAGCACGTCTGCATTTAATTATCTCATCCTTCAATTTTCCATTCTCTGATTCTAAATAAATTTTAGTTTTTTCAAAATATCGCCTCATAACACAAAGTATCATCCCTGTGTCTTTCTTTCGCAAAGCATATCCTAACGCTTTTTTACATTCATCAATACACCATACTTTTTCTGGGTGAACGGGCAACTTTTCCTGAAAATACATATGAGCCTTTTTAGTCAGCTTTCCCAGTTCAATGTCAACGATCCGAATAAACTGCTCATCTGTCCACAACGGTGTACCTCGACCCCCTTTCAAAGTGGTTGGAATCCCTGGATCACCCTTCTTTGGATAACCCTTCCCTGTGCCAAACAGAGGCTTCCCCATCTTAAATGGAGGTTAACACTTCTTACTGGTCTCTCAACAGAAAACAGCAATCCCCAAATAATTTTTATTTCAAACGGTTACTCCCATCTGGGTCACGGCACTAAATTGTTAGCTTCTTCCAAAGAGACGACCAGGAGACTCAGCAGTCTGACTTGAAATGCAAGTTTATTACACACAGCGGTCCACAGCGAGTTGGTAAAGAGCCTAAAGTGAATGAGTCTCTCACCTGAATATATACATAGGGACAGATAATCAGTTTATGAGCCTTTGTGTTGCTAACAAAGCACCAGCAAGGAAGTCAGGAAGTGATAGTGTCTGATTAGCTCATTCAATAAAAGAGGCACTGTTATCAAAGTAATCAAAGACAGGAACTTACTGTCTAATCAACTCACTCATTCCTATACAGATGACCTCGTCAAAATGGCACGGTTAATGTATTTTACAACAGACCGCATACACAATTCTTCACGACTTATCTACATGTATTTTGGGAGTGTCCTGCAATTGATATGCTTTGGAGATATGTTGTGTCCACATTAAGTAAAATGTTGGGGGCAAATGTTCCACACCCTCCTGAGGTGCTTCTGCTGGTGGACAACTCTAAACTGAATTTACCTTTAAAATCCAGGAACATTCTGCTTGCAGGATTAACTGCTGCAAAGAAAACTACACTGAAGGGCTGGATGGAAGCTCTGAATGATTACAGAGCGGTATGGCAGGGTTACTTCTCTGATATTATTCTCCTTGCGAAAACTACAGCACGACTTCATAGAGCTTCCTGCAACACAATCACAGCTTGGAATTTGGCCGCAAATTAAGTTGCTAACTTGCAAGCACAGCAATGTTGAATTGTGTGGATTGTCTCCAGAGTCAAGGGAAGGGGGAAATGAAAATGACAAAATAAATATTTTTTTGTGAAAAACTTCATAATTCAGGCAATATAACAGGCTTTATGTACAGCTTCCCTTTTCATTGATGATTTGGGATCTTTGAGTCAGGACTACCAAAAGTGTCCGACCTACAATATATAAATTCAGTGATTTTGTTTTGTTTTGTTCCCACTGGATTCAGTTGATTATTGAAGTCCTTTCAGGTCATAAAAATGTATATACTTTCAAATGTGAAAAATCATTGTGTGTGTGGTGGGAATTATCTATGGAATAGAGAGAAATCAGCAGCCAAAGTAATAATCGGGTGTAATCAGGCTATACTGGAGATGTTCAAAGAGATATGCATTTTATAGACAGAGAACCAGTTGTTTCTCAGTCTGACGTACGGGTCTGGAGAAGTCTCTCTGACACCAGATCTGGAATAGTGTGTTCTCTTAGGACAGTGGTTCTCAATCTCAGTTCTGGGGCCCCCCTGTGTATGCTGGTTTCCGTTCCAACCATAATTGCAACCTGTGTGTTGCTAATTGTACTCCATTATTGATTTTTCTTATTGTGTGTGTTCTTTTACAGCATCATCATTATTACTATCATTAACAAGCAGTATTACATGTTGTACTGCAACATTGGTGTTCTTATCATTTTTCTGTCTGATTCTTTTGCCTGATTCTGTCTGATGGAGTCACCAGCAGTGGGGGTGTAGAACAAAGGTCACTAAGGGAAGCAGACCACAAGGTGTTGATTAATTGATATCCCACATTGTTGTGTGTCCAGAAGTAACAACACAGCTCTTTTTAGTATTGAACACATCAACCCATTGAACACATCAACAACACGATCTCCAGAGGCAGGCATGGGAGGAGATAAGAACAAGATGAATCTGCAACCCTGCAGCCCTGCCCAAAGGAAACCGCAACGCTTGCACTTAATATTTAACCAAAAAAAAGAACACACACAAAGGACTGCTAAAAATGTCAACAATACCAATAGTTGATTTGGGAGGAGCAAAGTTCCCTCCTCCCTCATGGTATATAAATTTGGGGTTTTCACATTCAATTTTAGTACAGACTAAAGACTGACATTGTTTTTGCTGTGTTCCGGCGCCGTTTGAAGGTGGATTCTCTCATACCTGACTCGAGAGTGATACCTGCTCCTGTCTCTAGCATTTCTCTGCCTAATCATCCTCAAAGTCTTCATGCTGTTTAGCAAGATTCATCTTTTTGCACCCAGCTAATAACAATGTATTTCGTATTTCGTGTACAATTGGGAGTAGTATGCTAAGGTAAAAAGTGTACGGTCTTCTCCCGTTTTTACAGTGGCACATTTCTGTCTCGGTCTTGTACTCGTCTCTCTTCATCGGCTTTGTGGTTGTAATGCCTGAACGGTTTCTCTTTGTTTTTCAGGGTAGGTATTATCCCGTATTCTTCAGAGCCGCCGAAATACTGAAGATCAGGCCGGCTGTACCATGGAGACCCTCTCCTGGGCTGAAGTCCCACAGAGCCTCGCTGTTTTCCCGCAACAACACAACACATCCGCAGTGCTTGTCCGAAATGGAGGAGGACTGGACTACAGGAATCCCTGTATGTATGCTTGTCAGGCTCCAGCAGCAGCCTCCTCCAGTCATGCCCCACATGCTGGACAGTACCTCTCTCATAGTGGACAAATAGCCAACAGGAAGTACTGGAACAGCCCAGCATCAAATGTGAACCATTTCCATCTAAACTCGTCGTCGTGCACCGCTCAAGGGAATGCCAATGTGAGAGGTAAACTTGGGTGCCAGCTGCCATCAAGAACTCAGGTTGTGAGAAACGGAAGTGTCAGTTATGCCCCCCCATCGAGGAATGTGCTAAATGCTCAGTACGCAGTAGGACAAGCGCCTGTGAGAGCAGACTACTTTGCTCCCTCAGATGGAACCTTGCACTCAAACAGAGCAAATCCACAAAGGGTGCAAGGGTCTGTGGTAAACCAAAATGACTACATTTCCCAGGAGGCTGCATGTTTCTTGAGACCTCACGAAGCATCTCAGCCGCTGGTCTCACAAGTGCATGGAAACTACGGCCCTAACCAGAGTCAATTAAAGATGCTGTTGCACAGGGAGACGGGCCTTCCCTCCCCTGCACACTTCTCTCTCCCCGGGACACAGGACACAGACCCTCGCGACTTTCAAGGAACTGTGAGCATGGAACGAGGCGTGTGGAACGGTGGGCACAAGGCTGCGAGAATGGGGCCCTGGCCAGGCACGAACGCACAGGCAGCTGTGAACGGTAATTATGTGGGACAGAACACTAACACATGGCAAGAGGCGTTGAGCTCTGTCCAGGACTTGGGGAACAAGGCGTCTGTGTCCAGATTGAACCCCACCTCTGATCTGCGTTCTCCATCTGGGGTGCAGGCTTACAGGCCCGGGAGCTTACATGGGACCGTAAGCAGGGGTCAGCACCCAGCTGTGAGCCTCCCAAATTCTGCTGTGCCAGCAGGGCAGGGCGCTCACCAGCACCTGCAGGAAACGAGGCCTGCAGATCCTGGGGTAAATCAAAATGCCTCATTTTTATGGTCTGATAAACACCTGGAAAGCATTTTTAGATGCTTACTTACAAGTGGGGGAAATGTAGACGTGGCACAGGAAAGTGCAGTTCAAATGCGACGCAGCCCTCCTCACAGTTGTCCAAACCCAGCTGGCCCTTCAGCGAATGGGCATGACGAGTGCGTGGCGAACCTGCACAGAGCGCTGAATGCAGCAGGGCAGCAGCCTTACCAGCACGCTCCCAACCAGAGTGCAGCCGGTCTCCTGCTTCAAAACCACCCATGCCTTGCACAGCAGGGGAGCCCCCTCTCGACCAGCTCAGAGCCCGCACTGCCCCAGATACCACAGGGTCCTGTGGAGAGATGCACCCCCCAGGGGGCCACCAATCAAATGCACAATTTTACCATTCTACTGCCTTATCCTGGAACCAGTAATGGACATGCTGATGAGAGCGTAATGCCTGCCAGGGCAGCAAGAACGGTTAACCAGCCTCAGCAGCATGTATTTGGCACTCAATGCAACTCTTCGACTTTTTCCCACTGTTCTCATGAGCCGAGCATCAGAACCTCGAACTCTCCCAGCCGAGCCGAGCAGCTAGGGAATGCATCTGCTGCGGTTAATGAGTTATTCATGGTCAACCAACCAGCCAATCATGCATTAGCTCTGCACAGTCGTCAAATGTCTTCTGCCAACAAAAGTGTGAAGGACTATGGGACAGCCAATGGAGGGGCCTGTGGAAATGAGGGCCCACAGAATCGCAGTGCCCTGCTTTCAGCCGCTATTACCCAATCTCCAGAGTCTGTTTTTAAGCCACCGAAAGTAAGCAACCAGCGAAATAATTCCTCTGCCTGCTCGGGGCCAAAGGCTGTGGCGGTGGTTCCACCACTATCTCCACAGTTCTCAAACCATGTGGCCCAAGACGGTGGCGTCACCGACTCCAATAATGACCTGCCGTGTAAGATCCAAAGCGTGATGTCGATGAGTGGGGAGGCGGCGATGGCGGGCCTGTTCGACTTCAAAATGCCCAACGTGGCTCCTGTGTCCTTGAAGGCCGACGTGAGAACAGGTGAGAAAGTTCCACAAAATGCGGGGTCAGAAGCACTTTCTGCGGAAAGCCTCAGTGTGACGTCCGCAGAGTTGGCTGTACCGGGCCAGGAAAAGGCATCAGAAATGTCTGATCCAACAGGTTTGGTGATACCACCAGCACCAGGTGCTTCATCCATCAAGAAAATTGATGAATCTACTTCAAACCAACAAAAAACTGACCCCCTGCCACAAGACCTCCTGTCTCCTCCTCCGGCTGAAGACGTGCCCCCTTTAGGTGTGCATTGCCAAGTGTCATCAACCATGGACATTCATAAAAAGATTGACCAGGATGTAGATTCAGAAGAGGTTGCATTTGATCTGTCCTCTGTGGCCATTAAAAAATGGACGTCCGCAACACTAGGCAGATTAATTGCCCTGTATGAGGAGAGCAGTGAGCCCCTAGTGCAGGAGATGGACATTGAGAAGACTGCAAGGCTTTATGGGGGCCGGGAATATCACAATCTCCCAGACGTTTTTAGCTCGGACCTTTACAGGTTAATAATGGACGAGGCTCACAGTGTGTGCGTCAAAGACGAAAATGCAGTTGTTTTTTCACAGATTGATCATACGTGCCTTCGAAGAGTGGTGGCAAATTGTCAGATTCTAAAACACAAGCCCATTTCCCCCCACAAGCCGACCGATAAGCCTTCGGTTTTAAATGCCAATGCGCAACACGCACTCCAATTTTCCCAGAGGTTTAGGCAGCCAACAGTCAGGGAAGATCTCGAATGTCCAAGAGTGAATGGAGCTGGGAAAGAAAAAATAGACAAAATTGCAGGCGCTAAGCAGGAAGGGAACATACCCTCACTGAATAGTTTATCAGGGGTTGAGAGGGCAGAGTCCACCATAAAGAGTGACATCACAGACACCCTCTCCTCCATCAAGATCAGCATGCTTCCACCTGAAGAAGCATGGCTGTTTTTCCATGGTGAGCTGAGCGACGTTCAGAAGGAAGAGAAGCCTCAAAGCGAGCTGTCTGCGGGGGAAGGTGTGAAAAAGGAGGAGAGTCAAGTGGAGGAGGAACAGACAGAGACCCAGGTAAACGTGGCCGAGCCTGGTGGGGTGACGGAAGAGGAGGAAAGTGTGGACTCCTCATTTGGCAGGCAAGAGAATGACGAGAGCAAAGAACCAATGGAGAGCTCCATGGCAGGAGACCGCTCTCCCGCTACGGAGCTAAACGGCGCTTTAGTCCACACACCTGAGACTTCAAAGGATGAACTACCTGTGGGGAAAGAGGCTGCTGATGAATGTACCGAGTCCAAATCGGTGGTGGACTCCACCCAGGATGCAGTGAATGGCACTGAACGGGAAGATGCAGGATCGTGTGCTGAACAAGAAGACAGGAGGACAGACCCTCCTGAATGCTCCAGTGTGGGAAGTCTCCCCGATATTGACCCCTTTGGCTTGTTAGTTGTTAGCCCTGCCTCAAACATTTCTGGAGTTGAAAATGACGATGCCTATTCAGAGTCCGAGGAGCTAAATGCGGCAGCAGCGGTGTTGGAACAGCTGTTGAGGGAAAGTGTTTCTGAAGGTGAGCTTCAGAATCCACCCCAGATGCTCTTGGATGAAATCCCCCAAACCGAGTCGAAAGCTGAACATTTTGTTTCCCTGGGTTGCACTGGGGCTGTTTCTGAGATTGGGACAGCTAATCTGCTGTCAGAACCGTTGGATATCGGTGACCTGGAGAGAAGGATGGGAAGTATGGCTTCACTCTCTTTGAGACAAAGGGTTCACAAGCGCCTTTCCTCAACAGTGAAGCACGATCATACGGAGAGAAATGTCAGAGTGAGAGAAGGGGAATACAGGAGGAGGCAGTGGGAAAAGTCCCCTTGTTCCAAATCACCTGTTCGGGATCGATCACCCCAAAACCCACCCCAAACCCAGAGGAGCAGACACAGGAAAGAGCGCCCTTTCTCTCCTGTCATTTCTGTGACCAAAGCAACTGTGCTCAATTGTCACAACAGTGAGTTCACACAACAGTTCCTGCCGGCCAAACGTAAAGCAGACCATTGCTCTGCAGCCCCAAAATCCAAGATTCCCAAAGTGGGTGAAGATGAATGCTTAAGACTTTCCCAAGGAAGCAAATTATTAAACATACTATGGACCCAAGGAACTTCATCCAAAGAGTTACCTGAGCTGAAGAAGGAAACCAAGAGAGTGTGTTTTGCACTGTATGGATCTTCCAAAAATAGAAAAGGCGCCATAAATTCCTACAGAAAACCGGGCAGGAATATGCCTCACCCACCTGCGGCCTTAGACTTGAGTGTTATTTGCAAGGAGGTTAATCTACCAGGAAAGGGCATTAAAAGCCCAGCAAAACAGCAAGTCTTTGCTGATTGGGAACGTAGTTTTGTACCTTTAAAAAAATGTCAACGCAGATGTAAGGCTAGGGCATCTAAGCAGGGCGATGCGAAGGCATCTTATATAGCAACACAGAAGTGCGGCACACGCAGAGAGGCAGGAACATCAGTGGCCTCTTCAATCTTGTGTGGAAGTCGGTCAAAGCCATCAGGGGGCCAAACCAAACCTGCATCTGCCCAAAGCACTGCTAGCCTCAGAGCATGTACCGCACACCTGGATAAGACTGAGGAAAATAAATGCTCAGACCCTAAAGCAGGTACCACACACCTCAACAAAACGGAGGAACAGAAGCGCTCTGCATTTAAAGCAGGTAAACACCTGGATAAGAGTCAAGAAATGAGAAACTCTGCAGCTAAAGCAGGTACTACACACCTGGACAAAAATCTGGAAAAGAAGCGCTCTGCACCTAAAGCAAGTAAACGCCTGAATGAGAGTGAGGAAAACAGCAACTCTGCAGCTAAATCTGCAGAAAATAAGTTTGTGTCAAAGTTTTTTCAGCATCAAACCAATGACTCCTCCTCAATCAGCAGAGAAACAAGGCAGCAGGAGTTGGAAAGGGCCCCGTTGCCTCTCGTAGGGGCAGAAACCGCCCAGAGAAAGCTGAAGCAGGGCAAAACCAAGAGATTAAAGAAAGGGGAGCTGGTGCATGGGATGAGGAACATGCTGTCGGCCTCCGGTCCGGGTGAGGCCCAGGCAAAGATCGCAGGAGGAGCCGGGGATGCACGTCAGATGGCGGTGAAAGAGAAGGACCATTCTCTGGGCTACAGGCTGCAGTCTCGGTCTTCTCCCTTCAAAGGTGCTCCACATGGTGTGGAAACCAAGAAATCTGCAAGACAAGGAAAGGGTAAGCGTGACTAATAACCGTACCTCATGTTGGAACATTGGAGCTTTTTAATGGTTGTTGTTTTTTTGGGTATGCGTGTTGCTCTAACAGTTGAATTTTTTTTCCGACAGGGACCCGGAATGTTACATTGAGGGATGAGCAGCCAGGAAGGCAGAGGCAGAAGTCCCATAAAGGCACACAAGGTGGTAAGTGGGCACATTATTATAATTATAATAATAGTTCACATTCACAAGAAGTTGGCTCTATATCCTAGACAAACGTATTACAGAGAGCAGTACTTTTAATATTTATGCATGTTTTATAGAGGGAAAACCCCATTCCTTATGTCCATTTTTACAGTTCAGTCAATGTAGTCATTGTGTTCATGCCGTTAGAAATGCAGTGTGTTGTCTTGTGCTACCTGACAGGTTCCTGTTCAAAGAATCTGGTGGAGAAGGACTCCTGTTACAAGGCGATGTCACATAGTAAGGCTACTGTGTCCACCTCGACGTGTATCTCCTTCCTGGAGTACAAGAGGAGGCATATGTTAAACCATAAGAAGTAGTCCGTCCGTCCGTCCCCCCCCCCCCTCCCAGAATGCACTGCACTGATTGCATTTACAGCCCACAAAAGCAAGTGGGATTACTCACACCTGCACAACCCCCCTCGCTTTAGATGAAGATAGCTTGTTTCCTGTGGAAACTTGTTGTTGCCTTAAGAACATCTCTTCAGGGGGCCTATGATAGCGTAGAGGTCTAACGCAACCGTATTGGCTGGTACTTTACGTGTGTGAGCTGCCTATCATGTGGTTCGAAACCCAACTGCCAGGGAAACAAAGAAAAAAAATGTACATTTAAATGTAAGTAAGGCAGTGTGGTATAATGGTTAGGGAACAGGGCTTGTAACATTAAGGTTGCAGGTTCAATCCCCAGGTGGGACACTGCCGTTGTACCTTGGGCAAGGTACTTAACCTGAATTGCTTCAGTTAATATCCAGCTGTATAAATGGATTGTAAAGAAATGTAAACTGTAAGTCGCTCTGGATAAGAGCGTCTGCTAAATGCCTGTAATGTAATGTAATGTAAATGTGTCTTCTGATGCAAGGTGCAAATGCTGAGTTGTGAACCAGGTCCCTAGCCACAATGACAGAGCTTTTTTCTGACATGAGAACAAAGCCCACTCGCAATGAAGGGGCTGTAACAGTGGAAGGGGCTGTAAAAGACCATAAATGGAATGCACTCTCCGTAGATAAGTTAAAAGATCAAAGGGAAGTGCATTCTATAGAATTGCTTCCTCCCACCTTGCTGCTTGCTCAGACTTTAATTTCCTTGCATTTCCTTTGCTGCTACATGTGTACACAGACGTGCATGCAAGCATCATTATTGCAGCATCCTTTAGGCAAACCCCCTCTCCTCTCTCATGGTCAATGTGCAGGAACTATATACAAATTAAAGGATCTTGGGATATCAATTTCATTCCGGGGCTGCAGAGTTGCAGGCTTGGCAGAAGTTACACCCCCCCCCCTCCAAATAGTAAGGTGAATTTTAGGGTGAAAACAAAAACCAGCTGGCCTTGTGCCTTGTGGTATAAACACAGTCGCACTGATCTATGAATCCACCATGGGCAGCCTTCAGCTTCTGGGTGTGGAGGAAGAAATTTGTATCAAGTTGGGATGCTAGACCACATCCACAGAGGTGGACAGTAGACACTAGTGAGTTCGGAGTGGTCCAAACTGCAGCGCCACAGAAGTCAGAGACAAAAGGCTTTTCGCGCCACAACTTCAAAGGAACAGTTGTTCGTGTGTAACGTTCCCCCATGGCAGGAAACCTCCTTCCCATTGGTTTAAGACCCTTGGAGGGCTATTCTAACAACCTGTTATATCTTCATGTTAGCCCATAGCTCCATTTACCTGTAAGTTAACGCCCTGTTACTTCCCCCTTGTGATTGTTCCCTCCCCTTCTGTTGTGTTGGATATAAATATCCATTTGAATTTGAAGGCGGGAGATTCGCTGTCCTGCGTGACACGGGTCTCCGTGCAGCTGCTCGTAATTAAAGCTTTAATACTGTTTAAAGGAATTCTCTCTGATCCTACTGAGTTTTAATTTCCACGACATGGGATAACAAGCTAATGTAGCCTATGCCATGCAATATATTGGGAAAATACTGTTGTAAACAAAATGAATTTGTTGGTGACTTTGAGAAATGACGTCTATTTTTTCAATGTGCAACATTATTTTCTTATATATTTAATAAATGCATTTTTACATCCCAGTGTGGTGGTGGTAATGTTGTGGTTCTCATTGAAGTAACTAAATTTGGAAAGCACTTTCTCACTTCCAAGACCATCTTTTCTCAGACTTGAAGCAGAAATGTTTTCCCAACGTATGGACTCAATACTTACCAATCCATTACAGGTATGGAATCAGATAAATAAATATTTAGGTAATTATTTCAAATTTCCATAAATGTTCTTATATTTGGAATAATGTTGTGGTTTCAAAGTGACAATAGGCCAGATGCAAGAACCACTTTTACACACATTCGTTCATTACTTGTGCAGTTAACGCAGTATCATCTGTTGCCTGTAGCATCACAGAAATAAATAAAAAATGGTGTGATATGAAATTGGAGTCAAAGAAACGTCTCATGAAAGCAAGGCGATCGATGACTGCAACATGGGTCAGGAGGAAGAAGAGACCTCACAACAAAAAAAAAAAAAAAAAAATGAGATACAAAAAATATATTCTTGCATAAAAATACGTAAATATTCTTGCATGAGGCCCAATATCTTCAGACTTATTGTGCTGAATTTTCAGAGTTTTCAATAAAGAGGATGAGGCAGAATATTCAGACTTTATTCTTAACAAACAATCATAAAGCCGGGAGGTCTGCAGAGAATTCCAATTCCCTCCAAAGTTGCAATGGTCTTTATACAATTTAAAACAGGCTTAACTCCTCCTAATTGCTTACTTGTGGGTGTTTCCCTTAATCACGCCACAATGGTTTAAAACAGTGTAATCTTACTTACTCATGAAATCATTATGGTTTTCTATTGGTTGGCATTTAATCTTGTTTTCGTATTATTGTGGTTTTCTATTGGTTGGCATTGAATCTTATTTTTGTGATATTTACCCTTATGTGCAGAACTCCCTAAAACTTCCATTCTCGGCACGCCACAATGCTTTTATTCTTGGCCCTAATTTCCAGCTGTCAACCATTGTGTGTACAGCTGTCATGTACAGAGAGTGAGTGTGTGTATAAATGTGTGTGTGTTACAATAGGTGGGTTCAGCTGACATGTACAGAGAGTGAGTGTGTGTATAAATGTGTGTGTGTTACAATAGCCCTGCTATAATGTATTCACTCATATCGATTACATTGATTACAGTAATTACTGGTATGTTGTAATGCTCTACACAATTCAATGTATAACACTTTAACATCTTGGTATATTATATAATGGCATAATCCATATACAGTACCAGTCAAAAGTTTGAGTACACCTTCCATCTGGACTACAGTTAAACGGGCACTCCTTCATTCTTGAGCAAGACGACCCGAAACACACCTTTTGTTTATTGTTATTGTTATTGTTTATTGTGTTTTTTTGTCATTTTCAAGTATTTAAAGAAACTTGTATGGTGTAAAACATTGTCAATTATGAGATAAACCTAGTTTCCAGCAGGTGTACTCAAACCTTTGACTGGTGCTGTATTTTCCAACAATAACAACTTGCTTCTAATAGACACTCTGACTTAACTTTATGCAGTGGTCTGACAGAGACATCCATATTTTAGATTACATATTTGATAATGAAGGTGTACATTCCTTTCTGGATTTGAAAGAATCCTACTCACTTCCTGGGTCGCGACTCGCGAGAAGCGTGAAGGGTATCTCCAGAAGTAGATGGGCGATTTCCATCTCGGAGGAGGCGGATCATCGCTGGCCTCAGGGAATTGGCTTGACCCGGGGGACAGGAGGTGAGTTTGTGGAGGAGGGCGAAATTAGAGTGTATAATTGACCACTAAATTGGGAGAAAGATGAGAAAAAAATCTGAAAAATAAAAGCAGGATCTTTATTCAAGTTCTGGCGTGGGTACAGAAGCAGCCTAGGCATAGACATGCTGGAGTGTCAGGCTTAGGACTAAAGAAAATACCAAAGGTGCTATCAATTTATACACAACAAAGTGGGAGGAGGCGGTGTGACTTGAGGAACTCGATTCATTTTCCTCATTATTATTATTATCACATTTTAGTCGGGAGGGCTTGGCCTCAGCTGCCCAGGTGGCCTTGGGCTACAGGTTCAAAACATGTCTTGCACAACCTAATTCTAGGCACGCTGCCAGTATTGGTATTGCATCCCTGTTATTTGTCTGCTACCTAGAAGGTCACAGCTACTTCTTGTTTTGTAGCTTTTTCACTCAGGCACCTCAGCTCAACCCCCCAACAGCATTTTGAGAATAAAGATGGTAAACCTTATTTCCTAATAAACAATATTTAGCAATTGATTATACCTTATTCTGCAACTGATTATATTTTATTCTGCTTCCACATAAGATATGTACTCTGGGAGCAATGGGGTCTTATTTTTTTAACACATGTTTTGGGAGTTCTCAGCAATTAGTCAACTGTGGAAACATGTAATATCAGTCCTTGCCAACTATGGACTTACCACTCTGTCCAGCTTTACTACTTCTAGGTGACAATACTCATATCAGTTTTAACACACAACAAAGGCAAATTTATCATGCTGGCTCTGACTGCAAGTAAAAAAATCTATACCTGAGATCTGGGATGCGTTTAAAAAATATATGGATATCCTGGTTTGGGAAAGACCTACTGCTAAGAACAAGGAGTAAAGGACTGTAACTATTGAATATGCATTTTGTTGTTCATCTATGAGTATATGTGTTTATGTACTGTATATATATATACATTCAGTTTGTTCAGTTGTTTTTCAGACCAAAAATCTGAATGGGGAAGAAATGTGATCTAAGTGACTTTGACCGTGGAATGATTGTTGGTGCCAGACGGGGTGGTGTGAGTATCTCAGAAACTGCTGATCTCATGGCACAACAGTCTCTAGGCGGCAGTGTAGTGTAATGGTTAAGGAACTGGACTTGTAACTCAGAGGTTGCTGGTTCAATTCCCAGGTGGATCACTGCCATTGTACCCTTGAGCAAGGTACTTAACCTGAATTGCTTCAGTAAAATATCCAGCTGTATAAATGGATTGTATACAATCAAATGACAATGTTTAAAGAGTTGTAAGCATATGTTTTATATAGTATGTGTTATATGTTACATGTTTTATATAGTATATTTCAAGTATATTGAATAAAGTACTTCATGTTTAGAAATGTGAGGATTTACCAAGGTCACTTACAGGTCAGACAGAAATACATGGTTTGATTCTTATTTCTATATAAAACATATGCTTACTCTTTAAACATTGTCATTTGAAATTTCCCTCACACAACTGCGTGATGTTATCATATCCACATGGACCAGAATCTCCGAGGAATGTTTCCAGCACCTTGTTGAATCCATGCCACAAAGAATTCAGGCTGTTCTGGGGGCAAAGGGTCATTATAACACATATACAGTACATATTATTTTCTCATATTATTTGTTTCAATCTCTGTCTCACACAGCTATTTTGTGCCGAATATGTTATTGGTGGTTTGCAAGGCCAGCGGAACCACGGGACGCAGTCGGGACTAAGAGGATTTTTTTTTTTCCACTTGGAAAATGTCAACTGAGCCGACTGTCAGTGCGCATATCACTGTCACTGGCAAACGGTGCGCGTCTTCTGAATGCTCGCCTAGTTGACAGTGGCATGAGACCACTGCACGAGACCCGCGAAAATATCAGAATGTTAAATAAAAGTTCCCGCGGTACTGGCCATCCTCTCAGTCAAGGGAGCACTCGCAAACATGTTGCGCTATTTGAAGAGGATAAACACAGCAGAAGAAGATGGAGGATAAACACAGCAGAAGAAGATGGAGAACAGACACAGACTGACCAACAGGGAACTGCATCCAACCCTAGTACAACCCCTGAGTCTAAGGTAAGGACACATTTAAATCACAAAGGTGTAATGTTAGTCTATTGGAACTGTATACAGTAGTCAGCTGCTAGCTAGATAGCGGGCTGCTTGCTAGCTAATGTTAGCCCTGTGTGTGTGTGGCGTGTGTGAAAAAACGGTGTTAGCGCTAACTCGCGAGCACCCACAATAATTAGCAAGGCAACCAGCGAAGTGTAAGCTACATTTAGGCTATTTCAGTATATTATTTTTGTTAATTACACTAATTGGTTGATTCCGTGATGTTTTGGTTCATATTAGTTAAATTTTAGATTCACGCCATGGCCGGCAAATGCTTCACCACTGCTGTAGGCTGCACGGCATTCAAAGCATTCAAAACTGCATGCACTGTATCAGTTCGCCAGTTGTCTCAATTCAAGCACAAGACAGATACATTGTGTATACCATTTTGCAACAAAATAGCTACTACCATTGCAGGACGAGTTGATTGGCCTAACGTTACATTTATCGAAACAAAAGCGGAGAAATCCGTCAGGCTACTGACGCCACACTTCACTGCGCTACACGGTTGCTAGGGCCGCATTGACTGGCGGTGTCACACCAATTGTTGTCCGGGTGCCAATATGAGTTTAGCTAGTTTTACAGCTGAGCAAGCAATTGGTATTCATAGCTAGCCACCTTCTAGCTAGCCAGCTAGCTAGTTTTACAGCTGAGCAAGCAATTGGTATTCATAGCTAGCCACCTTCTAGCTAGCCAGCTAGCTAGTTTTACAGCTGAGCAAGCAATTGGTATTCTAGCTAGCCAGCTAGCTAGTTTTACAGCTGAGCAAGCAATTGGTATTCTAGCTAGCCACCTTCTAGCTAGCCAGCTAGTTTTTACAACAGAACAAGCAATTGTTATTTGTAGCTAGCCACCTTCCATACATTATATTCGTAGCTAGCCAGCTAACTTAACTGTACAGCTGAACAGACAATGCATATTGTTATATTCGTAGCTAGCTGGCTATATAATTATATATTATATTTCATATATTATGTTCGTAGCAAGGCAGCTAATTTAGCTGTACAGCTTATTCGTAGCTAAATGACGTTACCCGGACACATTCTTCTGGGTTTTCTCACTCAGGAATGTGAGCTTGTCATGTTGGCATAGCAACTACAGTCCAAAATTCCGATGACATCACCCGATTACATCACCCCAGACTGATATTCACCTGGATTACATCACCCCGGGCTCATATTGGCACCCGGACAACAATTGGTGTGACAGCGGCAATCTGCCAGCCCGTTCATTTGTTCAGTCCACCACAGAGGTATTTTACAAGCGTCTTTGAACACACACAATAAACACTGATAATGCGAACCTGCGTTTCGGAGAAATTAAAGGTTTTTGTCTGACACAACGTTAGTATGAGTTACAACTTGGCATAATGTTACACAGCAGTAATAGCTAACAGTTGAGCAGTTGATTTGATTGTGAGTGTTGAAAATTTTCAGTTTGTAATAAATATGGCTGAATGAACACACTCATATTCCTTACAGTATTCATGAAATTCGACACTTTGACTCCCTTAGATATGTCAGATGATTTCTGTACTTTTCACTACATGTTTTATTAATTCATAAACTATCCTATCAGTCCTTAAAATAATAGAGTTGCAAATATCCATAATAATCTACAAGACATCATTAACACTAACTATATATATATATATATAAATAATCATAATGATTCTTGTGAAATCTTTCCACCTGGGAGCCTTTTGACTAAATCAATTTATTTTCTCTTTCTCTACAGAAACAAAATTTCTTCTAGAATGGAATGTTGTTACCTGTTGATCTAATGTGCCTATTGTTAAAAGAAATAATTATTTAAAATAAAAATACAATTATTTATTTCCTAATCATTTGAATGGTGTTTTTTATGGCAATAACAACTATAGATGACAAAACCAAAATAAAGAAACAACATTCTTGATTTTTGGGACAGTTTACATTCACTTTGGGACGGTTAAAATTGTATTTTGGGACGGTTCCGGGACTGTGGTGAAAAAAGTTCGTCTGGAGCCCTGGAGTGCCCAGAGACTTAAACAAGCAAATGTACTCCATCAGTGGGGTTTGACAATTCCCTTTATACACCTCTGACCAGCCTGGACAGCACCCCATCTGTTGATTGGATTAGTGGAATAGTGGGTGTCCCCCACTGTGAGGGTATGTTGGATCCAATTGTCGTAAAACCTCTGAAGACTGTTTCTCTCCAGGCCAGCCATCTGTGGGGAAATTGGTTCTCAGGATGTTATCAGATTTCGATGTCTGTAAAACCTTTGAAGACTGATTCCCCCAGGTTAGCCACCTGTTGGACAACTGGTTCTCCAGATAATAGAACTACAATGCAGGTGAGGAATGGGCAGGGTCAAGAACTCACAGCCAGCTCCTTCCATCCCTATACGTGTGATATACTGTGTGCATGCAATTATGATTCATTTGGAAAGTGCTTAGGGTGCAGGGATTATACAAGTTTACGGATAAGTAAATAGGAAAGAACAAGAACCAAATTATGAGGTAGTTTGGTGTCTTATAATATGTTTGTGACTGTTGGAAATTATATTAAACATGCCATTATAAGAAATATCAAGATGATAAGATGTTATGCATTGAATTGTGAAAGATATTATAACATACCAGTAAATTACTGTAAACAATATAACCAATATAAGTGAATGTATACACTATAGCAGGGCTACTGTGACACACACACACACACACACACACACACACACACACACACACACACACACACACACACACACACATATATATTATTTTTCTCTCTGTAATCTCACACAGTCACTTTGTAATAAACACATAATCAGCTGAGACCACCATGGTTGAAAGAATAGACGGATTAGGGTCAAGAATGATAAATCATGGTGGCGGCACCAAAAGATAGGGGTTTTAGGGAGTTTCTGAGGTGAATGACACATATGTCAACTGTCAACCAATGATATTGAAGTAAACAGGACTTATTTTTCTATGTTTAAAGGCCAAACCAATAATATTGAAGTAAACGGGACTTAGGACTTATTTTTCTAAAACAATTGTGGCCTGAGACACCCGTTGGGAGGTGGTTCGGGGGGAGTTGTGCTTGTTTTAGAATTGTATTGGAGGATCGGGGGAGTTGTGCCTGGGTTAGAATGGTATAAAGGATGTCACAGAAATTGAGTAATTCAGACTCTGCGCAGAGACATCTCGGCTTTATTATTAATTGTTGAAAATGAAGTGTATTATTCTGGAAGATTTCCGCCTCAATCCTATTTATTGAAAACTTTTAAAAAATTCTGCGCAATAACTTTGAAGTAAATTGTCGATTTCTTCAACCACGACATGACCTTCAGTTCACCACTTCAAAATATATATACTTTTTCAGAATACAAAACTCATCAATGACAGAAATGTCTCATTCAAGCAAATAGTTTCGAGATGTTAGAGTTTAACCAGATGAAGCAGTAACTAGTGTTGTCAGCCAAAAAAAAGTAAAGCAAGTGTTTGCTAATGACATTTTCACAATTAGAAATAAAAAGGTAGGTTCAACGTTTGACGGGAATCGTATTTCCTCCACAGATAAAATCAATGACTGTGATGGACCAGGACCTGGGTGCATGGAATGTGATCATGTGATCTAGCACAAAAAACCCATGACAAAAAGCCCCTACAATTTCAGAGCTGGTGCAGCCGTGTTTGCAGCTGTATTTCTGATCAAACGCTTAATGAGGTCTAAACTATTATTTAGCCAAGAATAACTGTCAAAGTATATTAAAAAAATAATGAGGGAGTGGTAGCAGCTGTGTTCTGCACTCTGAGCCACCCCAAGATAAATGGGTTCCTCGAACGAGCTAAATGAAATTCCCCCAATCAGAGAGAGGGGGTGTGCCTTGGCCGGCTTGAACGAAGGCAGGGGCAAAGGGTCACTAGAGCCAGCTGTGGGTGCTCAAGATAGTACAGTATAGCTACCTTCAAAACCCACCTCTTCAGACTCCACTACCCCTGATCTCTGTCCATCTAGCTTAATTGTCTTCACCACTGTCTACTTGTTCAACACTATACTCTATTAAAAAATTTTTTTTAAAATTAAAAATTAAAATGTAAAATACCTTTTCCTTCCCGGTGTTACAGGTATGGTACGCAGATGCCTGCAATTATGTCTATTGCTGTATTCCTGCACTGATCTTGTGCGCTAACTGTGATTGTTCCTACCATGTATTGATGCACATCTTGTAAGTCGCTCTGGATAAGAGCGTCTGCTAAATGCTTAAAATGTAAAATGTAAATGATATGGGGTGTCTGCACAGGTGTATGACACTTCTGTAAGTTGGTTGTTAGAATTTACTGTTAAAGCTGAAACTAGGTAGAGAATGGAAACTTGCATTTACTCACACACATACACTAGAAAGTAGTGTCTGTATAATCACACGCACTCACACACATACACTGGAAAGTGATGTTTATAATCACACGCAGCACGGTCACAGCATGAAGAGATATTTAATATCCCCATAATGTGTTTAAAATGGCTTGGTGTGGAATAGTGTAATAGTATGTAATAAACTATTATTTTTATGTGTATAAAGACAGCGGAACCACAATTATAAAAAGATGGTTGAGGCACTTGACAACGCCGCTTTGATGGTCAACTGAGCATGTGGCAAACGTCACTGCCTCAACAAACGCCATGTTGATGGTCAACTGAGCACGTGGCAAACGTCACTACCCCCAGGGGGGGGTTGAAAGAAATGACCATTTAAGGGTGAACCACCATTATTTCCAAGTGATTAGTGATAAGTCAGCATAAATAAAGACCAATTGAAATTGACCAGAAAAAAACAATGAGGTAGCTGTTATGTAACTAAGAGGTATATAAGGTATTGTAAAACAAAGGAACTTTGGAGCAACTTGCAAGATGCTCTCGGCTTTGTGATTTCATCTGAAATAAAGTCTAATAACTTTGAAAATCTTCTGCCTCAAACCTCTTCTCTGCTTTTCGGAAAAATTGAGCAAAACGGGACTTTTAAAATAATTTGACTTCTGAATAACTGAACAAAGAGGACTTAGAAAATAATTTGAAAAGCTTGAGACTCTAATTTTCCACAACATAACTTGGCGACCACAAAGGGACTCGACAAAGGTCCAGCCACCTGGGGCTCCTGGGATTGGCGCTCTAGCGCTCCCTGACGGAGGTGGGGAGATGCGGACACACCCTAGGCTGGCCAGCCAACACTAAAAAAAAGAAGGACAAAAAAGGGGCTGTTGTCTGTACTCTGCCGGCCTTTGCTGGAGGTGTTACCCCGCATTCTAACAGGGGGCGATACTAGGCGAATAAATCGCCCAGTGGGCGTTCACCACGCTTGACTGGCTTCCTCAAAAATGCTTCCGACGTGCTTACAAATTTTTTGCATGGTAAACGAATAGTTCATCATAGATTTTGAGAATCTTTATTATAAATATTAGTTGGCTAGCAGTATTGTTTCCTTCAATTATGAACCGCAAACTCAAACTCAGAAGGCTTTTTGCAATTACGGCCATTTACTTGCGCTGGAAATAGCTCGCAATTTCTCTCCGGTACGTTTTCCAAACGTTTTTCCAAACGTACCCATGCGATAAAAAATAGCCTTTTAACCAACACAAACATTAAATAAGATGTATGTAGGCCATATAAGTTTAGCTAGCTATAAATATTTATGCTTTTAGGATTAAATAAAGTATGAGGTGTTAGCGTGTAAAAAGGAGGTATCTGTGAGGAATCAAAATACTTAGACCGAATTATCATTAACTCAGAATTTATTAGAGACAAGTAGAAAATAACCAGGAACAGAAGAAAACCAAGCAAATCTCTCAACAAATTTGCCAAGTCGTCTCCCGGGAAGCGCTTCTGCCCGGGAGCCCTCAAACTTCGTCTTTTTTCCCCTCAAGTCCTTGCTGATTGGCTGAACACTTTTCCCAGGTCCTCCAATCAGCAGGCCAGTTACGTCTTCGTGACTTCCTATCGGTTCAGACTGTCCAATAATACACTAGCTACGTTATCGTCCTCGTGGCTTCCTGTTTCTGTTCTGCTGCCGCTCCATTGTGGTCAGGACGAAAGCAGATGTTTCCTGTGGCTTTGCCCGTGGTGCTGGAAAGGCAGTTGTTCAGCTAGAGCAGGGGTGTCCAATCTTATCCGAGAAGGGCCGGTGTGGGTGCAGGCTTTTGTTCTAGCCCAGAACTAAAAAGCCTGATTCAACTAATCCACCAATCGTGGTCTTCAATCGAGACCTTCATTAGTCGAATCAGGTGTGTTAGTACTGGGCTACAACAAAAGCCTGCACCCACACTGGCCCTTCTTGGATAAGATTGGACATCCCTGAGCTAGAGGCTAGACCCTTTATTTGTGGTGTATAGACAGGTCAGCTAATTTACACTTCTAGGCAGTTAGGCTCTGGGTCAGAAGATAACATTTAGATATATATATTGCATAGACAGGTCAGCAGATTTATACTCTAGGCACTTAAGACTCTGGGTGTGAAGGTAAGGTTTGTATAAATTCCCACAGAGGGTACTGCAGACCACTGTTAACAGTTTCTCCTCACTCATGTTGAAGTGTCAGAACTAGGAACAAAATTTCGGTGTTGTGTTGGTTTCCGCGTGGAAGGTAAAAAGAGCAAGACATGGGCGATGTCGCCCGAAAGTTCAGAATTTTCAACTTTTCTGTGTCGCCGCCACGCCCACGAATCGGCCAATCGGTCAGGCGGCGGAAGTCCCCGGAAGTCGCCCACTCTCATAGAGAATCAATGCATTTCCGGCAGCTCGTCGGAGCTGCATTTCCAAGGGTCCGACGAAGGACAGTGATGGGAGGGATAAGAATAAAAGGGTGTGGGAGTCGGGTGCATATGTATGCACGGAGTGCAGGGTTCACGCTGGATGCAGGATTTGCGTTGTATTTATTGGGTGTAGGGTTATACACCTGGATGCAGGATTTTACGTTGTATTTATACATAAGTGTACACGGTAGATAAATAGCCAAGAGTGGGAGAATTGGGGTAAGGTGTTTTCAGATACTCCACCACAGGCTACCAGATATTTTGTGCATTGTACTCGAGCAGGAAAAAAGACAATAATTGAATACTCAAAAAAGCGAGTGGCAAAAATGGCAAGAAAACAGAAAAATTGGAAGCAAAAAAAAAAAAAAAGGCCAACGGGTATTTGAATTAGAGGTTACTAAAGTGGGGTTAGGAATTTTAAAAGAAAATACAGAAAGATACGGTGATTAAATATATTGGAAAATTATGAGAAGAGCCTGTGAAAGAGGAGCAAAGGATATTATGGCATCTCCTGTCGCAGAGCTAGGGAAATAATATTTCCGAAAAAAAAGAATCCAGTTAAATGGCCAAGGAAGGGAACATTTGATTTAACAGTGTGCAAAGAAATGGAGAGGGAAATTTAAAAAGCATGCGGATAAGAGAAGGAATAGGTCAGAAAACAATATAAGGAAAAATATTATCATATGTGTTTGTGAACAATTGCGTCTGGGATTTTCCTGGGGAGAATTTACAAAAGAAACTAAAAGTGGTGGAGTGTATATTCTGAGTATGAGTGAATACAAAAATGAATGTGAGATGAATGCAATTGCGCCTGAGTATCAGTGAATAAAAAATGAATGTGAGATGAATGCAATTGCGAATGAGTAAGAGTGAATAAAAAGTGTGCGTAAGGATTGAAGGCAACGGCCCGAGAGAAAAATAATAATAATAAAAAATAAAAAACCTGCAGTGTTATTTTTATTTTTTCATTTGAGTGGCAGGATGGGCAACAAAGGGAGCAAGGCGTCGTGTCTCCCTGATCCGCTGTCTGGACCGGTGAAGGTGATGTACGATAAATGAGGAATGATGGCTTTAGAGCAAGTGCCCTTATGGCACAGAAGGATCTAAGTGTGTTTCCCTACTAATGGTACATTGAACACAGAAAAAACGTAGTCGTTGCAGGAGAATGTGGAAAGCATGAAGTAAAGTAAGAGATGAGGAAGTGATTGATTGGGATGTTGTTAGAAAGTGTGAGAGAGAAAGACAGAGAAGCAGAGAGAAGAAGCGAATGTGGGAATAAAGCAGATAGAAACTATTAGATGAACTTGATCCCCCCTTATCCTGCGCCCAGGAGGGTGCCGCCTGCAGCGATAGACGGAGACGAAGAACAGCTGTCTGCAGCCCTCTAGCGTGCCTCCAGGCCTTCTATGCGCAGGTGTCCATGGACCCATCTCAGCCTGGTACAGACTCTTAACTCTTATGCATTCAATATTCCTCATACAAAATGATTAAAATAATAAAAACAGAACACAAGAGTTTACAGGGCTCATAAATGCAAGCTTCTCTGGGCTTTTTCTCTCCCACACTGCATATCAAACGGAAAGGTTTGAAAGGTTTCTACACCACATCCGCTTCAAGTGGGCGCTAACAGCTGTTCTAAGAATGCAAATGAGGCACTTCCTTTACATGGAAAATGACTTGTGTTCGACCCACCTCTGATAGGAAGTGTCACCAGGGCGAAAACATCTTAGTATTGAGTTGAACCTTTTTTGGTCGCATAAATTGCATCAGAACGGTCATGGAACTTTTGCGATTGGCCTAACTGGCAAACAGCCTGTCTACATTGCGCTCGGGCTGGGCATGAGTTTAAGAATAATACCCATGCAGGACTCTGCTGTCTACTCCCCCTTGTGACAGGACGAGCGAAGGCTGAGAGAAATGAGAACCGAGAGCTGTTCAGATCAATCAGGCTGATAATTTAGATCAGGGCCAGCTCAAGGCACAGGCAATACAGGCAGCTGCCTGGGGCGCCATGTCGGCTAGGGACGCCAGGTCGCCCTCACAAAAAAAGAAAAATCGCTGGTGGCTGGTGTGCGCCCTCTCCTTTCCTCCCAACGAACAAATAAACAAAAATAAATATACTTTGCACCCCTGTTCTGTTCCTCACACAATGTTTAATCTGGCCTGCACTTTGACTAGGGGTGCAACGGATCAGAAAACTCACGGTTCGGATCGTATCACGGTTTTGAGTCACGGATCGGATCATTTTTCGGATCAGCAAAAAAAAAGGGAGACAAATATAACTTTGATTTCCATTTATTCTGTAAAACACTTAAAGCCGTGAACATTTTTGCCCATTTACCGCTTTTTAAAACGTTAGGTTAGTAAGCTACCGTTAGCTAACTAGCGTCTATGCAGTTATCTTAGTCCTTAAGTAGCCCAGTACTAGCTAGTTGGCTAACTGATGTTTTCCAGAGTCTGAGTTGTAGGGTAAATAAGCCAGCGGTTAGTAAGCTCGCTAGCTATCGCTAACATTTCTTATATGGAGTTAGCTAATGGTAGCATAGACCTAGTCTTGGCTAGCTAGCTAGCGTGTATCCGCTTTGGTATGTAGCTAGCCAATTCAGAAAACGTTCATGTTATGGATTGCTCAATTGAGCTAGCTATTGAACTTGAAAACTGCCATAATCTGTTCTACAAACTGTAGAAACATTTAGTTGGTTGACACCATGAGCTGGGTCGATAGCTCGTTTGAAACACTTCACTTATCTTCCCTCTGCAAACAGCTTGGAAACGCATTAGCGAGCCTGGTTAACTAACGTTAACCATCTAGCTAATCATTCAGCATAGCTAACTCTGACCTAGTATGTTTTCTTCTAGCTATGTTTAGCCAGCTAGTTAACCTCGAGAACCCGTTATCACTGCTTACACAGTAATGTAGACATCCAATCTTGGTTTCCTAAGCTAGCTAACAATTGTGAGCTAGTTAATAACAACTGTCAAGTGTCACTGATCTGTGTGACGACTAACTTAACATAACCATTCTTCAATTGCTCGGGCGTTTAACAACAATCAACAACCAGCAAGCAAGGCTGCTAAATATTTTGTAGCGAGGAAGCCAAAGTAGAAATCGCTGGCTAGCTAACATTGCGCATATACTGTATACTAAGAGATTATTAAACTAAATTAGCTAAGAGTTGGCTAGGGTCACTGCATGCAAATGCCTAACGTTACTACTTTTTTGAACAGCTGACCACGAATGTCTAGAGTGTTTTAAATGTATCTAATGTTGGATAGATTAGGCTACAGGTAACCAACCAATATCATTTAAAGGGAAGCCAAAGTGCTCCCATACATGCGATTTAAATGATGCGGGAGGCTTTTCAAGTTCCTCCGCTCCTCCGCTAGCCATGACTTGTCTGATTTTTGCAACACAATAATTAGTCCAGGCATTTTGTGAGAAAAAGGGGGTGAACCTTGAAAAAATTGCAACAGAAAATCTGACAAATGGTTATTACTCATAAAAGTCTCCTCTATAACATATAAAAAGTCTTAAGAGTTCCAAGTGGTGGAAAGTATTTTTCTAAGGTGTTTCTTAACCATACCCTGGTACCACTTTTTTTCTCCCTAAAATAATATTTTAGAATAGCCTCAGACTCATGCTCCTTCCAGTGCAATCCAATGTTTTATTTAGACCAAAGTTTCCATTGATTAACATACATTTAAAACAAAATTATTTAAATATCACTTAATATAGCACTTTTATATAACTTTCAAAAGATTTGTGACTGCCAAATTGGCACTAATCAACATAAATGTGGGCACTGATGAATATAAACTTAAACATGTTAACTTTTAAGAAAACTTAAACATTGCTGGTCATCATCAGTGTAAGTTGCCTGGCTCATCTTCATCATCTTCATTGTCATTACATGCAGCCTGACATGAATTTGCACACCCTGATCCTTTACAGTTGCTACATGCAACAGAGCACTCTATGTCATGCTTCTTGCATGTGCACCTCAGGCTGCTGCAGTCTGTCTTGCAGGTGCATCTGATGACCCGTAGGAGTTCCAGTGGAGCTGGTGGTAAGTCAGTCTGGACAGGGACAAGCCCCCCATCACTCTCTTTCCATCCCCATTCTTGTGGCAGG
Organism: Aldrovandia affinis; assembly: GCA_029706075.1. Lineage (NCBI taxonomy): Eukaryota > Metazoa > Chordata > Actinopteri > Notacanthiformes > Halosauridae > Aldrovandia > Aldrovandia affinis. Next base: position 203,496 of record JAINUG010000359.1, on the reverse strand, counting down.
AGTTCATCTACGGTTCCCTTCCACTGTTGCACCTGGTAGTACACACAAAGACTGTGGTACTTGGCTGCTGCTGACGTAGGTGGCAGACTCTGTGGCTGTACATGAGAAGTGCTAGTAGCCACCTTCTCACAAAAGCGATTGTGTCGTAGTGAGTCGAGTCCCTCCCCAGGCTTCCCATTGTACAGGCACAGCAAAGCATTCTCTCCTGCTGATACAACCTCTGCTGTGGAAGCTGACTGTGTGTCAAACACTGTAGCTTGCTCATGGAATTCACTGCTGGTTGTGAATTTCTTGAGGGGAGCTCCTTTCCCAATGCCATAAAGGCGGGAGGTAGTGTCACACCCGGCTATTGCATGGATGAAGAGGATGTGAGTGCACACACTGGGACCCAGCTGCTGCTTGACAGCCTTGATGTTCCAGACACGTGGCTTCTTTGTGCTCTTCTTCGGCTCAGGTGTGAAGAAGAGGTTGTGTGACTTGAGGTTGGCGTGGTAGATGAGGAGTATGAGCAGATCTGTATCATCATCAATGAGCACAGTGTTTGTTGTGGTGGCAGACTCCACTGCTTTTTGCACTATTAGGAGATCAGCATCACCTGGGGCATGGTACGTTTGACAGTTCTTCTTCTGTAGGTGACCACTGAGCATGTTGATGAACTGCTGCTTGTTTGTGTTATTTGCAAGGAACTCGTCTTTATTCATTGTAACAGGCATGTACTCGTCCATGGTTACCGTTGCTCCAACCCTCCCACCTGCTCGCCTGCGGTGTGTCATGTCTTTGGTGGATGTACCCTGATAACCGTCGAACACAACAACTGCCTCTCCATACTTCCTTGTGACATACTCGCTGTAGAGCTTGCAGATGTCCTTGTATGTGGATCCACGTGTCCATGGGATGCGCTGAACAAGTGCTCCACCATCCAGAACATACTGAACATGGCCTGGTGTATGGAGCGCCCAGATGGCATCTGCTAGCACTGGCTTCTGTGGCTGTCGAAGCAGCAAGGAGATGTCAAACAGTGCTGAAGGATGACTACACAGCTCATACTTGAACACTGATGCCAGGTCTTGTGAAGCTTTTGCAGCAATTGTGAGTCGCTGGAAAAGTAGTTGAGGATCCATCTGCACTGCTTCGCCATCAATCTTCACAGAGGATTTCGTACTCATGGTGATTGCCTGGTCCCTCTTCTTGAATGTGTACTCAGCAGTAGTCTGTCCATCCATGCTGACCAAGATTGTGTTTCCAACCGCCTTTGCCTTATCAACATTCACAGAAGGGTGCGCATAGACCCCAGTCGAGATACTGCGCAAGCTTGGATCCGAGCAGAAGGGATGTCTTTCTTGGAGATAGTTCAGAACTGTGAGTGTGTCCTTCATGTCACGTGCTTGTCTTGCATCTGTCATGTCCTTGTTCTGGTCACCAGTGTTGTGGTTCACCCCTGTCAGCTCTTGCATGGCATTATTGACTTCAGCACAAGCTGGCATGGAGAGCAGCCATTTCAAACGTTGCAGCTCTGTCATCCCTCGCCCTCTCGTGAGGCCACCACTGGTTTTCATACTCCTCATAAGCACCGGCTCGATGACGAGATCTACTGAGAGGCCAGCCCATACGCGATCACTTCGTCTGACCACATGGAATCCCTCTCCAAATCTCTTGTAGACATCTGGATGATCTACCTGGAGCTTGCACATTCGCTGCACATAGATCCGAGCCGATTTTGTGTAGAGATTGTGCCCAGATGCTGCCATGAAAGGAAGCATTTCTGATATTGCCTCAAGGTGCAGTGCCCAATTCCCGATACGTTCAGCTCTCAGAAACTTACGAAGTATGTCTACCATATCCATGTACTGCAACCAGAGGGCAGCAGTCCTGCTAGAGGATTTCAAGGATTCAGTTTTGCGTTTGAGTAGTTCCTTTATTCTGAGCATCACATCAGCATTGCAAGCCTTCTCTGCAGACACTGATCCCTCCATCAACTGTGCATAGAGGACAGCAACTTCATCCAGATCAGAGTTTCCCGTTCCAGCTCCAGCTGGGGTATTTTCCTCTGATGACATCTGTGCATCACACTCTTCTGTCTCTCCAGGCTGCAGAGGGGGAGCCACATCTTCTGCCTCTCCAGGCTGCAGAGGGGGAGTATACTATACCAGATACTGGTACTGAAGCCTTTTCAATCTTTCCACGACGTATGCTGCATGAAGGGCTTGGCCAGCTTCATGGATTTGATATAAAGAAGTAACAACTGCTTATTCCATGACATTCTGTGTATCGAGTACTACAAGCTCCTGATTTGTAGCAAGGAAAGGGTTGCCCAGCTGCTCTACCACCTTGATGAACGATAGTACATCCTTTCGAAACTTTACTTGCAGGCTGTGTCCTTCCTCGTGATGAGTGGTGGATGACGTTGGTGAGTCATTGATGGCCTCAAACTCCTCAACTATCCACGTGCAATCAGGTCCAGTCAGCATAAACAGTGTAAGGGCTTCGGGATTTTCATAGAGTCCAACCGCTCCGCCATGCGCCTGGAGGCTTTTGTTGGACTGTTCATGGGCTTGGTCCTTGGCCATGAGGCTGAACTTTCTAGCTGATTTCTGCACAACAAAATTGCCCTTCATGAATTCAGCATGTACTTGAGGGTGTTTATCGGCTATCTCGACCATGTCACGCACATGGACCGGTAGCCAACGCGCGTAGTTTGTGTGGTCGAGGACGTGAAACCAGCCGCAGAGTTCGTCACATGCTTGCACATATAGTGGGAAGTGCCCCTCCCGCAGGGACCGCACAAAGCGACACATCAGCAACTCCAGCTCGATTAGTCGCGTCCCAATGCCAACATGACAGACTTCTTTCGGTTCGAAAATCAGAGAGAGCCACTGAGCCTGGCGGATCGAGGGTCTCTGCGATCTGGGACGAAGTCCAACATTCTTCAATGCCTCAATGCACCCACTGGCTGCATTCTGCCAAACAAGCCACAGTCGTGGTGTTGGATATGGCAGCAGTTATCCACATGGTGCGCCCCACAACAGCAAAGACATTCAGCGAGTATGTCTTGCTCAACATTATACCATTTCTGGAGGCCCAAATGACCGATAGTACCCAACGCATCGATGCTGTGTGGGATAATTACCCCGAGGAAAATAACCTCAAAGCGCTTAGACAGCAACGACGTGGGAATGGCCCACGGACAAAAGTCGGCGATGGCAGCACTCCAATCCCAGCATGAATGGAACAGCGGCTTCCTAAAAACGAGGAGAACAAAAAGGACCTCTTCTCATTCATCAGCACACAGATCTCCAAGACTGACATGGGCGGAAAGCTCCTTCTGACTACCCACTTCAAGACCGTGCTCTCCAACAAGCATTGTGATCTCACAAAACTTCAGCCGTGCAACCATGGAGGACACCAGGATCCCCCTGCATCTGGCACATGCGGCAGAGCAGGGTCATACAACAGCCTATGTTCGCACAGTAGACAGCGATGTCGTAGTTTTGTCAATCCGGTTTTCAAGATGCTTGGCCTATCGGAGCTCTGGGTAGGTTTTGGTAGTGGTAAAAGTATCGTGACATACCAGTCCATACCATCTACTCTGATCTTGGCCCGTCAAAGTCCTTGGCACTACCCCTCTTCCACAGCCTAACAGGGTGTGACACGAGTTCACAGTTTCTTGGATGTGGCAAGAAGACAGCTTGGACAGCTTGGACAAGCATACCGGACCTCACCGACACACTAGTGGCTCTCACGCATAATCCTGACCTCTTCAGTCTTGAGTCTGTGCATATGCAGCGCATCGAACGCTTCCGTCATACTCATGTACAGCAAGGGGTGTGGTGCAGCTGGTGTGAATGAGGCCAGACATCGCCTCTTCACCACTGGAAGCAGATCGCTGGAAAGCATCCCACCTACCCAAGCCGCACTTTTCCAGCATGTAAAGCGGCGCTATTACAGGCGGTTTCTACTGGAGTCAGGCCACCTCGGTCCAGCAGGAAATTCCTGACTTCAGTGAGTGGGGCTGGCACAAAGATGGCACCGCATGGCAACCACTATGGACCACTCTCAGCGACGCTTCAGCAGCATGTCACATTCTCTTGCACTGCGGCTGCCTCAAGGCATGCACGGGAAGGTGCAAATGCAACCGTACCGGTGTCCGATGCACGGTCCTCTGCAAATGCGAAGGCGGGTGCCTTAATAACGAAGGTGATAGCCAGTAAAACGTATTGCTGGCATCATAGAGCGCAAACCAGAATGTATTAGTAATTATTGGTATGCGTTGCTAAACAGATCCTTGTATTTTATTTTGATCATTTAAATGCACACAGCGGCAGCATTTTGTCACTACAGATATTATCTATATATTATCTGCAGAATTATTCTAATAAAAGTTGTTCCTGAATATAATCTTTACTGATTTGTTTAGTGACCTTGAGGGGTAAACGTCAAATAATGAGATGTCAAACTTGTGCGACATATTCATGTACAGCTTATAATGGGAAAATACATTTTTGGGGGCAGAATCTGGGATGACGGACCAGAAACACTGGATTTGACCCCAAAATGACCTTTATGCTAACTTTGAGGGGTAAACCTGACCTCAAATCATTGAAATAACATCAGAATCAGATTACCCGAACCCAAAAACCCCTAAAAAGTGGTATCATTTATGATTCTAACCCTTTTCGTTTTTTTTGGTGGCGGCCATATTGATTTTGCCAATATGGCGGCCCGTGGCGCCCGTCTTGGCGCCCGGCAAAAATTGATAAAGTATGGTATGGACAACATCTGGGCCAAATTTGGTGCTTTTGGAAGAATCTGAACCAAAATATCCCTACCGCCCCCCACTAGAACCCTTTGTGTGGACGTCAGACAAGAAGACATCCATAAGTCCTTTTTTTAACATGGGCGGCAATGGAAAATTGTGGCATCACCTATTTCAGTATTTTTCAATACTTTCCACCACTTGGATTTCTTAAGACTTTTGATATGTTATAAATAACATATTTATGAGACTAAAACAGTTGAAAGCCTTTCTGTTGCAATTTTTTCAAGGTCATGTCGTATAATGCCTGGACTAAATCTCTGATTGATTCGTTGGGATTCAACATGACGTAAACACACAATGGCTTTTTTGTGCATAATTAACCAATCGTTGCACTTCAGAGCAAAACACAGCATGCACCTGTCTTGTCTATCTCTTCACTGTAACTCTGCATCGAGATTTAGGGAATTGTTACTTTAAAACGTAACAGCGGCAGAAAAACTGTATTTCTCTATGATGGTTCAATTTAGCAATTAATCCGCGGTTCATATGCGTGCCGAACCATGGGGGGTGATCTTGGTACTTTTCATGAGGCTCACACCAGTAGAGTATACATTGAACACAGTTGCATTAATTTGATTAGTTGCATTAGTTTGATTACAGTTGCATTAGTTTTGGAATGATGGGTACTTTCCCAGATCTGGTTTATTTCATGTGCTCAGTTTTGGCCTAATAATAGTCACACTCCTCACACGTAGCCTGGGCACGCATGTCCCACCTTCTACAGGCCGGATCATCACACCCAGCTGTTTCCATCGTTTCATATATTGTCCTGACAAACCCAGGGGGTGACTCATGAGTTTCAGGCCTACTACTAGGCCCAGGCTCATTACATTCAGACCCAAGGTTGTCTGTGGAGGAAATTGGCTCAGGATTATTTTCCAGGAGTTCATCTCGACCGCCTTTTAAGGGGTCAGGGAATAATTTTCCAGTCTCCCACATTGGCTCCAATGGTTTTCTGGTTTTTTGATTCCCTCTGGAAAATGCCAATTGTGAAGCGCTGTGTGACAACCTGTTTGTAAATGGCGCTATACAAAAATAAAGATTGATTGATTATTTCCAACAGTGACGGGGTCAGAGAGGCCCACTACTGATGCAGTCAGGCAGAGAGCCAACATCAGCACGACACAAGATAGATATCAGATCGATGACAGATTTTATATTTGCACAATGACTTTGAAAAGGCACAAACCTTCAGGTGTGCAGGGGAGAAAACAGAGGAAGGGGGAGGAGGAAAAGAGAGCCCAATTAAGAGGTAGTATGCTGTTCCTACTAAAGTGTACTGTACTTCAGCTCAACAGCGAGCTAAACTCCACTCCAAAAATGACAGAGTCGTGTAGTAAGGTTGACCATTTACTGTAGGCTCTTCATTTTGTACATGGACATGGAGTAAAAACTGCAATAAAAATAAATACAACAATATCAAACTGCTGTCCTGTCCTTTTTCATTGTAACTAGCTCGTAAACACAAAACGTTTTCTCTTTAATACAAAATAAGCGTGACATTTATCAAACACTCTTTTAACATTGACTTATTTATATAACGTTAAATTATAAACTCACGGCATTGCCTCCTTGGAGTTTGTAAGTAGATAGAAACGGTAAAAGCTGAACGCTAACAAACATGTGCCGGAATGTCTTCTTCCTTCTAACACAAACTTTCTTTCTAACAAAGGCACTTCCTCTCTAGCGAAAGCACTTCCTCTCATTCCAGGAGAGGGGCGTTTCAAAATAAGAGTCCTTCAGCGAGAAGTGTCTTTCAAAATAAAGGTTACCTTTAAAGAAATGCCTGAAACGTAACAAATCACAACTGAAATGCTTTAAAGCAGGGGTGTCAAACTCATTCCATCGTGGGCCGAGTGTATGCAGGTTTTTGTTGCAACCAGTGCACTACACCAGGTGATTTCACTAATTAGCTTCCTTCTTCAACCAAGGAGGGAACTAATTGAAATCACCTGGTGTTGTGCACTGGTTGCAACAAAAACCTGCATACACTCGGCCCACGATGGAATGAGTTTGACACCCCTGCTTTAAAGTCAACACAGGTAGGCTATGTCATCAAAATGCCGTTTTGTTGTGTTTCTGTGTTATTGTAGGAGGCTAGGGAGCTAACTAGCTAAGTAATAAACAAGCTAATGCTAGCTAGATAATGCGATGCTAAGAGCTACTGCTAGACTCATACAGATTGAAGGATGAATGCATGCTGATGCTGAGTTACCCAACCCTCATGTTTTGGCTTGAAGCTTATTAGTACCCACCTGTAGTTATTCCCAAAACTAGGCTACTACACCTGAATTGCAGAGTTGCAAAACCCTCATGCTTGCCTTGAGTCTCAAGCTTTATTATTAGGTTACCAAAATTAGTAGTAGGCACCAAAATGTGTAGAGCCGGCCCTGGTTTAGATCATTATTGTACATTTTGTGGCGTGTGTGTGAGATAAACTATAGGCAAGATTGCTTGAATCACCCGAATACATTCTTAAATATTAATTAATTTGTTGAGACCAGATCAAAGTCAGACGTTAAAAACGTACTTTAATTACAGCGTGTATGTGTCCAACTCTTTTTGTTGTATATTATGCAATCAATTTCAGCAAAAGAAAGTTAACATTTTCCATAGCTGGGCGAGTAAGGAAACAAACTACCAGTCGAGCACGAGCCACGATGCGTTTCCTTTAGGACTACAGTATCCAGAATGCTGACGCACAATGTGTCATACATGTGCGACATCGTGGAGAAACGATAGTCGTTTGATGGAACCAAATCAGTTATCATTTTGATATGAATTTAATGATGCACGCACTATGGTTGTTTTTATTTGATTGATAGGAATTTCATAACAAACTAGTTTATTTCTACCTCCAACATGTCCTGGAGTCGCAGCTGTTACCAGTGAAACCGTCTACAACAGCAGCTGGACTGTTTACGCGACTCACTGAGTCAGTTATATGCAGTCTACTAATAACTAGCTTGCTAACTAATTTAGGTAGTTAGTTGGAGAATCCCTGCAGCTCAAAATAGCATTACGACGAAGAAAGACATGGCCTTATATTCGCTTTTGGACCTGTAAGTAACGTTAGCTCTCTTGTAACTGATGTTAGCTAGAAATATACACTTCGTTGATAAAAACTGAGACGAATACTGTGGCGAAACCAAAAAGTTATCCGATTAGCTAAATGACTAAAGTTAAAATTGGTGCTTGGTAATCAGTCAGGTTGATATCATAACGTGGACTGGTAGCTATAGATCATTTTGCACCAAATATAATTTTATTACCATATTATCATACATTAAGCATCTTAAGATAACAATAACTGGGTTTGCAGATCAATATTGCAGCTAGTACTTAGCTGTGCTAATGTTAGAATAATGAACTTAGTTACTTATGCATTAATATTCACATTTACAGGGGATAAGAGGGGGTAAGATTTACTATTTGCTAGTTGGAACGTTTTCTTTTCCGATTACATATGACACTGCCACGCCCACTACCTCACACGTTTTCGCTACCAGTTTATTTAAGAAAATCTTTCTGCTCGGAAGGTTAGGGTCTATTTATCAATACACAGACAAATAGCGTCAAGCCAACAAACACAATTGTTTTAAATTATTTTAAAATGTACTTGAGTAATACTGAAAAGCTATTTTAAATCATTTATCTATCAACAGGAGCTTGAACTGCCTGGCAAAATATGTCGACCACTACCACAGAGACATTAAGGCTTTGCCGCTGGGCATTAAGGACAAACTGGTGCAGATAATGACCTCGCGAGGAACGGTCACCGACTTCAACATCGGTCAGGTAATTTTCGATCTCAGTACCTGATGCTGTTAGCTTTGACGGGGGCGCGCTGAGGCATATGCACATCGTACTTAATATACTGTACATTTATATGGGGGGGAACGGCTGAGAGCATGTTCTGGTATACACCTACCAGCTGTAAATAATCATTAAGCTCCTGCCAGTGGCGTGTGAAGACTGAACAAATGTCGGCGTAGTGACTGAAAGCGGCACGAGGACAACGAGCCTGGGGCTGTATGAACCTTGGTCACGGGGAAGGGGGAAATCAGAGACACCAAGTTAACGCTGTTACTCTGAAGCTGCTGCACGTACCCGGGGGGCGGGGCAGTTTAAACACTGGAGCCAAGGAATGAAAAGGAAAACCAGAGGAAATGAGGGCCATGCAAAAGGAGAGTGTGGGAGGGGCGGGGAGCATCTCTGCTTGGATGTCCACCCTCCACCTGAAGCTGAACCTGGGGAAGACCAAGCTGTTCTTCCTCCCAGAGAATAGCTCCCCGATGATTGATGCCTCAGTCACCATGGAAGGCTCTATAGCAGGGGTACTCAAACTTTTTTATTAACCCCCTGAGGTCCGTGCTTAGCTCAGAGAAGCTTTGTGATTTTGCTGTGGTCTGATATTTGTCTCAATTTCATCAACTTAACACACACTTACTCCAAAGTGTTTGATATTTTTATTTGAAGGACAATCACAGCTACATTTATATGCCATCAATAGTTTGGTCAGTATCATATGCAGCTTGTAAATAGATCTACAAACACACAAGTTATAAAGAGTACATTTTTCTGCCGTCACAAAAGTTGTGAAAGCACACACTAAACTATAGTGACAAATTGTTTTGCCAATATGCGTTTGTTCATCAAGGTCTTGGTTATGTAAGGATGTCAAAATAGTTTAGCACATCTGAGATCTAAATAGCTAAAAACCTAAAAAAAAGCTGTTTTTATCAGAACTGGTCAAATTTATTTCAGGCTGTGGGAGGGCTATATGCTAATTTCCTAAATATTCATGATCCACACCTGAGGGTTGTCCACACCTGTAAGATCTGTCAGATGGGCCATCTCTCTCTCAAAGGCCATCAGACAAAGACAAAAGCCATCAGAGTAAGCAATAGTCAGTGAGCCATGCAGAAGACAGGAAAAAAAATAAGTTTTTCATTTTGGAAGATTTATTGAAAACATCACACAAACTATATACAAAAAAATCCAAATTAAAACATGGTGAGACAATCTGTTCTTTCACAGTCTTTGGTACCACTTCTCAAAACAGTTTCTGGTCAACTGTAGACACAAGGGAACATCACAAACCTTGCACTCCCATGGAGTGCACTGTTGTTTCCCCGACATCTTGCAGAGTACGCATTTCTTGCGACCAACAGAAGCCAGTTTGCCAACATCCAGAGTCTGATGGCAGTGGGCACAGGCACATGATCAAAAGTAGCCAGTTTTCTGGGTTTAAGATATTTATTTATCTTTAAATGTCTGTATGAAAACGAAAGCAAAATCCGTGTCTGCGGAGACACGGAAAGACATAAACAAAACAAAACAAAATAACCAATGATCAGGAACAAACAAGTAAAACAGTAAATCCAAAACGTATCCAAAAACTCGGAATAAACGAAACACTGGGAATCTAAACAACAATAAGCACACGAACAAACAAGTTCTCGAGAGGCAAGAAACATTCATCACAATCGGTACTATCAAGCTAAGCTAGATAATGTCCAAGCGCCGGAACAGAGAATGCCAGCTGGTTATATATCCTCCCGTTAATTATTCGCAGCAGTTCGCAATGACTCTGATTGTTTCCGTATAGCGACACAAGACGGAATTCATATATTTTCACGAGTATTTGAAAACATGGGGAATAAAATAAATATCAGCATACACAGTCTGTTGCTGGCAGATCGCAACCGTAAACACAGACAAGATGCTACATAATGTCGGGACATTGTAGCCTATGTGTTGTTTACACCTGCGATTTCACACATCGCTGGAAAATCCAGATTCACACCAATATGTGGAACTAAACATGGTGAGTATTGGTGGGGAACATTTGCTGCACTAACTGTCTTTGTCCAGAAGGTCACAGGGTCACAGACCACTCCATTCAGAGCAACATTCTCCTGGAGATCAATCAACTCAGTTTTCCATGGAAAGATGCTCTGTGCCTCTCTTGAGAATTAATGCACATTTCTCACCAGAAATGGAGATCCAATGCAGAGCAGGACTTGCTTACCCAGACTGAAATTATCAGAATGATCTCTGAAATTCTCAGTCAGCCTCTCCAGGTATGCCACATGATTGTGATGGTGATTGCCATTGGTTTGCTCCAATAGATTTGGAAAGTGGCGATGTGCTTCTGTTATGTCACTCTTGAAGACCTCCAACTTCCTTTAGAAAGCACGTACTGCTGACATAAGGTCACACACTGTGTTGCCTTTGCCTTGGAATTTGAGATTGAGCTCATTTAGATGAGATGTTACATCCACCATATAGGCCACAAGCTCCATATTTTCATTGTACAGAAAATCAAGGTACGGTTTGGCTTTGGCATTTTTCTGCTCAGACAAAAACATTTGCAGCTCTTTCCTGACAGCCCAAAATCTCTCCAGGACCCTTCCCATACTCAGCCACCTCACATTGTTATGAAGGAGCAAGTCATCAAAAGTAGCATTGACCTGGTAACAGAGGGCGAGAAAGACCATCAGAAAGAGAGAGTGAGACACACACACACACACACAGAGAAAGAAATGGGGGTTGGGGGAGAATTACAATTCTATATAAAAGCAATTAATTATTTGCATTATAAAGAATCACTATACCTGGGCATTGGAGGAAAGAGATTAAATCAAGGAGCAGAGTAAAAAAAGAAGCTGAGAAAAATCAAGACTCAGTCTGTTTAATATAAATGACTAACCAGTATACCAGGTCTTAAGAAATTAAATAGAAATGGCAACCAAGAGTAATACTACGCTCACCTCTGTCAGAAATGTGTATAATAGGCGATGATGAAGTGCTGAGGAGGCTGTCAGGTAGTTCACAAGCCTCATAATTGTTTCCATGACTTCTGAGTACTCTTTTCCAAGACTGGCACACAGCAGTGATTGGTGAACGATGCAGTGGTATGACAGTAGATCTGGGTGGTGCTCTTTCAGGCACTGAATAACACCCCTCTCTCTCCCAGTCATGGCTAGGGCTCCATCAGTTGCAATGGACACCACAGTCTTGAGGTAAATTTCCCTTTCATTCAGCATCTGCATGATGGCTTCATAAATCTCCTCTCCCCTAGTGTGGCTGTGGAGGGTTTTTAAGGCCTAATATATCTTCACAAAATTACCCCCTTGCCTCAATGTAATATCTGAGAAAGAAACTAAGCTGGGCATTGTCAGTGGTGTCAGTTGACTCATCCACAGCCAGTGAAATGCACTGTGCATTTTTAATATCATCACTTAGCTGCTTCACTAGGTCTTCAGCAAGTAATTCAGTTCTCCTGGTCGCAGTGGAGTTTGATAAAGGTATTTGCTTAATCTTCTCAGACATCTCTTGTTTCTCCTTACCCTCCAATATAGCCTCAACTACCTCAACCAAACACTGCTGCATCAGAAAAGGGCATTTTGTGTCTCAGTGCAAATCTAGCACATCAGTTCGGTGCTGTAATGTGGGAGAATGAACGCATATTTCTCTGTCCATACCTCTTTGAATCCTCAGTTCTCTTGGTCAACTTTCCATTTCTTTGCAAGCTTTGAGAACAACAGCATGTGCAATAACGTTCGTAGGTCACTGACAACTCGTTGTCATAGCAATGACATTCCATTTAATGTGATTGGAGCAGAGTGAATGCACACACAGAAACAGAGGCACTGACAACAGGCGCGCACATACACAAGCGGATTTGTGAAAGTCAACGATGTTTAATGCTTTGATATTTTTACATTTACATTTTTGGCCTTTAGCAGATGCTCTTATCCAGAGCGACTTACAAGACACTGTGTATTTATACGTGGTAAGATCAAGCATTGACTGCCAAAAGCGAAACCAAGCAAGCCGTGATTGAGATCACAGTGCCGTCTTTGCGATAACAGTATATAAAGCATGAGATGTATCAAGTTTGGCAACAAAAAGATTTGGAAATCGCAAAGACGGCACTGTGATCTCATTCATGGCTTGTTTGGTTTCGTTTTGGCAGGAATTACAATTATCGGTTTTTGCATATGAGCTCTTAAAATATTCCTACCTAATGTCTAATTTGACACTGGGTCCGGATTGATTTGGAGTTAGACCTTAGTCCTTAGTCCAGAGTTCCTCACCCAAGAGGCCATACAACTCCTGGTCCAGGTTTTGGTAATCTCATGTCTGGACTACGGTTGTTCCTTACTGGCAGGCAGGACTGGATTAAATGGATGGACTACACCATTATTTTCAGGATTTTGAGTAGGCTCAAAAACTCAGCCTTAATTTCCTTGGCCTTGGAGTCCACAAATCTTTGGAAAATCAAAAACTGGGTCTTATCAGTACAGTCAGTGCTTTCACCACACACCACATGCAGGAAAGGGGCCTCCCCTGCGCTAGTTAGGCTGGCAGCTCCCCTATCTTTTCTGTGTTTCTACCTACAGTGCTAGCACTGCTGTGGAGCCTGTTGAACGGAGAAGATCTTGGGTCAATTTGTTTTTGCTATTTCTTTGAAAGTGTCACCTGCTGTAATCGGTAGTTTTGCTTTGGCAAGTCCGAATCCTAACGTGAGGTCATTTTCATCTTAAACTTTCTCCCGACTGACGAAGCTAGTCATCAGCTTAACTTGCAAACAGTTCCTTCTCAGCAGAAAACACACTATCCGCTTTTGCTCTTTTCTTGCACCACTTCTCACTGTGGTCTCTCGCTGCCATTGACTTTAGTTGTTTCATTGTCTTACCACACCTCATACATTCCATTAACCCATTGTCTCTCAAAAAAGTATTTCTCCCATGAAAAATTAAAAGTGCATTTCGCCATTTTTGGGGAATGAAATGTAGGCTACTAGTTAGCTGTCTTGTTTGACCTGTGACAGTAACGTTAGCCTACAAGAATGCGTGCAATTGCGTGCAACGTATTGAGGGAGAACCTGAGCTCAGTCTGGGCCAGATAGACCGAGAGATCCCACCACACTGGATACTTCTTCAAACAGAACAATCTTCAGAGTTTGATGCAATAAGGTTTATTGTATATAATGCAAGGTTACATTACATGCTGGTTCGCGAAACAGCAACTAACTCGTCCCTTGAGACTTCTTTTATCCCATTCTAAAACCCCTCATGTGGAGCCTAAAGTCATTTCCACACCCATTTTGACTTGACTCCCCCCATGGTCTCATCCCCCTTAACTCGACTCCTCCCCATATTTTTCATAGCATGTTCTCAATACTCCATTGTTTTCCTTCTGCTCTTATCTGTTTACATTTTATGTTCTCATCAATACATTTTTTATGTTTCCATGTCTTTTCACCATTGTTTCTTCCCCAGCCTCAATCTATTTATGTTTTTATGTTCTCCCCCCTGTTTTCCACCATTATTTATCTGCCCTTCACTCTTCAATATAAAAAATAAACAGTCACTTACGCTGACCTACCTGCATACTACATATATAAAACATGCATTAAATCAAATGGTTATACCAGTAATTCAACAAGATACACCATTAGATAATGTCTACTCACTAGAATACATCATTAAACAATGTTTAAGGACAGAGTAGGGACAGACCACAGACTTGGGGTTGTTCTGGTAGCTCCTAAGCTTGCCGTGTGTGTGCGCCCCCCAGGCAAATTTTGCCTAGGCCTTCACACAAACATGTTGTAAACATATCATGAATACACCATTGTACACAAACTCTTAATGGTAATAACATGTCGTGAGAGCATGGATGCACCATTGACTACAAACTCTTAATGTTTACCCTTCCAAAATAGCTTGTATGTGATGTAGCGCAACCAAGGGTGTGTGGTTTCCACTCCGCCAATAATTGAGAACTTAATCAATATACAATGATAAAAATGGAGACAGTTCAAAATCAAAACAGATTTATTAATTACAGCGGATAATTCCGCGGTCGGAAACGCCGCTCCCGTGTAGGGATATTCGGCTTGCAAGCAATGTCACTGAAAGTTCAACAATGTCCACAAACGTTCGCTCTCGTTGTTGTTCTTTCGGTGATCCAATTCCGTTGTCGTTGTTTGTTCCGGGGTAAATCCTTCGTCGTCGTCGCCGTCAATCGGTTATCGTTTATCCAAAAAAGAATCAGTCCGATTGCCACAAAATAATAATCACAAACACAACTTTCTCTCTATCTCTCTATCTCTCTATCTCTCTAACTCTCACCCACCCAATCTCGTACCTACTCCCAACAATGCACCTGAGGGAGAGCGCACCTTTTAATCGTTCTTAATTTGTGTTTATGTCCTTCAGCTGGTTCCCAATTCTGCGCGGGGGTGGAGCCAGCTGGTGGAGAGGTCCCCTTCCCTCCACAATGACGCTACAGTGTATTATGAGGGCACTCTCCCCTTGTTTACTCTTCCGCAGTATTTTAATGTGCAAGTCATCCCGACTCGATAATGTGATGAGGTTGAGGATAGAACCTGTTGCGCAGTGGACAAATTGATTTTATACAATTTCTGAAAATATTAGATTGTGAATATTTAGACAAAAAAGCATTTTAATGTATATTTTTTCATATTGTCCTCAATTCCTCAATCAAAAGTAATTTTTTCCTCAATCAAAAATAATTTTGCCATGGGCATTAAAATGTCAAATGAGCATGAAGGTTGAGGGGCCAGCACTGAGCCAGCCTGGGGGGATGGGTGGGGGAAGGATACCGGGAGCAAAAGACCATACATTTCAAGGATAAACAATTTGTGACAAAAGATAAAAAATAAGCAACAGGGCGATGGCCCTTCCTCTTTACAGACAAACCATCGGATGCATTGAATTAAGTGTTTATAGCCAAGTGCTTAGTTCCAACATCTGCCCCCTTTCTATGGAGAAAAAAAAAACTTTAAAAAAAAAACACAAAACAAAAATACATGTAAAAAGAACATTGAAGGGTTCTTATTAAACACGGTTTGCCTGTATAACTGATTCAAATATGGTTATGCAAGTTTGGAAGGCAAGCGAAGGAGAAGCCAGCCCTAATTGCAGGGCACTTTGAGATATAAATGCCTCTGTCTTGGTTCTCAGTATCACCCCCCCACCGAGCACAGGAGGGAGTCACTGAAACCATTTGAAGGAAGCCAGTGTGCACAGTCAAAGTTGCCGGCAGAGGCCTCCCGCGTGGTCCAGTGGTTACAACGTCCGACACTGGCCACGGAGACCGGGGTTCAATTTCCCGTCTCTCCAGAGTCGGCTCTGGCCGGGAGTCCACCCCGGGGAGGGAAGCCGACATGATGTTCGCTGCGCATAAGAGTGGCCCTGTAGTACCGGGTTACGGTTGACGGCTTGGCGAGTGCCGTCTCGGAGGAGGCGTTACTTTGCCTCGTCACTACCGGTCGCAGAACTACGGCAGCGAACTCACATTACTAGGGGGGATTGACATAAAATAGCGGGTCTAATTGGCTACCAAATTGGGAGAAAATTGGATAAAATCTGAAACATAAAATAAATAAATAATTTTAAAAAGTTGCCGGCAGAATTAGCGATCTTCACCATTGGTGCTTTTCAGGGGAGCTAGCACCAAGGCCATGCTTCTGTAGCGGTGGAGCGCCGATACGTGCGTTAAGTGAGCGTCCACTCCAGAATTTGTGGCAATAAGCAAATGTGACATCAATAAGAGCATGATTAGTTCCCTTGGCTGGGTTCTCGGGTCTTTAGCTCGGCTAGTTGTGTCTCTTGTTGCGTTGGGATCCTCAGTTCGAAACTCAGCAGCAGACCAACTTAATTACACTTCAACATAAGATTTGTGTAGCGTGTGCAGAATATTTGTGTGTTGTGTATATAAAAATTAAAAAAATGCAGTGCATATAAACTGCACCTACAGCAGATGAGGGAGGGGTATGAGCTCATCGTTTCTGTCAGGAAATGGGGAAGGAAGGAAGGATGGAAGGGACACACGCCTGTGTACGAGCGCATTGTGTTATAAAAAGGAGTAGCAGCTTGTATGCTGCAGTTTAGATATTCAGAACCCATCCACGTGTGTGTTGGACTATTCCGCGCAGAATAAAACTTTGATTAATCACATGTCGACTCCTGCCTGGTTTCACAGAACCTAACAACGTACATGTTTTACATGCGTTTGTGATAGTTGAAGCATTTGGGTGCTCGAGGGATTCTTACGTGTTTGGAAATATGTTCATATTTTCTTTTCTTTCTGTGCTATATTGTCTTCTGGATTTTCTTATGTATCGTTTGGATGTCTTTATCACATGATATCTTGTAAGTCGCTCTGGATAAGACCGTTTGCTAAATGCTTCAAATGTAAAATGTATGATATTTGCTGGAATAGATGTGATCATTGATCCAACCCATGTCTTTTTGTTCCAACTTTAATGCTAGTAGGGGAACTGTGTAATGAGCCAGACAGCTTAGGCTGTGTGGATCACTACCACACAAAGTGCCTGCTCATAGGTGTGAGAGGAGGCATCTGTATTACAGTCAGTTTTGCATCACTGCTAGGATGGTGGATGCCAAAAAATACTGTTCTTCAATTAAACTTAGAATATCTTGCATGCTTTAAGTAGGTATGTTTCTTGTTGGGCAAGTGAGAATGTAATAATTTCCTGAATCCAATAGCCTTAGCGGTCAAATGCCCTTGTTTAAGGTTCAGCACTCTGAATACCGAACACAAGTGGTATGACCTGTTACAACCACTCACTTAACCTACATTTAAAATATACTTATTTGATTTAATTTAATGATTATTGACAGAGGATGTTAATAGTCGATACCGCAATCATGTGACAAGGCCAATTGTGACACAGACCTCCGCTTTTCTCTGGTGCAGCCTGGAAAATGTCAATTCCAAACTGGGAAGCCTCAAGAACCATTACTTACTTTGGATTGAAATGTTTGATTGACAATATCAATTGAACATCTAAATACAAGTAAGTAGAGTTGTAAGTACGGTTGAGATCTGGTCACTGAGACGACCATGGCATATAGTTTACATCAGGTTTTTTTTTGCTCATAAAACCATTAATTGACCACTTATTCCCTCTGGATGGGGGCATTGTGGAAGAGACCACTAGGATTAAGGTGATCACTCATTTCCTCAAGTGTTTCCTTTATTTTGGCAGTTACCTATACATGCAGAGAATGTTTTTGGCTCTGGAGCTCAGGGTGCCAAGCTCATGAGCTAATAGATAAGTCATTCACTCCCACACAGCCGTTACAGAGACACGACTGTGTGGGAGTGAATGGCTTATCTATTAGCTCATGGGAATTCAAGTTTGTTTCTAACCGTTTTTTAACTCTCATGCAAATACTAGTGGCTGAGTAAACTGTAATGTAAAGTAAGCTGCTCCAGATAAAAGCTGAATAGTTTTAAGTTTAAGTGTATTAGTTTTAGAATTGACTGTATTAGCCCACAATGGGATGCTGTGCACTTTGAGCCCTTGTGTACCCAAAGGAATTTTTTAGTTCATTGATAGCTTAGCTACGCAATTCCTGATGTGTGTTCTGTTCTGATCAAACATATTTTCGATGCCGTCAGATGAGCTTATATAAACAGAGGATCAGGTTTGTGTAAATTTAACTTTGAACGTAAGATGATCTTTGAGTCAATATTTTAGCAAATTACAGTGTAATGGAGTCAATGTAATGGAAATGTGGACTGAAGTTGGACTGAATGCGGTTGGCTTCTCTGTTTTCCCTGGAGCACTTTGTAATAAAAGGCATGGTGTGATATCAGTCACCGCAAAGTACGCCCTGTCAGCCGACAACTTCACAAAGCAGAGGGCTGCATCACGATTGGCTTCTTCGCATGGTAGCAATTGAGTGGGCTAAACCACTACTATTTACAAACCTGTCTGACCTCAATGAGACATCCTGGTTAAACAAAGGATAGTTACATAATCTAAGCCTGATGTATCCACTTACTTAAGGGAAACGCTTAAGCCAAGGCTAACAGGTGAGCGTTGCGGAAGGAGGTGAGAATCGTGCCGAAGGGAGACGTGCTGATTGGGCCCTTGCCGTGTTCTGCTTTCAGCTGTTGCATGCTGGGATACGTGTGCTGGTTCTACAGAACTGCGTGGTGTCGGACTCCGCCCTGCTACAGATCCGCTGCCCGCAGCTGAGGACAATTATCATGATGGGCTGCCAAGCCATCACCTCTGAAGGTACAGCTCACCTGTCAGCTGACACCTCACCAGGCAGCTACGCCTTCATTCGGAAATAACATCAGTGTTCCCATAACATAGATATGCGTCCAGGGCCATGCCATCCCTTGGCGCCTCTCCAGGGCATGGCACAAGACAGAACAGAACAGGGAGTATATGTATATTGATGTGTTGCTTGTGTAGGATTAATGTGTGTGCATGTGAAGGGAGTATGTATATTTTGACGTGTGGCTTGTGTGGAATTATAAAGTGTGATTATATCTGGTGAAGGTGTCAGTGTGCAGATTATATCTGGTGAAGGGAGTATGTAAGGTGTCAGTGTGCAGGATTGACATGTGCGCATATGTCTGATTCGTTTGGAATGTGCAGAAATGATATACAAGTGAACAGAACAGAGGAACAGACTGTACAAGTACAGGGAAGAATCCAAATCAACTGGGTAGTTGGTGTCCCATTATGTGTGTGTGATCTCACATTATATATATTATACTGTTTGTGCTTTCCAGCTCTACCGCATCACATAGGTCTTAAGATTCTCTTAAGATCTACTGTTACCAAACCAGGTGTCACATTCCCGTCTGTAGTGAAGACGATTACCATCTGGACCCCCTGCTCAGACAGCAAGCTAGAAAAAGCAATCATCCTGTTTGTTGTTATTGGCTGGCTCCCATCTGTGGCTGTCTGTGAATGTTGTTATAACTGGTGTCGTGGAAATTCACACATGAATATCACATTCGCTAGTAAGTGAGACAATCAGTCATACCAATGACTTGAACACAATATTTAGATATGAAGGTTTATTAACTGGCCAGGAGCAACTCCTCCTTTTTTGTTTTAATTGTCATATGTTTGTTTTTTAATTTACTTTTGTATGTAAACTTGAAATTGTAATTGTGCTGCTGCCTATCTTGGCCAGGATGCTCTTGTAAAAGAGATTTTTAATCTCAATGAGACTATTCTGGTTAAATAAAGGTTAAATAAAAAAAATAAAAAACGTAGGATTAGCCTGAGCAACGCAAGTCGCTCCCGAACAAAGAATTACAACAGTCTTTATACACAGGCCAAAACAACAGTTGGGCCCGCCCATTCCATGTCTTCGGCAAAAGAACAGAGATGGGTGGCTTGTTATTTCCTGTCTTCTAAACTGCCATCAAGTTGGAGGCAGGTGTCAAAACCGCAACGTCTAGATACTTAGTAAACAAAGGCACACCAGACATATGTCTGGAACGAAGCAAATACCAAGAAAACACAAGTACATGTATCTAGGTCAAAAGGCCTACTTCGGCCTGTGTCATGGCAGAAGGTGTCCGCTTTGCCAAGATGTGTCCGGGTGATGTAATCAGAATTTTGGACTGTAGTTGCTGCGCCAACATGACGAGCTCGCATTCCTGAGTGAGAAAACCCAGAATAATGTGTCCGGGTGTCAGCTGTACAGCTAAGTTAGCTGCCTTGCTGCAAACATTATATGAATTATAAAATATAATTATATTATAATTATATAGCCAGCTAGCTACGAAGATAACAATATGCATTGTCTGTTCAGCTGTACAGTTAAGTTAGCTGGCTAGCTATGAATACAGTGGGGAAAATAAGTATTTCACCCCCTGCTGATTTTGTGAGTTTGCCCCCTTACAAAGAAAGGAACGGTCTATAATTTTCATGGTAGGTTCATCTTAACAGTGAGAGACAGAATATTTTTTAAAAAATCCCAGAAAATTACATTATATGAATTTTAAACATTTATTTGTGTTTTATTGAGGAAAATAAGTATTTCACCCCCTAACAAAACAGCAAGAATTCTGGCTCCCACAGACCGGTTATGTGACCAGGTCTGTGGGATATGTGACCCCAGTAACTGGCCATTGGTTTATGAGCAAAGCACATCCCTGGATTTTGGGCTGACTCATCACACATCAGTGTCAATCTGGTCATAGAACCATAAGGTTATGAGCAGAATCCAGCAGGTGGCGCTGTGTTGGTGCTGATGCAGTCTCACTGAGGAGTCCTGAGTGAAGCTTTTTAATAGGAATTCAAAAGGCTTTGAATGATAAATGTTTAAGAATCTACTCTAAACATACACTTTATCTTGCTATAGAATGTGTTAGAAATATGTTTTATCTTTCATAAAATATAAGTATCTCCCAGAAGAATTCATTAGAATTCTAAGTTTCATTTTCTAATATGTTTAAGACCGAGCATTGCATATGAAGAAAACAGAGGAAGGGGGCCTGTACCTCTCTCAAGCATCCTGTCATAAAATGTGCTGCAGAAGTGTTTTTGCTGATCTACTTGTGTCGCAGAAATTATTATTAGGGGAGAGGTGCTTATGCCTTAAGTTTGAACCAGTGTCTGCAGAAGGCTGTGTGTTGGTGGGCTCCTTTGTTTTCAGGCTTTTGAAAATGTCCGTGTAGGACTGATGGATATATTTTTCTTAAATGCATCTTTGTCTAATCTGCAGGTGTGCTCTTTTTCAGCCGAAAATTATAACAAACTTTGCTTTTGAACAACCCCAGAATCCTGCAGGTGGCGCTGTGTCAGTGCTATTATAGTGTCTCTCCCAGGTGTGAGGGCACTGTGGCCTCCTGCCCTGCAGGTGGCAGTGTTTCAGTACTGATATAGTGTCTCTTTCAGGTGTGAGGGCACTGTGGCCTCCTGCCCTGCAGGTGACACTGTGTCAGTGCTGATATAGTGTCTCTCTCAGGTGTGAGGGCGCTGGCAGACTCCTGTCCCAGTCTACAGACGGTGGATCTGGGCAGGTGTGTGGCATTGACGGACGACGGGGTGCTGGCCTTGGCACACAGTGGCAGCCAGTTGGAGGTCATCTCTCTGAGGGGATGCTCGGCTCTGAGCGACACTGCCCTGCTGGCTCTGGGGCAGAATTGCAGGCTCCTGCACAGCGCCTACTTCTCAGAAACCCACGTAAGTAAAAAAAACACACCTGTAATCCTGTGTAGCGCGCCTACGTCTCCGTCTCTGCCGTTGATCTATACATTTTCCAAAAACGTAGCAAAATGACCTAAGGGCTCGTGAAGGGACATAACACGACAGGGAATCAGTAATATATAAAGGTGCTAGACCGTTTAAGGCTTTATATACAAGTAAAAGAACTTTAAAATCAATCCTAAAAGATACAGGGAGCAAGTGCAGCGTAGCTAAAACAGGGGTAATATGTTCTCTTTTCCTTGTTTTCATTAAAAGTCTAGCCGCAGAGTTCTGAATTAGCTGTAATTTTTCAATTGACTTTTTTGGAAGACCAGTAAAAAGAGCATTACAGTAATCCAGCCTACTTTAAATAAAAGCATGGATTAACTTCTCAGCATCCTGTTGAGTTAGAAACGATCGTACTTTGGCTATATTTCTTAAATGGAAGAATTATGTTTTGATCACTTTATTTATGTGGATTTTAAAACTTAAATCAGAATCTAAAATTAAAAAATCTGTTTTATTCTGATAAACCAAGTTTCCTAACCTATTGTAACCTAAGGAATTTCTGTCTTACCTTAGTTTAATTTAAAAAAAGCATCCATCCATTTTAGCTTTATAAGGGTTTGGCCAACTAGGCTAGAAAATATTTCTGTCTATTCCATTGATTAATTGCGGACAGACAGGTAGTCAGGGAGTATAAGGCATTAACCTCGTTTGGCTCAACAGAAATATATAATTGCGTGATCGTCAGTGCTCTGATGATACACTGCCCGTCCCAAAAAATAGTCACACCTTTTAGCTTTGGGGCCAACTAATTTCTGTCTTACCTTCGTTTAATTTAAAAAAAGCATTGCTCATCCATTGATTAATTGCGGACAGACAGGTAGTCAGGGAGTATAAGGCATTAACCTCGTTTGGCTCAACAGAAATATATAATTGCGTGTCGTCAGCATAGCTATGAAAATTAACATTGTGGTCTCTGATGATACACTGCCCGTCCCAAAAAATAGTCACACACTAATATTTCGTTGGACCGCCTTTAGCTTTGATTACGGCACGCATTTGCTGTGGCATCGTTTCGATAAGCTTCTGCAATGTCTCTCTCTAGGTCGTCCTCAGACGAGCTTCCATCGGCGTCTCCAATCTTCTCGGTTCTCCATACACCCGGCCAGCTCCGAAGAGCTTTCAGCTCCCACATCTGTCACAACATTTATTTCCGTCCAGAGTTGCATTCATTTTTCGTCAAGATCTTGTATTGATGATGGGAGAGTCGGCCCGCTGCGCAAAGTCTTCTCCAGCACATCCCAAAGATTCTCAATGGGGTTAAGGGCTGGTCTGTGGTGGCCAATCCATGTGTGAAAATGATGTCTCATGCTCCCTGAACCACTCTTTCACAATTTGAGCCCGATGAATCGTGGCATTGTCATCTTGGAATATGCCTGTGCCATCAGGGAAGAAAAAAATCCATTGATGGAAAAACCTGGTCATTCAGTATATTCAGGTAGTCAGCTGACCTCATTCTTTGGGCACATAACGTTGGTGAACCTAGACCTGACCAACTGCAGCAACCCCAGATCATAACACTGCCCCCACAGGTTTGTACGGTAGGCACTAGGCATGATGGGTGCATCACTTCATCCGCCTCTCTTCTTACCCTGATGCGCCCATCACTCTGGAACAGGGTAAATCTGGACTCATCAGACCACATGACCTTCTTCCATTGCTCCAGAGTCCAATCTTTATGCTCCCTAGCAAATTGAAGCCTTTTTTTCCCGATTAGCCTCACTGACAAGTGGTTTTCTTAAGGCTACACAGCTGTTTAGTCCCAATCCCTTGAGTTCCCTTCGCATTGTGCGTGTGGAAATGCTCTTACTATCACTATTAAACATAGCCGTGAGTTCTACTGTTGATTTTTTACGATATGATTTCACCAAACGTTTAAGTGATCGCCGATCACGATCATTCAAGATTTCTTTTTGACCACATTTCTTCCTCGAAGATGATGGTTCACCGCTATCCTTCCAGGTTTTAATAATGCGTTGGACAGTTCTTAACCCAATGTTAGTAGTTTCAGCAATCTCCTTAGTTGTTTTCTTTGCTTGATGCAGGCCAATAATTTGACCCTTCTGAAACAGATTAACATCTTTTACACGACCACAAATATGTCTTCCGACATGGTTGTTTAAGAAATGAGAAGCTACTCACTGCATCAGCTAGGGTTAAATAACTTGTTGCCAGCTAAGACATATTAATCACTGCAGTAATTATCCAATGGAAGGCTCTTACCTATTTGCTTAGTTAAATCCAGGTGGTGACTTTTTTTTTGGCCAGGCAGTGTATTACCTAGTGGTAACATATACAACGAAAAGAGAAGAGGACCAAGACAGCTTCCTTGCGCAACACCAAAATATACGTCATATTTCTTGGACATGTGATCTCCAAGGCTAATAAGAAATTGTCTCTCTGTAATGTATGTTCGGAACCAGTTAAGAACACATTCAGGGAGGCCAACCCAGTTTTCTAGTCGATTTATTAGAATGCTGTGGTCAATTGTGTCAAATGCAGCACTCAGATCTAAAAGAATAAGCACTGAGACCTTATTTGCAGAAACACTGAGTCTAAGATCGTTGACTATTTTAGTTAGAGCGGTCTCTGTATTATGATTAGATTTAAAACCTGACTGGAACTTTTCTGGAATACTGTTTTCATTTTAAAAATGGTTTCATTGATTAAAAACTACTTTTTCTAGTATCTTGCTCATGAAGGGTAATAGGGATATAGGCCTGTAATTACTTAGTACACTATGGTCAAAATTAGGTTTCTTCAATAGCGGTTTCACCACAGCAGTTTTAAATGCGTTTGGAAAATTCCAGTCTCAAGGGATGTGTTAATTATTTTTAAAACAGATGTGGAAATACTTATCTCTCTCATCTCATCTCATCTCATCTTCAGCCGCTTATTCCTAGTTAGGGTCGCGGGGGGGCTGGAGCCTATCCCAGCATGCATTGGGGCGAGAAGCAGGAATACACCCTGGACAGGTCGCCAATCCATCGCAGGGCACTACATACACCATTCACTCACACACTCATACCTACGGGCAATTTAGACTCTCCAATTAGCCTAACGTGCATGTCTTTGGACTGTGGGAAGAAACCGGAGTACCCGGAGGAAACCCACGCGGACACGGGGAGAACATGCAAACTCTACACAGAAAGGCCCCCGGCCTGGATTCGAACCCGAGACCTTGCTGTGAGGCGACAGTGCTATCCACTGCACCACCTCCTTGTGGAAATACTATAAAAACATTTTTTTTTAATGTAGTCGAGACGGGATTGAGACAGCAAGTTGAGGATTTACTCTGTCTTGCAATCTTACAGAGTTCTGTATCAGAGATGTTACTAAAGTTCTTCATAATTGCTGGCTTGTTACAGGGTAAATCATAAGGGTGCTTCTGGGAATACCAGCTCTAATGGTTGTTATTTTGTTGTTAAGAAATTGAGCAAATTCATCACATTTTGAGTCAGAAGCCAGACTAAGAATTTCAGAAGTTGATGTGGGGTTTAATAGTCAGTCAATAGTTGAGAATAGTACCCTAGAGTTGCTGCCATTCTCAGCAATTATCTTTGAAAAATGGGTTCTTCTCGCAGTGGATATAGCTTTATTATAGATAGAGATGCATTCCTTCAATATGCTACGGTGAATCTCATTA
Organism: Aldrovandia affinis; assembly: GCA_029706075.1. Classification (NCBI taxonomy): domain Eukaryota; kingdom Metazoa; phylum Chordata; class Actinopteri; order Notacanthiformes; family Halosauridae; genus Aldrovandia; species Aldrovandia affinis. Next base: position 177,951 of record JAINUG010000359.1, on the reverse strand, counting down.
CATTACATTACATTACAGGCATTTGGCAGACGCTCTTATCCAGAGCGACGTACAACAATCTCTAGTTGAGCTTTTCTCCAAGTCCGTTCTGCTGTTCTACATAATCTCTTAAACTCACGGATAGTGCTATTTATCCATGGTGATATTTTATCAATTGACCTCTTTTTAATCTTAACTGGTGCTACGCTATCTAATGCATTCATTAAATTGCTATTTAAGGTGTCAACCATTTCATTTATCGAGCAGTGTGCATTACATGGTTCAAAGGAGTTTGCAAGTTCAGAAAGATTTTGTTCTGCTGTGGCATCTAAGTACTGTTTTTTAACTGTAACTTCTCTTTTATTACTAGATGTATTTAGTAGGGCAAAAGAACACACAGTAATGATCAGAAATACCAATGTCAGACACTGAGATATTATCAATGCTTATCCCTTGCGATATTACCAGGTCAAGTATATTACCTAGTTGATGAGTAGCTTCAGTGACATGTTGAGTTAATCCAAGGCTATCTAAGAGATTGATAAATTCCATGGCTTTCAAGTCAGTACTATTATTGATAGGAATATTCATATCTCCAATATCAATCATAACTAGTAAGGATAATTGACATAAACATAAATAAGAGAGAAATATTGAAGATTGCTTAGGCGGTCTGTTTAGTGTTAAAATAAGCACATCTGATTTAGCTTTAAGAAAAATAGTCAGGTATTCAAAATTTACCCAAATCAATCTCAGTACAATTAAATTGATTGGAGAATATAGCAGCTATACCACCCCCTCGTTTGTCCTGTCTTACTGATTGAAAAAATATATAGTTAGGAGGACAAGTTTCGATCAGAGTTGCAGCTCCATCACACTTAAGCCAGGTTTCCACAAGGAAAATAAAATGCAAATTCTTTTCAAGGATAAAATCATTGATTAAAAAACTCTTATTTGTGAGAGATCTCACATTTAAAAGTGCCACATTAACATGCATGTCCAACTCTGTATGAATCAAGGGCTTTACTAAGATGTTAACCAAATTACTATGATTGCAACCGGCACTAAGTCTAGGCTTACATTTTCTCTGCACAGTAGTAATAGATGGGATGAAAGACAAAGGTCATGCTATGTTCTGTTTTGGCTGAAGAATCCTGCCTGAGGGAAGGCAGACGTGAGGTTTGCCTATCTTCAGTGGGGGTGGGGGTGGGGGTGGTGCATGGCGCTTGCGCCTCAATAGTGATGTTGATGGTGGGGGTGGAGGAAGAGGTTTGCCGGCCTTGGGTGAGGGCAGTGCCTGGCGTTTACGTGGCAGTAGTGGTGTTGATGGGGGTGGAGGAAGAGGGGATGATGTGGCGGTAGAGTGGGGAGTGCAGGGGATGATGGGGAAGGGAGACAGGTGAGGTGACGGTGATGGGTGTGGAGGAGAAGGGGGGTGATGAGGGGAGGGGTGACATACGAGATGGTGGAGAGGCGGGTGCAGAAGGTGATAATGCCTTGGGAAACGGGGTGGGGAGGGGTTTAGGGCATCTGGCGGGTGTGACGGGGGTATGTTCAGGGGAGAAGGATGGAGGTGAGGGTGAGGGGAGTGATAGTGAGGAGGGCAGCTGAGGCGACAGTGAGTGAGGGAGTGATGTGGAAGGTGGTGAAGCTGAGGGGGATCGCGAAAAGGGGGGGATGGTGAAGGGAGTGATAAAGGAGGTGGTAAGGAGGGCAGCTGAGGCGACGGTGAGTGAGGGCGTGATGTAGAAGGTGGTGGGAATGGTGAAGGGAGTAATGTGGGAGGTGGTGAGGGTGAGGGGGATGGTGAGGGAGGTGATGGATAAGATAAAGGGAGCGGGTGGCAGTAAGAAAGCCATTGCTAAGTTGGCAAAATAAGAAAAAGAGGCTTGCCTGGACCATGAAGCACCGCCAGTGGACTACTGAAGACTGGAAGAAGGTCTTATAGACGGATGAATCAAAAATTGAAATTGAAAGGATGGTTCCTCAGTGTGTGACACAAACTGTCAAACATGGAGGAGGAAGCATGATGGTCTGGGGCTCTTTTGCTGGATCCAGAGTCGGCGACTTGCACAGAGTGACTGTTAATCCACGTTAACCCATTACTTGTTCCTTGAAATGTACTTTTTTTTTTCTTTTTTGGTAACCTAAACTTTTTTTCCCCCCCCACCTCTGGCAGTTTACCGCTTACCTTTGTACCATTTCAGGTTATTCACTGGACTTGAACTGCTTAAATTTCAGTAAAAACTGGAAAATGGGGGTGTTCTAAAACTTTTGACCGGTAGTGTATATATATATACAGTGGGGAAAATAAGTATTTCACCCCCTGCTGATTTTGTGAGTTTGCCCCCTTACAAAGAAAGGAACGGAACGGTCGGTCTATACATTTCATGGTAGGTTCATCTTAACAGTGAGAGACAGAATATTTTTTTTAAATCCCAGAAAATCAAATTATATGAATTTTAAACATTTATTTGTGTTTTATTGAGAAAAATAAGTATTTCACCCCCTAGCAAAACAGCAAGAATTCTGGCTCCCACAGACCGGTTATGTGACCAGGAGGCACACAGATTAGTCCTCTTACTTAATTAGTACTCCTAATTAAGTACTCGTTACCTGTATAAAAGACAACTGTCCACAGAATCAATCAATGAATCAGATTCCAACCTCTCCACAATGGGCAAGACCAAAGAATTGTCTAAGGACATCAGGGACAAAATTGTAGACCTGCACAAGACTGGAATGGGCTACAAGACCATTGGCAAGCAGCTTGGTGAGAAGGAGTCAACTGTTGGTGCGATAATTAGAAAATGGAAGAAACACCAATTGACCATCAATCTCCCTCGGTCTGGGGCTCCACGCAAGATCTCACCTTGTGGAGTGAACCTGATCATGAGAAAGGTGAGGGAACAACCCAGAACTACACGGCTGGAGCTTGTTGATGATCTCAAGGCAGCTGGGACCACAGTCACCAAGATGACCATTGGTAACACACTACGCCGTAATGGATTGAAATCCTGTAGTGCCCGCAAGGTCCCCCTGCTCAAGAAGGCACATGTACAGGCCCGTCTGAAGTTTGCCAATGAGCACCTGGATGATTCAGAGGAGGCTTGGGAGAAAGTGCTGTGGTCAGATGAGACTAAAATCGAGCTCTTTGGCATCAACTCGACTCGCCGTGTTTGGAGGAAGAAAAAAGCTGCCTTGGACCCCAAGAACACCATCCCCACTGTCAAGCATGGCGGTGGAAACATTATGCTTTGGGGCTGTTTCTCTGCTAAGGGCACAGGACGACTTCACCGGATTGAGGGGAGGATGAATGGGGCCATGTACCGGGAAATCTTGGGTGAGAACCTCCTTCCCTCAGCCAGGACACTGAAAATGGATTTCTAAGGATTTGGAGAGGATCTGCAAAGAGGAGTGGGCCAAAATCCCTCCTGGGATCTGCGCAAACTTGGTGACCAACTACAAGAAACATCTGACTGCTGTGCTTGCCAACAAGGGTTTCTCCACCAAGTACTGAGTCATGTTTTGCTAGGGGGTGAAATACTTATTTTCCTCAATAAAACACAAATAAATGTTTAAAATTCATATAATGTAATTTTCTGGGATTTTTTTAAATATTCTGTCTCTCACTGTTAAGATGAACCTACCATGAAAATTATAGACCGTTCCTTTCTTTGTAAGGGGGCAAACTCACAAAATCAGCAGGGGGTGAAATACTTATTTTCCCCACTGTATATATATATTTCTATCCTGGCTTTTTCTAATCCACCCTCGTTCTCCCCTCTTCCCCTCCTGGAGTCATAAATGTCGCCACCTTAGAATGTAGGACGCCAGACATCACGTTTCAAGGGAAACTCCCTTCTCTCCCCCACCTAACAGGGGTTCAAGCTTGGTGCCATGCTGTCATCCACGAGGCGATCAAACGATGAGAAGCTATCTGTTTTGTAACACCTCCTCGGCAGACACCTCCCCTAGCACGCAAATCATCAAACTCCTAAATAAATGTGGACACTATTGTCATACAAGCATCCCAAGAGGCTCTTATCTGATTAGGGGTTGATCCAACCGTAAATAGTTTGAATTCCATTCCTGCACGTCATATAGCATGTTACAGAAAACGAGAGCATTAGTTGATCTGACTGATTGGGATGTCAATATAGGATATTTATGCCTTGCTATTTCTGACATAACATGGCCTTAAGAGAGTAAATCATGTCTAATTAAGAACAATTAACAGCTAGATACAATTCAGAGGTTGCAATTGTGGTTGGAATGAAAACCAGCACACACCGTGGATCCCCCAGGACTGAGGTTGGGATGTCATATATATTGGGATGTCAATATAGGATATTTATGCCTTGCTATTTCTGACATAACATGGCCTTACGAGAGTAAATCATGTCTAATTAAGAACAATTAACAGCTAGATACAATTCAGAGGTTGCAATTGTGGTTGGAATGAAAACCAGCACACACCGTGGATCCCCCAGGACTGAGGTTGGGAGCCACTGGTGTAGAAGATAAGAGACGGCCAAGACGGCGTGTGTGCCTTTGAGCATAACACTTTACCTAACGACTCCTGTACAAATGCGACTGGAAATCCAGCCAGTAGGAGCCCAGCTATAGTGTGAAATGTAATGTGGTGTGAGTTGATCGGGATCAAAACCCTGCTTCCTAGCTGCATGAATGCACAGCAGCGTGAGGTGTGATGTGGCGTGAGTTGATCGAGATCGAAACCCCGTTAGAACCCAGCAAAGATGATGCACTCTTACACTTTTGCTTTTCTGTTTCCTTTCAGGTGACGGATGAGGGTGTTGTTGGGCTAGCTACTGGAGTGTGCTCCAACAGTTTAAAGGTAAAATGGAAGGTGTGTGTGTGATTGTGTATGTATTTATGCGTGGGTGTGTGCGCGTGTGTGTGTATGTATTTGTGTGTGTGTGTGTGTGTGTGTGTGTGTGTGTGTGTGCGCGCTTTGGGGAATCCCAGAATCCCTCCTCCTTGGCCTCCGTATTTTCACTCAAGGTACGGCGATGTCCTTGGGCTGAATCTGGCACCAAGACTTGTCCCTGGACATGTCCCTTCAGCCCAGAACACACCTAATTTCATGAATCCCATCACTAACGCACCTGATTTCATGAATCCCTTCACTAACATACCTGATTTTATGAATCCTGTCACTTAACACCTGATTTCATGAATGAAGTTAGTTGTGATTGGTCAGTTGTGCAATGTCGCCCCATGATTGGTCCGCTGCAGGAGATTGAGATGGCACACTGTCAGTTCCTGACGGACAAGGCCGTGACGGCGGTTGTGACACACTGTCCAAACATCAGGATCTTCAACTTCCACGGCTGCCCACTAATGACAGGTCAGCTTCACCTCATACAGCTGTCGTGGAAAATCAAGCACACTGAGATTCGGACTGTGAGAGTACAAGGTTTAATACATGATATATCATGGGAAACCACACACTCGAACAAACCAAGTGCCCATCTCAAAGGTAGTGAGTAAGTCAGAACCATTTATAGGGTATTTGTTTAGAGTTTAGATAAATGAGATATATCAGCATTAATCTATTAAAAGTCTCTGCAAGAGTAGGGAGAAAGTATAGTGAAAACAGGATATAATATGACATGCACATATTGACCATTAGACCTCCTTCTTTCTCTTCGATGTCAGCAAAAATGTCACTATAACCTCGGACTTATCAACAACACAGAGAATTGTGTAACACAGCGCTAGCTCCAGATAGCTCTTTGATTTGCCTGCCTCTTGGGGACCCCAGAGTTGTAAATTTGATACTTGAAATGCACGAATGACTCTTGTGTATTAACTAGATGTAAAAGACCTGCTTGTGTTGCTGATTGGTTGCTGCATAGTGTTGAGGAGTTGGAGTGGAACTGAAAGTTTGGGTTCCCACCAGATCGTTCCCGGAGGGTGCTGCAGAACTCAATCGGCCCGGATAAGATTCAGCAGGTGTCCTGGACCGTGTACTGAGAGAGCCCAGAAGGTTGGGACTGAACTCTGGTCCGTAACGGGCTCGTGTGCTCCTGCCTTCATAGCGCATGCTGTAGCATTACAACGTTTTTCTGTTTATGTATTTGCACTTCAACCATTCCAAAAGGCCCTGCTAAATGAAACCCCCAACAGTATGTGTGCACCGTCGCCATTCACAAAACTTACAAGTTAGACCACGCCAGAATTCCTCGGTTCTCTCATTAACCCACAGTTCTGTAATCCAGCACCAAGATTGGTGGCTTTCTAAAGCTAACTGAGTAATCAACATATTACAATCTAAATTTTTCATTTAATTATCACAAATTACATGTTTGTTGCAGTGCATAGTCTAGTTAGCAGGTGGAGTGACACACGCCCCAACAAACTATGTAACACCCCGTTACACAAGGATCTTTATTTTCCCCTGTTACACAGTTTTTACACAGGTAAGAAATGTTTTTACAGTTTGCATACCTCTCCTAGATGCACACACACCATCAGAGAGGTCCAAGCACAGGGTCAGCCATAGTACGGCGCCCCTGGAGCAGTTAGGGGTTCAGTGCCTTGCTCAAGGGCACTTCAGCATCCCTCCGGTTTCCAGTTCATTGTTTTTTCGTTGGCCTTCCTGGGATTCTAACCCAACAACCCTCCACTTGCCAGCCTGTGTCACTAACCACTGAGCCACTGCTGCCCCCCTTTTACATTTTTTAAAATAAGGATCTTACATCCATGTCATATAGGTGCCAGTACATAACACTACCTACACTTCTGTTTGCACTGGTTTGTAAAAAAAAACTAAAAAAAAATATTGTCGGCCTGGCACATTAATTTATTTATTTGTAAAATCTGAGATTGCTCTCTGTTTTGTAAAAAGTGGATTTATGTGTGACGTTATATGTAAATAACTTGAATGGTAATAAAGTTGATAATTTATACAGGAGTGACTAATGCAAGTGTCAGCTCTTCTTTGCTGTTCCATGCCTTGGATGGAAAACGCATTGTGGAGTAAGATAAAGGATTAGATCACCGGGGGCCTCCAATAGCGTAGCGATCTAACGCACCAGTATTGGCTGGTCCTTTACAAGTGTGAGCCTATCACGGTCACGGTTTGAAACCCGACTGTACCAGACCGGCCCTAGTGGGGAGTCCCAATCAGGGATGGAGTTTGGCTGTCTGCCCCAGGTGGAGGGGGAGGGAGAGCTGGCACGAGCTCGCCATGGAGCGGTAGAGCAACCTCGTAAACAGGGTTGGGCGAGTTCCGTCTCGGAGGAGGCGAACATTGGCTCAAGATATTAGCTTGCCCCGTGGGGGCGGGCGGGCGAGTTTGTGGGGGAGGGTAAATCGAAAAGAAATAGAGGGTATAATTGGCTACCAAATTGGGAAAAAACCGGGGGGAAAGAATCTGAAATAAAAACAATAAATAAAAAATAAGAGTGCTACCAGTTGCAATTAGGTCCCCTCTGGATGTATTAAATGTCCAGTCTTTGTCAGGTAAAGGTGATTACGTGAGTACACCTTTATAAATAGACCGTAGTTGACACATCCACAACTCCGCCTTTATTAAAATCAAATCTGGTTTACACAGCTCTCCACCTTCTGCTTTCACACACACTGTGTTTTTCTCTCTATCTATCTCTCTCTCACTCTCCCACATTCTGTTTCCACACAAACACACACTATTTCTCTCTCTCTCCTACCTGCTTCCACACACACTGTTTCTCTCTCTCTCTCTCTCCTTCTCTGGCTGCAGAAACCCAGAGTGCTGGTTGAGATGCAATTATATCTCTATATATTTGCTGCAATTGTGCACAGTGCCCTCCACAATTATTCACACCCTTGATAAAGATTTTTTTTTTTAACCAATACTGGTAATGAGCTATGTTGTATGCTCAAAAAATTTGTATTGTTTTATACTTATACAATTTATTCTGATATATATATATATATATATATACAGAAATATCTTGCTATTATAATATACAGCATATTTTGTCAGAAATGAATGTATAACTTGTCAAATACAATATGTTACAATATGTGTTCTTTTTCTACACTGTATTACATCATGCCAAATATAAGAGCATAACGGATATTTACCTTTTCACCGCCAGATGGAAGCGAAGTACAGGCGGTGTAACGGATTAATTAAATCACATTTTACTGTTTATTGTCGTATTAATAAAGAAACTCATCTACCATATCTAGAAATCTACTTCCCTTCTTTGAGGTTCATTCTTTTAATTCATGCTAAATGTAAAATGTATGACAACATTTTCAAATACTTTTAGTCTAAAAGAAATGACATGCCGAGCCGAACACTAATGATACTGGACATTTAAGGATTACAGAGAGCGTCATTCAAAATCGTTTGCAGATTTTCAGACATATGAGACGAAGTGTAAATAACCGCAATTCTAAAGTCCGTAAGCAATTAGACACGAAAATTGTACAATTACAAGTGACAGTAGGCTACAAGTCTTAACCTACATCCACCGTCAGAATACATAAACGTTAGATAGCGAAAGAGAGGTGGGCTGACTTGTACCTTGCGTCATTTCCTGCCATGAGCTGTCCGGGGTGCTGACGTACAGTCGTTCAAACCGAGGTTTAACCATAATTTACTGTATGTAAACTAAGCCATGAAAATCGTCGAGTAACATACAATACATATGCATCTAACGCCATTAAAAATTAGATCTAAGCCCAAAATTATTTCTACTGTTTATTGCAAAATTACAGCCTAGATACGTATTCGTGTATTCATATATAGCGATGAATTCGTCACTATTTTTATACTACACAATTCAAATATATTACAAACGAAAATTTGAATGTTGCGTCAAATTTTTTGTCTTCGGCTAGCCGGACATATCATTCGGCACAATGAGCCAGCCAGTCGTGTCCTCTTTTGGACGCCAGACTCTCCCCGTCGTAGAGGTCGACCTAACATCACCATTAAATCGTCCATCGAAATGGAGACAGGACTGTGCGGATTGTCTCTTCGCAATGCAATGCTTAACAGGGAATGCTGGATGAAGCTCATCAAGTCATCACAGATGTGAATGAATTAATGAATGAATGCGTCAAATAACAGGCACGCGATTTTCAATCAAAATCTGAAAGGACATTCTGCTGTAGGGCACGGTTCTGTTGTAGTGAACACGTGCCGTGTTGTGTTTGCTGAAACCCAGGACTTTTGATATTGTCAGGCTGCCTTTGGTCGACATTACATTACATTTTAAGCATTTTGCAAACGCTCTTATCCAGAGCGACTTACACAGTTTACATTTCTTTATATACAATCAATTTATACAACTGGATATTTTACTGAAGCAATTCAGGTTAGGTACCTTGTTCAAGGGTACAACAGCAGTGGGAATTGAACCTGCAACCTCTGAGTTACAAGCGCAGCTCCCTAACCATTGGTCTTTTAGATGTACCAGGTAGCCTAATTGAGTATGAAATTGGTGCTGTAGTTTTATTGGAAATCGAATATATGTGCAAAATGAAAAAGCGCTAGTTCTAAGTTGTTTAAATAGCATGCATGCATTTGCTCAAACGGACTTGGTTATTTCTTATGGACACTTACTTTTTAAAATGAGTTACAAAATACATACATAATGCGAATGTATTTTAAATGTATATGCGTTTATAAACATACCAGTATTCATATGGGTTCACTAACTTTGTGTATCAGTCAATTCATGTTGTTATCAATGGTAGGTCTATGCCAGCTTCAACAGTATGTTGTTCCGTCGTATGCTAACCACCAGCGACTTGTGTTTATGCTTTTAATGTTTCCCCTTATTTACCAATGTAATGACACACAGCCTACTTTTGCATTAGAATTCTACCGGGTATATCATGTGCATGCCTGACAAAATAACCTATGTACTGTTTGGATAAACCCTCCGAAAGAATGGTGGTTTTATTCTAACTACGTGATTACGTGGTTGTTGCGAATATCCAGCTCACCCGCCCTCTGTGCTGCTGAAAGCTAGGCAGTGGAAACGCACCACGTTGGAGCCCCAGCCTCGTCAATCCAGATTAATCAACGCACAGAAGAGTCAGCGGCTGGAGATTCCCTCGGAAAATTACTTTGTTTCTGTTGTTGTTTGACAAGGACGCTGCGAGCTCTTTTTTTCCTCCTCCAAATTACCGACGTGTTACTTTTGGCTATAGTGGATTTAAGATTGGTGGATTAGAGCAATACAAGGCTGTAGATTTTGACCCAGAATGAGTGTGAGCATAGCGGGTTCCGGAGCGGCCCCATGCCGGTTCGCTCACTACTTTGTGATCTGCGGCATTGACACTGAAACTGGTCTGGAACCGGACGACTTGGCCGGTAAGATTAATTAGCCTACATGGGTTTCGTTGTCTTCATTGCAACATTGAAAGCGTCTTTTAAAATTTAAAATATCTTCAATATTAGACACTTCAACTTGTTTACATACAGTGGTTTACGAATCGGAGAGGATTTGCGTTAACTATTATTTTTATTTTTTTCAATTGTAGCTACATCTTCGTTTTTATTAGTCTGTTACCAAGCGACGTAGGCTAATGTAGCCAGCTGTGAAATGGAGTCATTAAAATTAAACCGTTGCGATTGCACATGTTTGATGGCAAATCATGGTTTGGATGAATTGTTTACTGTGAATATACTCAATAAATAATGAATTAATGATTTGTGCAAATTCACAAGGGTGCAGAGTTTGCTTTTGACGCATTGGCGATGTTATTGTTTTGGGGGATTGAGGACAGAACACTCCGACGGCAAAATAATCATTCTTCACTCATTTAACAGCTGGATAATGTTTTCGGTTTGACATTGCAATGATCTACAGCCTACCTTATTGAAGTTACTTGTATATGCACACGATATATGTAGTACTTTGCTACAATCATGTGTTTTTAAAGCGACGTTTGTGAATTTCAGGAGGAGCAGCAGAGAGCATAAATACACGTTATGGCAAGTGGCTAAGCTCTCAGGATTCGTCTTCGAATGTCCCGTTGTGTTGATGCACCTGGAGAACCCGACTCGTATTAAGCAATATAACTCGCGGGAAGCCGAACATGTTAGCTACAGATGAGTTATGTTCTTTACCACTGGTCCGGAGCCGAAAACGCTAATATAGTAGCCTACGTTTGTGGTGAACGCAGTTTGGTCCGAAACGGACGTGGCGTCTCACCTCTTTGTCTCTCTAAAACCTTATAATGAACCAGCGAGCACTTGGTATTTGTACTTAACCTCTCGCTTTGATGTTGACAGAAAAATAAGCGGGTCTGTAGCATGTACTGTACACCATACGAGCGAATACATGCACTGGAACGGAATCACCATTGGTTTCTCAGTGAGTCCCAGTAGTTTACATAAAAACACACAAAAACATGCTCAAATTGAAGGGCTTCCATAAACAAATTCATGTGAGCTCTTAATTGCTCACTGAGAATTTGTTGACGGAGGATCGAATGTTGGTATTCTTTAAAAGCCTGCCTGATTTAATGTGCTGCTTTTCGCTTGTTTGAATTGTAAATCTAATGCAGCGTCTTTGTGGCTCGCTGGTTCCTTGACCCACCGTAAAACGTTGTTTGTTTTAGTGGAGGGAAAACTAGCATGGATCTTTGACGGAGGTGGTGTGGGAGGCTGTTCAATATGGATGACAAGCAAATTAAGAAGAAAACACTTCAGTCAAAGATTTTGACAGAGTTCCATTACTGGCAGTCAGGGTTATGATTTGTGGGTGGAGGCAGTGCAGCCTAGTTGTCAGTATTCATGAGTGATTGGATACCAGTGGATTGTAGTTATAGGTTTCAATCCATCTGTAGGCCACGGAGAACCCCACACGTCAGACTCTCTCCTCTCTTCTGAATATGGGGTATCTGTCAATCCTGCCTTCCAGTGTTAGCCTGGCCTGCATGGGTAAAAATTATTATTTGAAGTATTTTTAACCTGTTAGACACAAAAATAAGTGAACATTTATTTTTATTAATGTTCAGCACAGAATTCTTTCTTTTCACATGATTTTATGTTCTGGTTAGTAACATCACCTACCAAAGATTTCTTTTAAAATAAACTCTGTTAGCAGAACAAGAGGCCACAGGTGGAAATGAGTTAAAGGCTAATTCTGCATGGTGGTTTTTCTTTATACAGAGAGTTGTCAATGCCTACAACAGCTTGTCAGGTCAGGTAGTAGAGGCAAAAACACTTGGGCTATTCAAGTCCAGGCCAGATGCAGTACTGGATACTCTTTAGATTAGGATATGTTGAGCCTAGATGGGCTGAATGGCCCTTTCTTGTCATTATGTATTCTTATGTTCTTATGTTTCATTGAATGTTGTGACAGACCTGCACCTTAGTGGCTATGGGCTAACACCTAGCCCCATTGGTCACCAAGGTTACAATAGGGGTATTCATCTGGCTGAAGTGACTGATGGTTTTTTGTTTTGACCTTAAAAATCACCAAATCATCCTTTTCTGGTTGTATCACTAGCGTACCCGGGAGGGAGGGGATAGGGGAGGGGGGTCTACTTAATCTACTGTTAGTCTGCGTGTGTGTAGTGTACCTTCGAAGTAGGTGTACCATCTGTTGTATTTTCTCAGCCACCCTCGTTCCGACCGTATCAACCACTCCTGCTGATACTGTTTGATAAGCCTGGCTGAAGTCCTGAATTACCTGGCTGAACTCCTGAATTACCTGGCTGAACTTGGGCTAGATGCTGTGCACAGCTGTGGGTTAGGTGCTGTGCAGAGCTGCGCAGTGGGTTAGGCAGTGTTTGCCAGGTCGTATACACTGCTGCCAGTTTGAAGTCTCCTGGAGATTCCTGGAATCTGTGTGGGAATTTCATGCTGTGGCATTCTGGGGTTGGTGTCCGTGGGCATTAGAGTGGTGTCTGTGGAGGAATGAGTGGGAGTGCTCCACAAACCTCCTTCAGCTGGGGACAGGTATTAAAAATAAAAACTTTAGGCGAGCACCATATGAGGGAGGTTGTCCAGTTGTCCCGAATGAAGCTGGCCTGTTTACCCAGAACAGAGCAGTTGTCTTTAACAGACACACACATTCCCTGGCGAACGTCCTTACCATGCTCATGAAGGTGTGTTGTGAGGATGTACACTGCCCTATGTGTTTGAGTGGAAATGTTGAGTGTTGTTAGTTACAGTGAGACCAAGGCTTCAACATGATACCATAAACCAGTACAGCCCCTCAACATACTGGACTGAGCTTTGTGAGTGTGTGTGTGTCTGTGTTTATATACAGTGGGGCCTAAAAGTCGAAGTCCACTACCAAGATCTGTTTGTTTTCATCATTCATCAAAAACTAACAGAATTTTTACTCAGGAGAACAATTTGACCTCTAACTACTTCACTAAGCTCTGCTGACAATTACAAACGGCTGCAAAAACATTTGCAAAGGAAGTGTCCTTTTTCAAGATTAAAACACCTGCAGTAACAACGAGAACACATAGAGGACCATATTAATTATGTCAATATACGGTATTAATTGTTACAAGACCAAAACAACTCACACTATGCATTAGGAGTGTCCGTGTATTAAACATGTATTATGAAAAATAAGGTGGAATTGAGGAAATTAAAGGTAAATGGTGTGCAAACAAAATATCTATAGATATCGGTCTCGGCCACGTGGGAGTGGCATGGTTGTCTGTTTTACATGTTGTGGAGGCCTTTGGAGCAATGAGACTTTCCGGGGTAGGTTTGGAAGGGAGCTCCAAAGGCCATAATTGGTTGAATTATTATTTAATTATTTAATTGGTGTTAATCAGTCAATTGATATGGAAGTCAATTGGCTGATTGGGTGTCTGGGTGAGAATGTGAGTTGAGTGATTGTGATTGGGTGATTGCCTCACGAGTCCCACCTGAGCCAGGCAGAAACTAAGCCTATTTAAGAGCAGGTGGGGCGAGTGTGGAGTTAGTCAGTCTTGTCTTGATGTGTGTGTGAGTGCGCGTGCACGTATGGTGTGTAATGTTTGACGTTGAATGTTGGATGTTTAATGTTTGTGGAGTTTTGTGTGCGTTTGTCGAAAGTGACTGAGTAGAGTGCTTCCTGTGTGAGTGGGGAAGAGGGAGAGGGGGTGCACTAAGAGTGTTCACCTCTCTCCCTTGGTGTGATTATGGAGGAGCGAGAGGGTGCCCTGTAAGAGGGTCCGCCTCTCGCCCTCGGTTTTACTAAACGAGAGCTCGCACTCGACAGTGGAGAGTGTTTCTGAGCAACAGCCCAATAACTCACTGAAAGAGTGGAGTGTCTTGGGGCTGGTTGCCAGAACTCTCACTGTGGGGAGTGGCGAGTGTCTCAGTATGAATGGGTGGGAAGCACTTGAAAGGTCACTGGATATGTGTGTGCCTGAGGAGGTTCCAGGGGAACTCCGGAGGAAGAGGCGTGGTGTCCTGTAAGTTATAATTATTTTAGTTTGCTCCACTCCGTGTCTCCTGGCTGCTCTGTTCCCGTTCACGGTTTGTCACGTGGCGTGTGACACCATCCTTTCTCAAACAAACATTTTTTTTTTTTTTTTTTTTTGTATCAGTGTTTTATGACATTCTTGAATAACAAATACCACATAAAGTAAAACATTTGTGTTCCTTTTTGATGAATGATGAAAACAAACAGGTCTTGGACTTTTGGATCCCACTGTAGATATATATATTTGTTTGTGTGCGCGTGTGTGTAAATGCGTGTATGTGTGTGTGTGCATGCACGTGCATGTATGCATGTGTGTGTGTGTGTGTGTGTGTGTGTGTGTGTGTGTGTGTGTATATATGTGTGTGTGTGCGCATGCGTGTGTGTGTGTGTGCACGTGTGTATGTGTGTGTGCACATGCGTGTGCATGTGCACATGCGTGTGCATGTGTGGCCGGGGGGGAGGGAATATTGCATAATTCAGAAACACAACATCAAAACAGAGACTTTGCACCATGCTGTTTATTCAATTATTTGTTTTGTTTCCATCAGCACCATTCTGCTGATGAAGGCAGTATGCTGAAATATTGAATCTTTAGCCTAATCTTTACTGCAAAGCATGAATTCAGATCTTCTATTAATGTACTGTAGCTGTGCGTTTGAATGGGACAAGCTGATGAATGTTTTTCACAGGGTGAACAGTATGGCCCAGCGCACTGGAAAGCTGAGCATGTGTCCGTTCACGTCATGCTATTCTAACATTGGGCCAATTTGTTTCCATAGAAACCATGGTTTAGGAACCACGCAGTTGTTTAGGAAGAAATGGTTTAGAGACTCTACTGTGGTTTTGGATAGAAACCATTTAGAAACATGGTTTAGAAAGCACAGTTTTAGTAGAGGCCATGGAGACACATGGGCTTCCAGTAAGCACACAGCACTGATATGGGTCTCTCTGTTCTCTCTACCGCTATACGCTGCTGAAGATAAACACATTAACAATATCGTATGTCATACACCAACAATCCCACTTGCCAAGGCATTATGTGTGGCAATATGGTTATGAGTAATATTAGCTTGTACATAGCTCGTAGTTTTGTGTGAGTGAAATCGTATTGCCAATGTTTTTTGTGTGTGTGTCTGTGCATGTGCGTCCGTGCATGCCTGTGTGCATGTGTGTTTGTGTGTGAGTGCATGCATTTGTGCTTGCATGCTTGTGAGCGTGTATGTGTGTGAGAGAGAGTGTGTGTGTGTGTGTGTGTGTGTGAGTGAGAGTGTGGGGGGCTGTAAGGAGCTGAAGAACAGGGTGGCTCATGGCCTTTTGGGGTTCAGCTTTCATTCAATGTTAAACACTGCAGATTTTTGTTCTCCCTGATTGTTGAAATGAGTCGCTCGCTCTTTCTCCGCACTGCGGGGAAACGGGTTCGAGTTTCAGCTGCAGGGGAACTGAGCTCCAGTAGAACAGAAGCAGGGTCTCAGTTTCACTGCAGTGGGCCACGCCGATGCCTGTAATTCAGCTCACGGCCAAACACGGGACCGCTCACTGGGTAGGCTGAGGCTGAGGGGGCCTGTTCTGTCTCAGCCAGTGGGCAGCTTGTCTCTCAGCCTATCAGTCTGTGCCCCTGTATGTGTGGGAGAGAAACAGGCTCCATGTCATGGTCGTGTTTTTTTTATAGTTGTGTTTTGAAGACTGCCCTGTTGTTACTCACACAGAGGGCCCATTATCACATATTGCCAAAGCAACAACCAGTGAAAAACAAATGCAAAACACGCTTATTCTCTGTGTCTTTATCTCTACCCCTGCCTCTCTCTCTCTTTCTGTCTCTCTCCCCCTGCCCCGCCTCTCAGTAATAATCTCAGTAAGGGATTACGTAATGTTCTCAGTGTTCAGTAAAGTAATCTCAGTAAGGGATTACGTGATGTTCTCAGTGTTCAGTGATAAAAATAATCTCAGTAAGGCATTACATGATGTTCTCAGTGTTCAGTAAAATAATCTCAGTAAGGGATTACGTGATGTTCTCAGTGTTCAGTAATAAAAAATAATCTCAGTAAGGGATTACGTGATGTTCTTAGTGTTCAGTAAAGTAATCTCAGTGTTCAGTAATAAAAATAATATCAGTAAGGGATTGCGTGATGCTCTCAGTGTTCATTAAAGTAATCTCAGTAAGGGATTACATGATGTTCTCAGTGTTCAGTAAAATAATATCAGTAAGGGATTATGTGATGTTCTCAGTGTTCAGTAAAATAATCTCAGTAAAGGATTAAGTGATGTTCTCAGTGTTCAGTAAAATAATCTCAGTAAGGGATTACGCGATGTTCTCAGTGTTCAGTAATACAAATAATCTCAGTAAGGGATTAAATGATGTTGTCAATGTTCAGTAAAGTAATCTCATTAAGGGATTGCGTGATGTTCTCAGTGTTCAGTAAAATAATCTCAGTAAGGGATTAAATGATGTTCTCAGTGTTCAGTAATAAAAATAATCTCTAAGGGATTACGTGATGTTCTCAGTGTTCAGTAATACAAATAATCTCAGTAAGGGATTAGATGATGTTCTCAGTGTTCAGTAAAATAATCTCAGTAAGGGATTACGTGATGTTCTCAGTGTTCAGTAAAATAATCTCAGTAAGGGATTACATGATGTTCTCAGTGTTCAGTAATAAAAATAATCTCAGTAAGGGATTACATTATGTTCTCAGTGTTCAGTAAAATAATCTCAGTAAGGGATTACGTAATGTTCTCAGTGTTCAGTAAAATAATCTCAGTAAGGGATTAAGTGATGTTCTCAGTGTTCAGTAAAATAATCTCAGTAAGGGATTACATGATGTTCTCAGTGTTCAGTAATAATAATAATAATCTCAGTAAGGGATTAAGTGATGTTCTCAATGTTCAGGAATAATAATCTCAGTAAGGGATTACATGATGTTCTCAGTGTTCGGGAATAATAATAATCTTTGACCTTTGATTGTGATGAGTTAGCAGTCGAACACGTCTCTCAAACATGCAAACACACTTTTGTATTTTGCTTTGGGCATGTGTTGCGATGCTATGACGTAACATACAGACCCTTCCCATCCAAAAAGAGTATCTAGGTGTGACCTCACCTAGAGCAGGTGGCAGAGAGGAGTGTCGCAGACTTTTGATTAAGGATGATTCTGGAGATTAGGGAATAACGTGTATTTCACTTTTCATACACGTCTTTAATATATTTTGATGGCACTGAAATGTGCTAGGGTCCACGTCTCAGCTGACTGTTGGAGAAAACAGGGATAACTTTGTGGAGTTGACGTTATCCACTCGGCTGTGTGCTGGATCTGCTGTTTTGGTTACCCGTTTGACCCTCATTATGAATATGAAGCCCTTTTCTGAAGCTGTAAGGTGTGGAAACAATCTTTGCCCAACGCCATCGAAAACTCCCTCAACCAGCATGCATGTGTATCTGTTTCCTACTGAGAAAAGTACACATTAGTTTAGTTTTATATTCTCATCAAAGCCACATATATTAAAATGTGTTTCATTCATGCCCATGTGATTCTTGCATAGGGTTACCAAATGGCCCACATTTTGTCCCGTCGTCCTGCGTAGTAATATGTATCCCTTATGTTGTTATTCAGTCATATCCCTGCTCAACAATGTAAGTGCCCCCATGTTATTTTGACTATACCACATTTTAAATAAAGTACAAACTTTTGTGGATATAAAATACTGATATGACCCACCACTCCACAGCTCAGCAATATCATTAGTGAACATTTAATATTTAACATAACATAACATTTAAACATGAATTTTACACAATTACGCGGGTATAGAGATGGTCACTCTAATTCAAGAGCATTGAACCACTCCTTACAAATGCAAAGCTCAAAAACTTTGAACTGCTTGGTTGAATACGGATTGTATTTCAAATACTCATTTATTGAACGATTTGTTTCAGAGTGGGGTGAAATACAGAATATCCACAAAACAGTCTTGTGTGATAGGGCATATGTGTGATAAATACCCCATCTGTTCATATGTGTCCATTAATAACGTCACCCAAACTAGCACATAACGGCCTACATTTGATTTAAAAGGTTGTCCAGGTGAAGGAAAACGCAAACATATTAGCACACACGAAAGTTGCACATCGCCTAATGTTTTTTTATTGACACACCCCCTCATTGCACTACCCAATCCATGTTGATGAAGCACCTTTACTGCCGACCACGAAACTAGCAAACTGGGTGGAGGTGAGAAATATACCTTTGCAACAGGTGAAACAATTACAGTGAAGTCTAGGAGCGCTTTCGCTATCATCCTCCCTAAACCAGATCCCAAAGTGTCCTCCTCCGACTCAATTTCTGCCCCCAGGTTTACTGTAACCCTACTGTAACCTCTGATGTCTGCTGCTGGTTGTGTGTTTTTACACGGTGATGTGCGATATCGGCACGTTTTGGGGGCGCTTAGGGAACAAAAAGGCATGCAGTGACGTACCGGCTGGGCCCCCAGGCCAGGATGAATATGAGGATTAAAACTCTGCTGACGCATCTGAATGTGCTGTTGTCCTGACCTCAGCTGCCTGACAGGCTCCAAATAACACACTGAGCCAAGCAGCCAGAACAGTTGCATTACATCACTGTACTTACCCCTCCAGTGGAGTTATATCACTGTACTTGCCCCTCCAGTGGAGTTACATCACTGTACTTACCCCTCCAGTGGAGTTACATCACTGCACTTACCCCTCCAGTGGAGTTACATCACTGTACTTACCCCTCCAGTGGAGTTACATCACTGCACTTACCCCTCCAATGGAGTTACATCACTGCACTTACCCCTCCAGTAGAGTTACATCACTGCACTTACCCCTCCAGTAGAGTTACATCACTGCACTTACCCCTCCAATGGAGTTACATCACTGCACTTACCCCTCCAATGGAGTTACATCACTGCACTTACCCCTCCAATGGAGTTACATCACTGCACTTACCCCTCCAATGGAGTTACATCACTGCACTTACCCCTCCAGTGGAGTTACATCACTGCACTTACCCCTCCAGTGGAGTTACATCACTGCACTTACCCCTCCAGTAGAGTTACATCACTGCACTTACCCTCCAGTGGAGTTACATCACTGCACTTACCCCATCCAATGGAGTTACATCACTGCACTTACCCTCCAGTGGAGTTACATCACTGCACTTACCCCTCCAATGGAGTTACATCACTGCACTTACCCCTCCAATGGAGTTACATCACTGCACTTACCCCTCCAGTAGAGTTACATCACTGCACTTACCCCTCCAGTAGAGTTACATCACTGCACTTACCCCTCCAGTGGAGTTACATCACTGCACTTACCCCTCCAGTAGAGTTACATCACTGCACTTACCCCTCCAGTGGAGTTACATCACTGTACTTATCGCTTGAGTGCAGAGGCACAGAGGGGCGTGTAGGTGCAGCTATGGCTGATTCTCAGGACCTTCATCAGCTGGTGTATGTGCAGGACCCGCATCCCCAGACCACAGCAGTGGATTGCCAATCTTTTCTTCTGGCAAAGCAAAGCAGGGGGTCCCTATGCCCTGTCCGGCGACCGTGAGCATCTCCATCTCTGTGTCCAGTGTTGAGACGATGAATTTAAGCAGAAGAGTTGAACAACCACTGGAAGTATTGTTTGCAGCGTAAATCTAGCACGTTCCGACATTGAATCAGACACATATTGGTTCATTTTGGCATATCGGTATCAGTTGGGCTCTACCTGTCCCACACCTACGTTTACCCGTTTACCCTCCAGTCTAATATTAATCGCTTCATATTTTTCTCTCTTTTCTCCCACAGCCTTGTGTTTTCTCTTCCTGTTCTCCATCTACCCTGGTTCTCTGCACACAGCATCTTTCTCCACTCCTTTACCTCTCCTATTTCCCCCTCCCCCTCTCCTCTCCATCTCCTATCTTCTCCCTCTCCTCTCCCTCCCCCCTTCTCCTTCCCTCCAAACGCTCATGACTCACTGGTCTCTTTCCATCTGAAGGCTGAGAAGCCATTTTACACAATCGTCTCTGTTATCTCCCTGTCTGCAGTCCCTCGTCACCATTTGTAATGGTGAAATTAAACATTTTCCTTTGTCATTGGTTATTAATAATTTGTTTTGATATGTCTGTCAACTGTATCCCAACCTCCATCCTCCTGAGTGAAGTTGGTTTGAGAAAGTCGAATTGCACAAAGTTATTTATTTTTTTACTGTGATTTACCCGGAAACGCATCGTCAGCCACATAATGTTACCCAGTCTATTCAGTCTGTTATGTCTATTCAGATTAAAAATATGACCATATACATATATATAGGTAACTGAAAATAAAGGAAACACTTGAGTAAATGAAGGGCTCTGGTGACTCTGTTATGGTGTGAGGTGTATTTTCCTGGCATGGTTTGGTCCACTAAACCCCTTAGAGGGCAATATAAATGGTGAAGCATTTCTATCCTGATGGGACTCTTCCAAGATGACAATGCCCCCCATCCACAGGGCATGAGTGGTCACTGAATGGTGTGATGATTATTAAAATCATACAGACTAAATGCCATGGCCATCTCAGTCACCAGATCTCAACCCAATTGAACACTTATGGCAGATTCTTTAGCGATGACTGAGACAGCGTTTCCCACCACCATCAATGGAATGTATCGGGGAAGAATGGTGTTAAATCCCTCCTATAGAGTTCTAGACACTTGTAAGAATGAATGCCATGGTGCATTGAAGCTGTTCTGGTAGCTCATGGTGGCTCTATTCCCTATCAAGGCACTTTGTTGGTGTTTCCATTATTTTGGCACTTATCTGTATACTGTGTGTATATATATATATATATAAGAATTAAAGAGGCAGGCTGCCATTTGGGATGCCACAATATATATATATATATATATATATATATAGCCTGCAGTCCTACACCTGAGCGAAATCAAGCGATTGGGACTACGGACAGCTGAAGACCATTTTAAGGTCTATTTAAAGGAATCGTTTGTATCACACTGAGAAGGAGTAGGTTGGGGTGTAGAGGAGTAGGTGAGTGTTTTGGAGAGAATTGTGAGATTGCGGTTTGGATAGTTTTTTTGGATTGACTTGGATTGTTTAGAGCAGCGGTCTCCAAACTTTTTTGCACCACGGACCAGTTTCATGCAAGACAATTTTTCCACGGACCGGGGGGAGGGTGGGAGAATCACGCGCATAACAAAACACAATAAAGTGCATATTATATCATTTAATTATTAATTAAATTATTACATTTATAATGTAAATGTGACTCAACTCAACTCAACTTCTTTTAAATGCAGCTTTCTTTTTTTTGGCAGTCTTGGAGTCTTCTGCCATCTCATCATTGGGTCTTTCCCCCTTTTCAAAGAAGCTCTCCAGCAATGTTTGTTTTTTACTCATTTTTGCTAGGGTTAGCTTGTGGACTTAATTTATTGGTGCATGGAAAATAATCCCCATTGGGGCCATGTATACTGAAAATGTATGCATTCACTACTGTAAGTCGCTTTGGATAAAAGCGTCTGCTAAATGGCATATATATATTAACTGCGACTGAGACAAGTGCGGAAAAGAGGCACAGACGGAAGTGGTTTTCTAAATAAAACACCCTGCAGACTGCGATAGTCAATAAAATGGAAATAAAATAAAAATTAAAACGTTTTTATTCTTTCTGTGCGGCCCGGTACCAAATGATCCACAGACCGGTACTGGTCCGTGGTCCGGTCATTGGGGACCCCTGGTTTAGAGGGCCCTGTCCTGTCCCTGTGTGAGGAACTAGCTTGGATGTGGATCGGATGAGATAAAACACAGTTAAAAAACAGAAATAGTTAAGACAACAGCACAGACAGCTAAAAAATAACAGATTTGCAAACGTAGCAAAGTGCATATGATATTATTTTTTGTTTAACAGGGTTATTGTCGTGGGAATGAATGATTTTTTGTGAATGAGTTTCTTGGACAATGGGACTCTGTAGCGACAGTCCTCTCCTCTCTTCCTCTCTCCTCCTCTCTCCTCTCTTCAATTAAGTAGGGACCCTACAATTAATGCAGCAGAAATTGCTGTCTGTCTACCCCCCCTACAACAGGAGCTGATTATGCGCTGTGATGGTGGGAGGCAGGTCATTGTTTCTTCCTTTGGGAGGTCAAATTTAAAGGCCTGGGGACGGGAGCCTTGATTAGAACTGCGGTCAATTCCATTTCAGTTCCAACAATTAATTGAAAAATCCTCACAGAGTATCATGGATATTGCACCTTTTTGTCCCCGCCCTCACCCTCTATTTGCAGCCCAGAGCAGAGGTGTTCAGAGCAATGCAGTGTGAATCTGTGTGTGCAGGCTGTGAGGCCCCTGTCCTCCTCTCTCACTGTTCATGGAGGTGCAGGGTCGTCTCTCCCATCAATCACTCAGCTAGCCGTCCCTCAGGGGCCATGACCCAATCGCAGCAGACAGAACCAAGATGAGGAGATTTTTAATGTTTATGGAGAATAGGTTTTGCTACTGGGGAATCATTAGACATAAAAAAACTTCTAGTTTGAGCAGTGGGCAGTGAGATCCTGCAAACTTCTGAAAATGGCCTTAAAGAGAAACAGCTCAGCCAGAGAAGTTCACGTCACACTTTGTCAACAACAGTGAAGAAGACCCTCCCGGCAAACTGCAATGGATCTGTGCAAATAAAGAGACTGCATGAAATGAAGGAGGGATAAACATTTTCCCTTTTCTCTTCTCCTCCTGGTCTTCCCTGAAATGGCTCCTTGCCCAACAGTGCTGGAGACACCAGATGAGGAGGTTTCAGGCAGAAACACAATGTTGCCTCATGGCTCGTTTGTGTTTCTCATCTTGGGGAGTCGGGCCCTGAGGATCGGGTGGTTGTGATTGGAGGATGAACAAGCTCAGGGATTATCTGGGTCAGTTTCACGCGATGACAGGCTCCCTCACTTTTAATTGGGCTCCACGCTGTAACTGAAAACGCATCGTTACCAGCCTCACTCTCAGCAAGGATCTCTCCGTTCCTCTGGAGCTGAAAAGCAAGAATGAAACTGAAATGAGAAATGAGTGTGTGAATGATGAGCGGTTTCAGGATTGCTGCTGCTTTGTACCGTCACAGGTAAACCACACCTATGTTGCAGGTTCAGCCATGACGATGGCCCTCACCCTCACTCCTTGCTGGTGCATTGTGGGAGCAGTGCATTTTTGAGCATGTTTAAGGTGACGGGTGTGATGAATCACACAGGCAGAGTGTGTAAGTGGCCATCCTTTTAAACTTCTGTTTATTTAAGGAGAGCTGGATCCACTGTTATGCTCTGTTATAGGAATCAGTCATGAGAAAGTCAACAGCCAATTAGAATGGACATAAGGACTCTCACCCTGAGGAATACTTAATGGTTCTATTAGAACACTTAATCTTAGTAATGTTTAATATTCCCTTCGATGGGAAATTATCCTCAGGTCTCAGAAGAAGCACAGGAACACAGCTGCGTGAGTGAGTGAGTCCCTTACAAATATATCCCGTAACATTGCAAATCCAGAGAACACTGTTTAAATCACAGAATCCTGCAGCAAACTGCCCTGCTGCAGGATTTCCCTGCTGTCCATCATGAGTTTTGTAAAGGATTGTCGTCATTATTCAAAGCGTTATCTGGCCACAGTGCTGAATGGAAAATCTTAAAAACTGTGATGTGTGCGCATTAGGGATTAAGGGTTTATACCAGTAGATACCAGAGCTGTGATTGATCTTGAGCTGTGATTACAAACTATTCATCAGTGGGCAAATAAAACCTGCAGCATCTCCCAAGTCTCAGTGGAGTTCCTGCTGCGCAAACAAGAAGCAATTTGTGTTATGTACGTTTCACCTCGCTGATATTGAATCCTTCGCTAGTGAAGCCACTGAGCTTTCAGAGAGAGGCACCGTAGATTTGTGATGGGAAAGAACCATTATCACATGCTCACTGATGTGAACCAATCACAATGTTCCTCTGTGGACAATCCTTCCTTTTGAAATGGCCTCAATATGGCCAATCACAGCCACTGTGAAGAGGAGGCAGTGTGTGAGTCTCAACAGCCAGGCCTGATATTGGGGTGCAGAGTCTGAGCCCCAAACAGCAGAGACTAAAACACGCACGCTGACATTGAAACACACAGCATGATGTATATACAGTAACCAACATGGTACACACACCTCAACACACGTCACACACACCTCAGTGCTGACTCGCACAAATGGCATTATGCATATGTAACACACAACACATACATGCAATGCCAGTCTATACGTTTTGCAACACAATGACCTTTAACTGACCTAAGCCTCGCATCCTTCACCTGTAGAGTGAGTTAGACAGATGGGCTGATGCATCTTGGGTTTCTGAGCGTCGGCAGAAACCGAGAGAGAAAATGGCACAAAGCGCATTGTTAACAGGCCTTTCTGCTCAGCAGGGGAGAGTGTCAGACTCTGTAGTGTGCTGTTGTTGACAGCACAGTCTGGATTGTTGTTTTGTTTCTCTTTTGGGCAGCTGTGTGGATCAGCAGGGCCATGTGGTATCGGGGTGACAGTTGCCTGTAGGGTTACAAACACCAGGCTTTTTCGAAAATCGCACCTCCGCAGTGACTCAAAGTGACATGATTGCCTCATTAGTGCATCCCTCTCTAACATTCCTTCTCTTGCTGTGATTGGACAGATCAGTGTCTCCAGCTCACTGTCGTCTCCGGTTATGAGGCATGTTGAATAAGACGCCTCATTGACGCTCCCCAACTCCACTCCGGCATGGCATTCTGGGAGATGGAGTTCTTAGTTTTAATGTTAGATTGGAGATATGATTTAATTTGCTTTATGTATAATGTTAGATTGGAGATATGATTTAATTTACATTTTATGACTACTACTAATAATAATAATAAGGATCCTGTGTGATTAACTTATTTATTAGGCGTGTAAGTGTAATATGAATTGTGTAAATATTTTTAAAAATAAATACTAATAAAAAATACAAATGTTAAAAAGTATTATCAATATGAATATTTCCCCATAATTCCTGGCCCCATGTGACTTTTGGGCCCTAGGCCCAGGCCTTATCGGTCTATGCGGAGATCTGGCCCTGGTCAGCTGGAATGTTCATACCAGCTCCAGCTCAGCTGTTGTGTGTTGAGCAGTGGCTGTGCATTACAGTGGTTAGGGAACTGGGCTTGTAACGCAGAGATTGTAGGTTCGATTCCTGGGTGGGGCACTGCTGTTTTACCCTTGAGTAAGGTACTTGAATTGCTTCAGAAAAAATATCTAGCTGTGTAAATGGATGCTACACATCCATTGGTTGTTAGTTGGTTAGGGGCCTGAGGGGAATTCTTTTTTCTGTCATTTTCAGTATTAACCATTTTGAAAAATCAAATCAGCCTGCCATTGTGTTGGAGCGTTCCATGCCTCCAGCTGAATCAGCTGTCCAATTGTCCTTTGTCTAAACCGGGGGTATTCAAATCCAGGCCTCGAGGTCCGCAGTGTCTGCAGAAATTTGCTCCAACCATGCACTACACCACCTGATTTTGAATCACCTCCTTGGTCCAGGAAGCAAGCTAATTAGTGAAATCAGGTGGTGTAGTGCGTGGTTGGAGCAAATACCTGCAGACACTGCGGACCTCGAGGCCTGGATTTGAATACCCCTGGTCTAAACAAATTGAATTTTAGTATATTGAATTTGATATTTTCACAAGAGAAAAACTGCTGATTTTAGAGATTTGTAGAGGTTTGACAGCAGATGTTGAATTGGACAGAGCTTCCGGAACGGCAGGAACTTCGTAAAATACAAGCGAACAACATGCAAAAGAGCCTCAATAGAGAAGAAATCTTGTTGAAATCTAGCAAGCATAAATCCTGCAATGAAACAAAGGCAGCAGAGGATTGGCTTGTCAGGAAGGCTTGCTTTGTGGCACTGTAGTGAATAATATACCATCTCAGGAGCGATGCTGTATGCACCATTCTTCAACCCTGGTGGAAAATTGTTCTGTGAAATACGCTGCATTAATAGAGAAATGTGGGTTAGACAAAAGGAAGGGCAATCTGACACACAAGTTGAATACATTTCTATTTGTCAGATTTTAAAAGTTAATAGAAACAGTATCGATGGTTTTCCTGTAAATGCTTTCCAAATCAGATACATTTTATGCAAATACGAATGAACTTTTAAGGGATGAAAGATGTAGAGTAGCCAGCGGGGGGGGACAATTTTTTATGACAATTCCAAACTGTTTATTCACAGGTGTGTTTAGTGCAAGTACAGCTCAGAGCCAGTCATATATCATCTATATAAAATAACGCTGATTCTGCACAGTTGTTATCAAACGTTATAGATCAGGCAAGGCTGGTTGATTTGTACAATGAGTATTTAATGAGCAAATAATCTAGTGCTGAACAATTTGTTTGCACAACCCCCCATTCAACAATTAATCATGCAATTCGCTGCCATACTTTCAAGTATGCATGTAGCCAGTATATATGTAGCATAACTTAAAGGGATATCATCTGTTTTATTTTCTCAACTTGAATTAGAAGTCTGGCATTGTCAGGAATAAGGTATTGCTAGGTACTGTCAGTCATAGGCCCTGGCAGTGGCATTAAGAAGGTCAGCAGAGACTTTCATTTAAGGGCTGTGTCACACGCCACGTGACAAACCCTGGATGGGAACAGAGCAGTCTGGAGACGGAGTGGAGTTTGTCGGTCTATGGACCGGATTTTTTTTTTTTTTTTTTTTGTCTCTCCCCCCAGACATGGGGAAGAGACAGTGGGAGTAGCAGGTTAACATATAACAAACACAAACACAACCACAAAATCTTCACCCTACTCGCCGCAAAGATTTCAGGTAAAAACAACGAACTAAAATAACAAACTAAAATAATCATAACTTACGGGACACCGCGCCTCTTCTTCCGGAGTTCCCCTGGAACCTCCCAAGCACACACATATCCAGTGACCTTTCAAGTGCTTCCCACCCATGCATACTGAGACACTTGAACTTTGCAGTTCGAGTTCTCTTTTCAACCCATTCATACAGAGACACTCGCCACTCCCCACAGTGAGAGTTCTCGGGCTGTTGCCCAGAAACACTCTCCACTGCCCGAGTGCGAGTTCTCTTTCAATCACACAAATAAAACCGAGGGCGAGAGGCAGACCCTCTTTCAGGGCGCCCTCTCGCTCTCTATCACGATCACACAAGAAGCACTCTACTCACTTTCGACAAACGCACACAAAACTCCACAAACATCAAACATCAAACATCACTCCACAATACAACCATCCACAACACTCCACAACACACGTGCACGTGCACTCACACCCATATACACACACACCAATGACAAGACCAACTCTCAATGAAACACACAAACAAAGACAAAAGGCTAACTCTCATGATACAACATCAATGACAAGACAAGACTAACTGATTCCCCACTCGCCCCACCTGCTCTTAAATAGGCTCACTTTCTGCCTGGCGCAGGTGGGACTCGTGAGGCAATGACCCATCCATCAATCACTCACTCACATTCTCACACAGACACCCAATCAGCCAATTGACTTCCATATCAATTGACTGATTTACACCAATTAAATAATTAAATAATAATTAAACCAATTATGGCCTTTGGCCACAGTTTACTCTCACACCCTGTGAGAGTGCCAAACCTGCCCCCGGAAAGGCTACCTGCTCCAAAGGCCTCCACAACATGTAAAGACGCAGGCAACCATGCCACTCCCACGTGGCCGAGACTGACGCCCTCCACAGGCTGTTTTTGTCTCGGTCAGTCTATGGTGAGTTCTCTCTCCATTTCCGGACTTCACATGCAGTTGAGTGGCCCTGCTCTCAGACTCTCAGGGTGGCTGGCTCTAAGCACTGTGGCGTTTCATGGTTCAGTGACATGGTGGCATTCAATTGGATGGAATGTGGTCCTCACCCCTCCCCCCCACACTACATCTCCATACAACTGACAAGACTGATCCGATCAAACAGAGGCATACATGCTGCACGTGGACTAGAGGTTTAGACTGAGCATCAGAACTCCTGACAGAACTACAAAAGCATCAGTGTGTTGTAAACAATGCCTTTCAATGAGCAAATCAGGATTAGCAGTCACTGTGACAGTATTAGTCTGAACAATGAGTCTCCCTCCATCTCTCTCCTCTCTCTTTCTTCTCTGCTCTACCATACATTGCTTTAGATTTTTATGCGTTGCTTCTGAACGTTTGATGGTTTGAGCAGGTGAGATTAATCGAGTACAGGGAGGTGTGCCTGTGTCTGTGTGTTAATGCATGTTTTTTCTGTACTTTATGAACATCTGGACAGTGTAATTCTCTTGATGATATAGATCACCATACATTTCAAGGTGTTTCCTTTCATATGACACCAAGAACATGTGTTGCTCTTCATACTTCATACCTTCATTGGCTGTTGAATTTGGGCATGGGCGACTAGGTGGAAATTTGTAAAAACGGTCCTTGAGTGGAATGGGTTAATCCAGGAAGTGGCATCTCTGTCTTTATCTCTCTGTGTCTGTATGCCCTGCCCCATACTGAAAGCCTCTCTGTTCAGCATAATGGCAGTGTGTTCGTCAATAAGAGCTTTTAAATGAAGACACCCGTTTCCTCTTGCCCCAAATTTCAGCCACAACAACACAGTTTTTATGAGAGGCATAAAGAGCTGCAGAAATCCGTGGAATTGAAAGATGGACCTGAAGATGCTCTACTTATCTGAAATGATTTTTCCATGAGCTCGTTGGTCTGGCCCCCCCCTGCACCACAGATGGCTCATGTCCCCTCACCCCTCCACCCCCTCCCTCTACCGAGCAGTTTATCACAGAGTTGGGTGTTGACAGTAGTAGAAGTGATGGCACGGTGGCTGTTTTTATCCCAGTGACAGATGGCGTGTTGGTGTTTGTGCTGTGCTGGCGTACACAAGGTCACCTGTGCGAGATCTCAGCATGAATCACCTGAACTCGTTTGTCCGGCCCCCTGCACCGAAAACGTCTCGTCTCCTATCCCTGTCCGATTTAAGTAGGTGATTCTCTCTGGGGGCCTGTGTGTGTGTGTGTGTGTGTGTGTGTGCGTGCGTGCGTGCATTTATTGAGCTGCGCATGTGGGTGGTGCTCAGTGTTGGGGCATCTCACCATCCCACCTGAAGGCGTGGTTGTAAATTGGGGTACCAAGTGCCGTTCTTCCTCGCTGGTATCAGAGCAACATTCATGAATATTTTAGTTTCTAATCTCTGCAGCAGGGGATGTCGATCTGGCTCACAGTGCCACTGTCACTTGAGGAGAGAGTGGCTCACAGTGCCACTGTCGCTCTGTGATTTGAGGATGGAGCAGCGAACAGTAACACATCGCTCTGTGATTGGAGGAGAGAGCGGCTCACTGTGCCACTTTTGCCCTGTGGTTGGAGGATGGAGCAGAGCCGGGTTTGTGACCTTGAGCTGTAGATGGGGACTCCGACCCCAGCCTGTACTCCAAGCGCAATGTTCTCCTGTCATCCCTCCTACTGAGTTTGTGTTCTGGCGATCTTTACTACATTACCCACAATACCTTGCACAGTATCCCACACTTTGAGCTGTTCCACTCACACCGCCCCTTTCTAAAACTGAGAGGTTGGATTTTACAATGTATTAAACGTCTCCTGAATCAGACTGCTGGGATCCAGTCTCCTGCTGGACCCCCCTGCACACAGAGTACCTGGAGCAGAGCAGCATAGATGGACGGAAAACAGCAACT
Source organism: Aldrovandia affinis (assembly GCA_029706075.1). Lineage (NCBI taxonomy): Eukaryota > Metazoa > Chordata > Actinopteri > Notacanthiformes > Halosauridae > Aldrovandia > Aldrovandia affinis. Next base: position 147,823 of record JAINUG010000359.1, on the reverse strand, counting down.
ACCCTGCATCAGCAATCCCACAGTCCTCCATGTTTACTGCAGTGTATTGTAACCTTGTGACCACCAAGCCTGGGTTACCCTGGGTCAGTAGGGTTACTCCGGGTCAATGGGGTTACTCCGGGTCAGTGGGGTTACTCTGGGTCAATGGGGTTACTCCGAATCAGTGGGGTTACTCCGGGTCAGTGGGGTTACACCGGGTCAATGGGGCTACTCTGGGTCAGTGGGGTTACTCAGGGTCAATGTTTCCCCATGTGCTGTATCTTCCTTATCAGTGCAGGCTGAAGAGACAGTGGCCTATGAAAGCAGACATGAATGGCCAAGGTGAAAATATAATAGGACTGTAACAGCGTTTCTCATAATTAAGTCAGGGGCAGTCGATGGGTGATTGTTGGCCGTTTATTGATCGCGCACCAGTTTCTGTGCTCCAGTTTGACTGTGATGAGCGTTAACTGAGTTGGTGGGGGGGGCATGTTGGTGAGTTGGGAGTTGGCGGTATGCGGTAGAAGTAGTGGTGCGGTGGTTGTTTTTATCCCGGTGACAGATGGTGCGTTGGGGTTTGTGCTGCGCTGGCATACACAGGGGTCACGTGTGTGAGCTCTCCAGATGAATCACCTACAATGTCACCTGTCTCTGTGCCACCTGAGCTGGCCGGCTCCCCTGGGACCCCCCCAAAGGGAACAGTGCTTTATCATTCCTCTGCCCCCCCCTTCTCTCCCTGCAGGTACAGGTGCCTGCCTGCCAAGTACAAGAACTTCTGGCCTGCATGAACGGCAGGCCATTCTGAGCCACAAAGGCGGTGCTGCGTGTCAAATATAGACCGCATTATAGCAGCACAGACAGACCGCATTATAGCAGCACAGACATACCACATTATAGCAGCACAGACATACCGCATTATAGCAGCACAGACAGACCTTATTATAGCAGCACAGACATACCACATTATAGCAGCACAGACATACCACATTATAGCAGCACAGACAGACCGCATTATAGCAGCACAGACATACCATATTATAGCAGCACAGACATACCACATTATAGCAGCACAGACAGACCGCATTATACAGTGGGGAAAATAAGTATTTAGTCAGCCACCAATTGTGCAAGTTCTCCCACTTAAAAAGATGAGAGAGGCCTGTAATTTTCATCATAGGTATACCTCAACTATGAGAGACAAAATGAGAAAAAAAAATCCAGAAAATCACATTGTCTGATTTTTAAAGAATTTATTTGCTAATTATGGTGGAAAATAAGTATTTGGTCAATAACAAAAGTTCATCTCAATACTTTGTTATATACCCTTTGTTGGCAATGACAGAGGTCAAACGTTTTCTGTAAGTCTTCACAAGGTTTCCACACACTGTTGCTGGTATGTTGGCCCATTCCTCCATGCAGATCTCCTCTAGAGCAGTGATGTTTTGGGGCTGTCGCTGGGCAACACGGACTTTCAACTCCCTCCAAAGATTTTCTATGGGGTTGAGATCTGGAGACTGGCTAGGCCACTCCAGGACCTTGAAATGCTTCTTACGAAGCCACTCCTTCGTTGCCCGGGCGGTGTGTTTGGGATCATTGTCATGCTGAAAGACCCAGCCACGTTTCATCTTCAATGCCCTTGCTGATGGAAGGAGGTTTTCACTCAAAATCTCACGATACATGGCCCCATTCATTCTTTCCTTTACACGGATCAGTCGTCCTGGTCCCTTTGCGGAAAAACAGCCCCAAAGCATGATGTTTCCACCCCCATGCTTCACAGTACGTATGGTGTTCTTTGGATGCAACTCAGCATTCTTTCTCCTTCAAACACGAGAAGTTGAGTTTCTACCAAAAAGTTATATTTTGGTTTCATCTGACCACATGACATTCTCCCAATCCTCTTCTGGATCATCCAAATGCTCTCCAGCAAACCTCAGACGGGCCTGGACATGTACTGGCTTAAGCAGGGGGACACGTCTGGCACTGCAGGATTTGAGTCCCTGGCGGCGTAGTGTGTTACTGATGGTAGCCTTTGTTACTTTGGTCCCAGCTCTCTGCAGGTCATTCACTAGGTCCCCCGTGTGGTTCTGGGATTTTTCTCACCGTTCTTGTGATCATTTTGACCCCACGGGTGAGATCTTGCGTGGAGCCCCAGATCGAGGGAGATTACCAGTGGTCTTGTATGTCTTCCATTTTCTAATAATTGCTCCCACAGTTGATTTCTTCACAACAAGCTGCTTACCTATTGCAGATTCAGTCTTCCCAGCCCGGTGCAGGTCTACAATTTTGACAGCTCTTTGGTCTTGGCCATAGTGGAGTTTGGAGTGTGACTGTTTGAGGTTGTGGACAGGTGTCTTTTATACTGATAACGAGTTCAAACAGGTTCCATTAATACCGGTAACGAGTGGAGGACAGAGGAGCCTCTTAAAGAAGAAGTTACAGGTCTGTGAGAGCCAGAAATCTTGCTTGTTTGTAGGTGACCAAATACTTATTTTCCACCATAATTTGCAAATAAATTCTTTAAAAATCAGACAATGTGATTTTCTGGATTTTTTTTCTCATTTTGTCTCTCATAGTTGAGGTATACCTATGATGAAAATTACAGGCCTCTCTCATCTTTTTAAGTGGGAGAACTTGCACAATTGGTGGCTGACTAAATACTTATTTTCCCCACTGTAGCAGCACAGACAGACCGCATTATAGCAGCACAGACATACCACATTATAGCAGCACAGACATACCGCATTATAGCAGCACAGACATACCGCATTATAGCAGCACAGACAGACCGCATTATAGCAGCACAGACACACCGCATTATAGCAGCTGTAAGAAATACAGCAGCACTCTGATCTTGATGAAGAAGGTTTTATTTCGGTAGCGACAGTAACAAAGTAAATGACAGGTAATACAAGAATACCAGCAAGCACTCTGGACCCAGCGGAGTTCGTCTGAATGTCCTTCTCCCAACTGAATGACTCGAAATACTATTTTTTCGGCTTTGTTCTTCTGAGGCAGGAAACAGAAATGTGTATTTGGAAATAATGTGATTGATTTAGTGAAGCCAGTGTCTGGCCTCCCTAAATCAATCAGTCTGCTCATCACTAGGGGGGTGTGATTTATTCAGTTCCCGAGGCCTAGCCAGGAAACAGTCTATTGTATTGTTAATCAAGTCTAAATGGTTGACCTGAGTAGCCGTTTGATCACCTATCCATGTATTCTACTGGCCATTCCTGGTTTCAGGAGTTCCTCTGTCTCTTCCTCTCAATCACCTATTCATATGTCAATGACTGCCTCCATTTGGCTGCACAGATTCTTTGTAATTGTAATATGATTTACCCGTCTGCTTACAGTTCAATATCTTACAGTCCCCCCTTTGATGCTTGTCTTAACATAAGAGCATCACATATTAGTGGCGATGTTGTCCTGTCTTAGGTTGCTCTTTCACATCCTGAAGAGTCTTACCCGTCATGGGAGCATGCCACTGGCATGAATATTCCATGCATTCGAGGCGATGTTATCCTGCCTTAGGTTGTCCTCCTCCTAGCAAAGGATCTTACCCGTCTTTGGATCAACATCTTTACACTGGCATCATGCTGGATACTGTCCGGCTCTGACTGATCTCATCATAATTACAATGGGGTGCTCTTTTGTTCAGTCAATTTACCCACTAGGGATTGGGACTGGGAGAGAGTGAGGACCCCCTAAATCAGGGTGCCAGTTTGACAAGGTCGTTTGTAAATGAGACGTTTTTCCGTTTCAGAATGGAACACATACAATAAATAAGAACACACTGAACCAAGACAAGAATTAAACATACAAATACAGCCACCTTGAATGTGATTTCCCACCAAACTCCAGAATATGCTTCTCCTAAATCTCCGTCATGCATTTAGTCTATTAACAAATTATCTTTTCCTTCTAGTCCTTGTTGAGCTTTAATGATGTGTTTGTCCTTCCTCTGCATTAAAGCCATTATCATGTTATCTAACTGAGGAAGTTCAAAGTCAAATTCCGGTATGTTCTCTACAAAGCCTAACTCATCCTCTGGTCTAACAAATAATACTTGTTGTGTTGTGTTTACATAGAGAAAGTGATACGACTCAATCGACCAGGATGTCTGAGGAGTCATGCAAAAAGAAGTGTGGTTAACTGGACATGCTTTATAGCTATTATTTAGTGACAAGTATAAGTAACTGTTAGTTGTGGTTACGCAGACATCTTTGCCTTGTGTGATTACCCTTGTGAAGTTGGTATGTAGGTGCGTCAAACTTATATCACACATCTCACTGCTAAGCTCTCCCATACCACATAGTGGTTGTTTGTCTAGGGTATCACAGTTACAAAAGTATCCAAATGGGGTTTTGTTACAGCATTGAGTGTTTGAAGTTCTCCATTCACCTGTCTTAAGTTGAGTTATTAGTTTGGGAAGCAAACTTTAAGCACATTGCCCTGTAAGATACCCCAACTCTCACCCATGACCCAGTAATAACTTTCCATCTGTGTTGTTATGATTTATACAGTGCAATAATGAAACTCATTCTGAAGGAGAAAATATTCCCTCCACTGACAAAATTGAGTCTGACCAGGGCCTAGTAGCCGACCTGAACCCCAGGTGTCAGCCACAGGAATGCTTATGTCCCTTTATCATTAGGCCTATACAGAGCCAGGCTGTGTGCAGGGAATGTGATCTGTATTAAGCCAATACAGAGAACCCAGGACAGAAAACATTTGCAGTTTCAGAGCTGATACAGCCTTATGCTAGATCAAACGCTTTAGGAGTGGTAAACTATTATTTAGCCAAGAATAAATGTCAAAACATAGAAGAAGATTAGAAAGGGAGTGACCACAGCTGGGTTTTGCATTCTGAGCCAGACTCAAGATGAATGGGTCCCTTGCTTGCGCCGGGGTTCATCCAAGGTTTCTGCAACAATGCCAAACGGATGTTCCCCTTCCCCCAACCAGGGGGGGGGGGTTTCGCCCTGGAAGCAGTTTTTCCTTGCCAACAAAAGCCGATTGGTGAGCCAATCGGCAAGCTAAGCAAGGCTGGGGGGAGGAATGATGAGAGCTGGCTGTGGGAGCTCAAAATAGTACAGTACAACCCAGTAGGATAGGATGTCAGCACTGGTGTATGACATATTTGGTTGTTAGAAATTCACTGTTAGGTAAAGAATGTAAACATGCAATCACTCACACAAATATACTGGAGAGTAATGTTTATATATAAACTCACAATCACTCATATACACTGAAAGGTGATGTTTTGTATGCGGTCACAAGATGTTTGTATACGTATAGGTGGTTACAAGATGTTGTGATTACAAAATTGTACGCGGTCATAGGATGTATTACAGAATGTATTGAGTTATTCTGTGTCACTGTTTCTAGCGGAGCAGAGATGCCATGGCTTAATAGTAGGATACACTTCCATATAAGGGGCTTGGATAAATCATTATCTTTAGCTTGGCAGAGCCACCATTAGAAAAGTGATGAGTAAAGCACTTGGTACAATGCCAAGATGGGTAAAAGTCATCTGAGAAGGGACCACCCCCAGGGGAGGGATGGAGAGAGGGGAATAACCATATATGGGTAAAACCACCATTATTTCCGGGTACTTAATGTTATGCATAACTCAAAGACCAATTAAAGTGGCCAGAAAAACAAAACAATAAGGTAGGCCAATAAGGGAAACGAATGAAAGTGACCAATCATGTAACGATTAAGAGGAGTATATAAACTTTTTTGAAACAAAGGAATATTGGAGCAACTTGCAAGCTGCTCTCGGTTTTGTGATTTAATCTGAAATAAAGTCTAAACTTTGAAAATCTTTTGCCTGAAACCTCTTTTCTACTTTTCGGAAAATTGAGCAGAACGGGACTTAGAAAATAATTTGACTTCGTAAAAATTGAACAAAAAGGACTTAGAAAATACTTTGAAAAGATGAACAAAAAAGGACTTAGACTAATTTTCCACAACAATTCCCAAGGAACTGACCTTGATGCTTCCTGCTCCCCAACCCAAACATCTTAGTATCTCATACTTTCACATGAGTTGTTTCTCTCCCACTTCTGGCAATACACACTTATCTCTTCCTGACAGGATGGTACGCGATATGAGGATATCTGCTATTGCTGCTGATATTGGCCTGCTCATGGAAGCAGAAACAACTTGCTTAGTAGAGCTGAAAGTGGCCTGTCCCAAGGCCTAATAAATTTTTTCTCTTACAACAGGGTGTCCGCTGATCCTTAAAAAGTATTAAAAAGTATTAAATTTGTTTATCAACAATAAAGGCCTTAATTGGTCTCAAAATGTCTTAAATCCATCGTTCAGAGGTCTTAAAAATGCCATAGACAGGAAACATAAAAATGTGGATTTGTCATTTTATGTTTCATTGTGAAATCTGGGGGAAAAATGGGTAACGGGAGATAAAGTCAGAGATTTTTATTTACCGTTTTGTAGCGTCACGCAGACCGGAATGAGCGGAACCAACAGAGGTCCTTATGTTTGCGGGGAACTATATTCAAGTTCAACAAGCTAAGTTAGCTAACTTAACTGTTTGCATTTGCACCCGTTATGGGAAAACTGCAAATTTAATGAGAACTGGCTCGATAACCCAGTGTTTGCGCCATGGTTGGTCCCAGTCAAAGACGATCATGAGGCCCGCTGCAAACTGCAAAAAAGATTTTAAACTCGGGACGATGGGGGTGAAAGCAGTCGAATCCCACATGCAGAGCGCCAAGCATAAATTGGTTGATAAAACCCGTTTGTGTTGATGTTCGATGAGAGCCTCAACCAAACCACGAAAACAAGACAACTGGACCTTCATGTGCGCTACTGGGACAAAGATCAAGTTCGGTCCAGATACCTGGGTTCGCAGTTCATGGGGCATGGAACAGCTCGAGATCTACTGCACCATTTTAAAGTAAGTAGTGAGAAATGATCTAACGTTAGCTAAAATATTGGAGCACTATAAGCTTGTAAAAAGACAGTACATAAAGTGCTATAAATATGATCAGTGTATTATTAAGATGTTATATGCTTCATATATTATTCTCATTTAATCTTCAGGAATGTGCAGAGCAGATGGACATGTGAAAGCTCCTGTCAGTCTCAATGGACGGCCCAAATGTGAACTTTAAGTTTCTGGAACTATTGCAGCAGGAGCAATCTGAGAGAATTGGAGATGAGGGGGCACAGAACTGAGATACATGCCCCCCAAGTGACTACACATATGGCAGTCTCAATGCTAGGCCCATCAGTGGTCCCTATGCAGTGGTCCATAAGGCAAAAGAAAATCTGAATCGCAATAGGCTGCTGTTTCATTTTTACAATAAAGAATAGAAGCAGGGAAGAGACCACAGCCAGTGGGGGCACCAAGACCAGTGAGGTCACATTACGCTTAATGTTTTTGCAGGGGCAACAGGCCAGACACTGGTGAAATTCCTGCCCTGGATGACACTGAATGTATTTGGATGTTTTAATTTATTATTTTCTATTTTTGTTATTTATGTTTGTGTCACCCCTTTGTTTCATCCAATCCAGTTACCCCTTTATGTTTTAATAAACATCTTTGGACAAATTTGTCCCTAAACCTAAACTAATTGGTGTCGTTGTGTGATTTTTGCCATTTTGTTATCGTGAAATTGGTATTAAATTTCATTCTGAGTGGCATTAAAAAAGTATTAAAAAGCCTTAAATCTGACTTGGCTAAACCTGCAGATACCCTGTACAAGATGACAGTCTGCATTATAGCAGCGCACGCAGACAGACTGCATTATAGCAGCACAGACGACAGTCTGCATTATAGCAGCACAGACAGAAATGGTTGGTGAAAGTTTGGCTCACTGATAAACTGACACTCAGAGCGGGCTTTAGGCGACTGACCTTTGAGGGCTGATATCGCATTCTGGTGTTAGACACAATCTGGATGAGATATCACTCTGTTTATCATGATGAACTAGAGTGCATGCAAATGTGTGCTAGTCTGGAGTGTGAATGAGAAGTCATGATTTATGAGTCATTTGATAAAAAACACCAGGAATAATGCAGCAGTTCACACATCTTCTTAAATACTAATTTATAATAAATGGACCTGAGGCTGATATTTCTAAATATAGTTTCTGTTAACTTGGTTTCCTGTAATTAACAGGCCTAGCGGGGGCCTCAGACAGGGAACATGTGTCATGAGAAACCTGTCACTGCAGAACTAAAGAGGACATGATCTCAGCTGGCACACTTTTGTTCTCTGTGAAAGCACCTCATTGGTCCCCTGTTTGTGCCGAGTCAGCTGGTCTGCGTGAAGCTCTCCTGTTGGTGTGCGTGAGAGTCAGGAGAGAGTCGCAATGATGCTCCGTGATGTTCACTGCGAGTCCTTTTACCCAAGCCCTCATGATCCACCAGGAAAGACAGACTTTACTTTACAGACTTTACGGGTTTACAAGGAGAGGAGAGAGGGAGATGGGGAGAGAGGAGGAGGGACAGAATTTGGTTGCACTTGCATTCTTGTTGTTATTTCAGATCCGTTCCTCTCTAACAGGAGCTATTTTACCCCCAGTGCAGAATGAGAGGATTTAAATTAGACATTTCCTCTGTTTCTGTTTCTGTGTGTGAGATCATCTCTGAGGCTTATTTCACACACAGGTCCTCAGAGAAAGGATTCATTTTGCGGGAGAGAAGTAAGAGAGACTCTTACCCACCCTGCTCAACACCGTCCAGCCCCACCCTATCCTGTCCCTCAGAGTTATCAGTCGCACAAGTTCTCCCTCTCAAACACACGCACGCATAGCTCGAGTACATACGCACACACATACACACACTTGCTTGCTTCGCTTGCTTATGGTTATCGATCAAATCCAATGATGACTTCCACTTCTGTCTCTTAGCGGTGACTTCTTTGATGACACACACACACATACACACACACACACACACACACACACACACTCTTTGTCTGTGGGTCTCTCTCTGTCTGTCAGTCTCTCTGTCTGTGGGCACAGTAAAACTGTATCATGTATAATATTGATAAATAATTCATTCCATCTTGGAGAATGTAATCTGTTTACCTTTCCCTACACTACTAAAGGAAGGTTGGGTACATTTGATATTCATTAAGACCCTTCTCAGTTTGATAGAAAAGGTGTGCTTTGTAGTGACTATGTATATTGTGGCAACATGTAGTGGCTATATGAAACACTAACATGAACCATTAAGCCATAGATATATAAGGGAAGAATTCTCCACGTCTCCCACCTGTGATTTTCCCTCTAACGCATAGCTCCTACACTCATTTCTGTCCCTTGATGCACATTAACACTACAGTGCCTCACTGTTCCACCACCGATTGTCCGATCAAATCAAATCAAACTTTATTTGTATAGTGTTTTTTTAACATATGCATTGCCTACGGTGACCATAGCAAGGAGAATTTCCCTTATGGAGTGTATAGGGAGAAACCTTGGGGTGAGGAACCAGATGAAAGAGAGGCTACTATCCACAGAGTCAGAAGAGAAAGGCCATGAGAAAATGTGTTTGCTCTGAGCTCTGGATGCAAACATGGCTCCCAGCATGCATTGTGCCCTCGTCTGTAACAGTGAGCCACTGTTCAGCCTGTCTCTCCAGGCCCCTTTGTGTGGCTTCAGACAGGATGGCCCCCCATGCTGTCTGAGTGTCGCTTCGCCACTGCCCAGTCTGAAAGAAGGTTCCGGCATCGTGTTACCCGATGGCCATCAAAAACATCTTTGCCACTCCCGTCAGAGAGCTGCTTACCCGGCCTGGCTAAAATGCTGCCAATGCCGCCACAGATGGGGAATACATGACATCACCATGGAGACGACCCCCCCTCCGGGAGAGAGGAGTGCGGGGTACTCCTAATTACCCATCCCGGTGACAAATGTATCACCTCTGCATTCTGAATCTACCCCCCACCCCCAACTCTGCAATGCAGAGCTGTCACCGCACCTCAATATGTTCATTTTAGAAATGGAATGTTTAAAATCATAGGACATCAATATCTTATTAGTTTTTATTTCATTGTAACACAACCCTGTAATTGATGCCTTGAAAGATAGCACAGTTTAAAAGCCATGAGCACAGAGATGGCATATCAACACTGTGCCATAAATATTCATTATTATCATGTGCACATTGTTCTGTCAGCCCATTTAGCTGTACTGAGTGAGTACTGAGTGAGTTCTCTTTTTTCATGGGTGGAGCTTTTATAGGGTCTGCCCATCTGGCCTTCCTGTGCTGATAAGTGATTAGAGTGATCAATGTGAAACCCTGCACTTTTTTAATGCCTCTCAGCCAATCAGGGTGCAGATCCTGCCCCCAACTTACACCTCCGCTTTGGATTGATTGTAAGATTTAAAGATCTGAGCGTTTGTTCAGGCAGTGGAAATTGAACTCTTAATTGAAGCGTGCTGTGTTTGATTAGGCTCTGTGATCGATTCGGTGCTCTGTGATTGATTAGGCTCTTTGTGATTAGGATGCTTGCCAGTACATTTAGCTTGTAAGGTTTTATTTTAGGTTTATTCTTCTTGGAAAGCTATGTTAAGCATGTTAAGTGAGATCAATGTGAATCCTAATAAATAATCTTAATAGTCTTGAGACAGGATGGTCATTTTAATAAAGAACCAAGGCAGTGTTGATGTAATTTAATTTATGACATTTCTCAATTATTTTTAAATTAATTTTGTTATCTTGGTTGATGAAATGTATCCACATAAACCCTACTCTCTCTCTGTCTCTCTCTTTCTCCCTCTCCCTCTCCCTCTTTATCTCTGGACTTTTTACCTTTGTGAAATGGCCACCTTTTTTGATGCCCATCCATTCTCTTTATAAGCCTGCTTCACATGCTACTCCACACTCTGTTCCAGAATTTCCGATAGAGGTTCATTGACTCTTTAGATTTGGACATGATGAGCCTAGATGGGCTGGAATGGCGTGTTCTCGTCATCATGTATTCTTATGTTCTTATGTTCTTATGTTCAGGTCTGGTGATTGGGGAGGCCACGGAAGGTGTTTGACTTCAAACTGGTGTTTATCAGCCACTCTTGAATCCATTTAGCAGTGTGTATGGGGGCGTCTTGGAATATGAGAACATCTTGAGGAAACAATGTTTGTGCCATAGGGTGCACCTGGTCACCATATCAGACCATACTACTTTTTTCACTGCTCAGAAGTCCAAGTTTTGTGCCCATTACACCAGGTACCATCCCTACCATACCATAAATATCAGCTTTGTGAAGCTGACGACATACAGTTTTTGTTGAGACTGGGTCACGAAATAGATTCAGTTCTGTGGTCATTTTTGAGGCTGTTGTTGTGTGTTTTTTTAGCAACCATCCTGTTGTGTCAGTGACACTGACATTAAATAATTTTGTTTCTGTGATGGTTTTGCACCTGCAATTTGGGCACCAACTATTTGAAACTCTGTTAGATCTCTAATATTGCTTTAGAAAGTTGCATATTAAAGTGTTGATTTTACACTTTTTTTAAACTTCTTTTATAGCAGAGAAACATGTATGTAATTTAGTATTGACATTAATATTTAGCACGTGTAGATATGTAGTGTTTCCTTTATTAAGTCCCCCCTATATGTTCTGCTTACATTTGACATTTTAGGTATTTAGCAGATGCTCTTATCCAGAGTGACTTGCAATTTAAATGTATTTGACATACAATCCATTTATACAACAGGATATTTACTGAAGCAATTCAGGTTAAGTACCTTCCTCATTGGTCCCTATCTGCTGCTCCCATCGGGTTAGGAGTGGAGGTGTGACTTCCTCTTTCCTCCCTTTCCTCCAGGGGAGAGCTTTGAGCAGAGCCCCTTCAAGCGGACCTTCAAGTCCAAAGTCCTCGCTCACTTCCCCGAGAACACAGAGTGGAACCCCTTCGATCACGATGCAGTCAACATGGTGAGCTTAGGGCTGTCTTTAGGGGCAGTAGTGTTTAGGGGCAGTAGTGTTTAGGGGCAGTAGTGTTCAGGGGCAGTAGTGTTTAGGGGCAGTAGTGTTTAGGGGCAGTAGTGTTTAGGGGCAGTAGTTTAGGGGCAGTAGTGTTTAGGGGCAGTAGTGTTCAGGGGCAGTAGTGTTCAGGGGCAGTAGTGTTTAGGGGCAGTAGTGTTGGGGTGATAGTGGTGTTGGGGGGCAGTAAATGAGATATGAGGGGCAGTACATAGTTGTGTTCCCTTTGTGCATGTGCATTTTACTCACAGGCATGGGAGAGACGGTCTGTGTTGGGGCTCAACTATGTAAATGATTAATAATTATAATCTCTCCCTTTCCCCCTCCCTCTCTCCTTCACCCTCTCTGTCTCTCTCCTCCTTTCCTCCCTCCCCCCTCCCTCTCTCTCCTCCCCATCCCTCTGTCTTTCCCTGCCTGTCTTTCTCCCTCTCCCCTCCCCCCTTCCTCTTTCCCTCCCCCCCATTCCTCCCTCTCTCTCCTTCCCTCGATCTCCCTCCCACATCTCTCTCTCTCCCTCCCCCATCCCTCCCCCTTCCTCTCTCTCTCTCTTTCCCTCCCCCTGTTCCTCCCCCCTCTATCTCCCTCCCTCCCTGTCTCTCTCCTCCTCCCCTCCCTCTCCCTCCCCCACTCCCTCTCTCCCTCCAGCTCTGCATGCCCAGGGGTCTCTCTTTCCGGACTGAGGCAGACTCACGGGAACCCCAGTTCCACTCCTTCCTGATCACGCGGGAGGACGGCTCTCACACCTACGGCTTCGTGCACACCTTTCACGAGCGGGTGAGGAGCGGCCAGATCCGCTCCGCCATGCAGACGCTGCAGCAGATGCACCACGCCGAGTGCACCTCCTCTTCCTCCTCCAGCATGGACTCCCTTTCCAGTGGGCTGGACGAGGCGGACGCCCCGCCGACGCGCCCATACGACGCGGAGCACGACGCGCTGTACGTCTCCAAGGCGCTGTGCCTGATCACACCGCTGCCCTTCCTGCACGCCACCCGCCGCTTCCTGTCCCAGCTGCACCGGGCCATCGCCGGACCACAGCCGCCACCGCTGCCGATGGAGAGCTACGTCCACAACCTGCTGTACGAGGTGCCTCTGCCCCTTCCGGGCCGCTCCCTGAAATTCCACGGCGTCTACGAGCCAATTGTGTGCCAGCGGCCCGGACCAGATGAGCTCCCATTGGCCGGCTTCCCCCTGGGCGTGGCCTTCCAGCTGCTGGGGGTGGAGAACCTGGTGCAGGTGTTCACCTGCGCACTGCTTGAGATGCAGATCCTGCTCTACTCACGAGGTGGGGACATGGAGCTGTGGCTGAGTGTAGAGTTCAGTGTGTACGGATATCTACTGTGTGTGTGTGTTGTGGTGTCCCCAGGGGTTGGGCGACACTCACGGACCTTGCAGAGGGCGTAGGCAAGTTTAAGAACCAGGAGGAGGCAGTATTCAAAAACAAAATGATAATTTATTAAACAAACTATGACAAACGCTACACAAAACAAAGGGCGGGGTATTCGGGGGAATACAAACAAAGTCCACAAATCCTTTCTCGTTGTCAAAGTCCGTTCCGTTGTCCAAAATCCAGTTCGTAGTCCGCAATCCAGTCCGTAGTCCAAAGCCAAAGCAATCCAATTTCCAAACAAACAAACACAAAAGCACACTCCAACACTCTCTTTCCTAATCCTGGCTGATCAAACAATTTCACAGGTATAGTCTCTCTCTACTCACACAGCAACTACTCTCCACTCACGTTCCTACTCCTCTCCCAGTGTAGTGGGAATCAGCCCTTTAAATAGGCCTTGAAATGGTTTTCAGCTGGCCGTTAGTCCCCATTGCCTGACTTCGTTCAGGTGTTACTGTGGTCTGCTGGGAAATGTAGTGTTTCCTGGCTCCCATGTGTTGGAGGCCAGGCAGCCATTTTGTTGTGCAGCCCCTTGGGCTGCCACACACCCTCCTCCTCAGCTCTGACCTCGGGAGGGCTGAGCGGCCTATGTCCAGCGGCCACCAGGAGGTCCCCCCTCTCCAGGTCCACTCAGGCAGTGCTCCGCCGGGATCAAACGTCCAGATTCCCTCTCCATTCATCACCTGCAAGAATGTCTGTAAGCCGTTAGGAAATGGCGAAAGTCCCTCACCTTGTTTGCCACCAACTGGCCTCCAGTGGGTACAGGCTCTGGGCTCCATGGACAGACCGATCACCCCTCGGGCTCTGTGCTTCACCAGCTGTCCATGGCTCCTCCAGTGAACCTTGTGCCATTCCAGAATCCGTGTTCCTCTCTTTGGCCTTTTACGCCACTTCCACTCTTCTTCCAGGTGATTAGGCTTGGCCACCAGGGAAAACATGTTCTTCATAACACTTAATTTTCCCTTTGTCTTTCTGGCATCTCTGCTCCACATACGCTTCCCACGGTCATTCCATCTAAATATCTGCCTGTTCCGTTTCCCGTTTCTCTTCAGTGGAGAACCTCTAATCTTCACTTTTTTCAATTTTTGTGACGGCGACGGACTCACCACATCAGGGGATGGTTGGGCCTTCAACCAGGCCTCCTCAGCCATAGTCAAGAGACTCTCTTCAACACTGTGGTCCCACCACAGTTCATCCTCCACATACTGCTCCTCCAAGCCCCCTCGAAGGTCTGGCAGGCTGAGTGGGACTGAGGACCATTGACTCCACTCCAACGTCTGGTCATCGCCTCCTGCTGGCTCCACTGGCTGTGAGAGCTCCACCTGTGTGCCAGAATCTTTCTTGACCGGAACACATTTTGCACTTTCCAGTTCCTCACTCACGGTTTCCAATTGATCCTGTAGGTCAAGTAGCGTTTCCGTTTGGATTTTCAAAACCTCACGAAAAGATTTCTCTATGGCCTGCTGCTGGGCTTCTTTCTGGTCCAGTCTCCTGCTCAAGACCTGTATTTCCTCTTGCAGTACAGGGAGCTCTTCATTTCTCTTTTGTTCTATTATGAGGGCTGCAGAGGTAGTTTGGTGAAGTTCCTGTAATTTCAAAATTTTCTCTTCTTGCTTTACAGCCAGGGTCTTCACCTGCTCCAACTGAGTCTCCAGCTCCTGCCTTCCCTCACGCTCTTGCTCCACTCTGCTCCGGAGTTGCTCCGCCTCGGACGCATGGTTCTCCGCTGCTTTCCTCAGTTCTGCCTCCTTCTGCTTGAACCTGGTCTGTACATCCCCCAAGGCCCTGGCATATTCTTCTTTGGCCTGGTCTTGGGACTCCTGGATGTCCAGACACTGCTGGTTCTTATTCTCAAACATCTGGGTTAGGGTTCTTACCTTTTCTTTGAGTGCTAGGTTGTGGGCCTCTACCCGCCTCACTTCATCGACAAGGGATGCTTTGTCCTTCTCCAGCTCCCCAGCCATGATTCCCAGCACTCTCAGGGAGTTGCTGTGCTCCTCCTGCAGTTGCCCCACTGCCAGCAGGTGGCGCTCTTCTGAGGTCCCCAACTCCACCTTCATCCTTGCACAGTTCAGTCTGGGCATCTTTTCAGATGTTGGACCTCCCGGAGGGTGACACGCCATTGGTCCTCCACCATGGCCGCCCGTCTCTGGTTCTTCACCAGGTCCTCCCTCTGGTCCCGACAACATTTCTCCAATTTATGGATCTCATCCTCTTTGCCCTTGATCACATCTTGTGCCTCTCCCAACTCTGTCTCTAAAACAGCATATTTATCAGCTTCATTTTTATGCTGCTTTTCTGGCCTACCTGGGATCATTTTCCTCTTTTCCCTAGGGGGCACCACAGAGCAGGGATGGCCATTTTTCTTTCTGACTTCTTGTCCCTCCGTTGGGTCTTTCCAGCCCACTTCTTCCCTCCTGGAACACTCACTGGGTTGGTGGCCATACTCCAGACAGCACATGCACCATGGGGCACCACTTTGTGCCAATTGGGCCTGTTCCTTGTTCCAAGCCTCCATGGCTGGGCCTACTGTCCAGTCACCTTCCATCAGCGTGCCTTTTCCTTTAAAAAATGCCCAAAATGAATCCTGCTGCACTACCTCCTCTTGCCTATCAGTGATGCCCTCTGCCCGCATTCTCCACCATATGTGGTGTCCCCAGGGGTTGGGCGACACTCACGGACCTTGCAGAGGGCGTAGGCAAGTTTAAGAACCAGGAGGAGGCAGTATTCAAAAACAAAATGATAATTTATTAAACAAACTATGACAAACGCTACACAAAACAAAGGGCGGGGTATTCGGGGGAATACAAACAAAGTCCACAAATCCTTTCTCGTTGTCAAAGTCCGTTCCGTTGTCCAAAATCCAGTTCGTAGTCCGCAATCCAGTCCGTAGTCCAAAGCCAAAGCAATCCAATTTCCAAACAAACAAACACAAAAGCACACTCCAACACTCTCTTTCCTAATCCTGGCTGATCAAACAATTTCACAGGTATAGTCTCTCTCTACTCACACAGCAACTACTCTCCACTCACGTTCCTACTCCTCTCCCAGTGTAGTGGGAATCAGCCCTTTAAATAGGCCTTGAAATGGTTTTCAGCTGGCCGTTAGTCCCCATTGCCTGACTTCGTTCAGGTGTTACTGTGGTCTGCTGGGAAATGTAGTGTTTCCTGGCTCCCATGTGTTGGAGGCCAGGCAGCCATTTTGTTGTGCAGCCCCTTGGGCTGCCACAGTGTGTATGTGTGTGTGTGTGTATAGCTTAGAGTGTACATCTCTCGACTGTTTGTGGATATATAAAGTATATATATATATATATATATACACAATACACACATGCATTTTTACTATTAAGAGCCTTTATGACCATAGGCAGTAGATCTGTGTTCTTTCTCAGTCTCTAGTCTGTGTTCATTACAGTATAGACTGTGCTCTACATTTCAAATTATTATTTGACATTTAGCTTCACATTATAATTGGCCTCAGGGATAGGACAACATTTATTATGTATTCATTATTATTATTATTATTATTATTATTATTATTATTAACAAAAGCATTAGTACAAGAAACTGAATTGCTTTATTTTTCTGTATCTGTATCCCAGGTCATAAGACTGGATGGGTGTTTTATGACTTGAGATACAGAAATGACACATTATAAGCTCTGTCCCAGAGTTATTATAACCTCTGTCCCAGTGTTCTATTAATCTCGGCAGTAATGAGCTGGAAGCCAGATGGCTTTGCTACGTTGAGTGACAGGTCTCATTTCTATGAGCAAAATAAAAAAAGTGACAGCAATTGAGCTCTTGTCCATCACTGTCTCTTATCAAGGTTATTGAGGGAAGCCTTGTGTCTCCTGAAAGCGAGGACCGTGTAATATTAACCAGCAGCTCATGAAACGTAATAATTCCGATTTCTTAGTTAAGTGAAATATACTGATTTACGTTTGAGAATTTGTAATTGGGGTAGTTGATCATCGTTTTTTAAAATGTATTTACTTTTATTATAATTGGATTTAGCTTTTTTAAATCGCATCCTAATGTCTCAGTCATTAAGTTGCACAAATTTGGAGATAAACACTCTTTACCACGACCCGTTTCCTCCTGTGGCACGACATGGCTCATTGGCTCTTATCTCCATGGTAATCAGTCTACAGCCAATTAAAGAGGACAGTCACAGTGTGTTAGGAGTCACAGTGTGTTAGCCACAGTGCGTTAGTAGTCATAGTGTGTTGGTCACAGTGCTCTAGTCATCACTCCCTCTGTTTGTGGGTAAAGCTCTATACAGTCACAGGAAGTATTGTGATTTAGTTTATATTTGCCAATTGTGTGTCAAATGTAATTTTCCCAGATTGTCCCAAGCAGGGCCATGGAGGAGACTTGAATAAATCATGTAATAATTCAATAATAATACATTTCAAAATGTACCAGAGAGGATGTTCCACTTGAGTTTTTTGGAAGAACGGAATGTCCTCCCACATGGCTTCCTGCGTATTATGCTAGATCATTTTAGTGACAAAATATCTCTGCTTTTCCCCTTTTAGTTTACACACAATCATTTGCAACGACTTTGATTTAACACGTCTGAGGTAAAAACCAATCCATCAGAGTGAATATGAATATGAATGGCCTTACAGACCTGCGTAGTTAGATTGTCGTGGTTGTAATCAGGGCACATCTGTTAATGAAGTCTGGGGCATGGCGGTGCTTTGTTTCAGCGTATCTCTGCTGAGCCTCAGGGAGGGAAACGCGACTGGGATACAGAAATCTTTTTTATATTCATTCTCTTCTCTCATTTACATCAGTCCCCATTTGAACTGTAAAGGGGCAGTACAACTACAAGCCAGCAGAGCATGGCATGGTGTATCACCAGAGGAGCAGCACTTCGGTGGCAGCGGATCTTCTTGTTAAATCAAGATCCTGTACGTGTTCCAGCCTGACCCGCCACACACTCTCTCTCTCTCTCTCTCTCTCTCTCTCTCTCTCTCTCTCTCTCTCTCTCTCTCTCTCTCTCTCTCTCTCTCTCTCACTGTGAGGATGACTCTGGTGTAGAGGAAGAGTGGGAGTATCAGTCAGTACAGCAGGCACGGCCGCACAGCACTGTGTTTGGGAGTGTGTTTGTTGCCATGGCATCTCTCTGCTGGTTTCTCTCTCTGTGATGTTCAGTGTGAAGATTTCTCTGTGCTGGTTTCTCTCTCTGTGATGTTCAGTGTGAAGATTTCTCTGTGCTGGTTTCTCTCCATTGTATTCCATGTGAAGGTCTCTCTGTGCTGGCTTCTGTCTCTCTCTCTGTTTCCTTCTGTGTGAAGGTGGCATTGCCCTGATGGTCCGTGCCAGAGTTGTTTAATTCTGCTATTATATTTAATCTCATTACTGGCACAGTATGTGTGTCGCGATGTTTCATAAGAACCTATATGAGATATGGGGGTGGAGTTTTTTTTGTTTGCTGTTTTGTGTCTACTGGGCCTGGGGCTCAATATCAGTGGAACCATAAAATCCTCAGACAAAAACATGTTTCCCTGGTTTTCCTGCCAGGAAACTGAAACTGGACCACAAATGGATCCCAAGCATACCTCAAAATCAACCAAGAAATGGTTAACTGACCACAAATGTACTGTTTTGCAATGGCCATCTCAGTCTCCACACTTGAAATTGAAATTGAAATTTGTGGTTTGAATTGAAGAGGGCAGTACTCAAACACAGACTGAAGGATCTTGAAAGATTCTGTATGGAGGAATGGAATATTGGTTCCCCCAATATGTTCACCAATCTCATAAAACACTGTAGACGACGTTGTATCATCCTTGTTAGGGGATGGTGCACAAAGTACTGAAAAAAGGGGTGCGACTAATTGGGACACAACCCTTTGAGGGAAAAATATTACTTGTTTAACAAAATCTTTGTTTTTAAAAATATTTTTCTCTAAAAATATTAAAAATATTTTATATTTTGCATAAAATGTAGCTCATTACTTGTGTTGGTTATTTTATACAGCTTTGTTGTTCATCTTTATCAAGGATATTAATAATTTTGGAGTAGGAAATCTTTAGGAAAACATCAGACACCTCCCCTTCAGCCTTATTATCCACAAAAACCACCACACCAAGGGCAGCTGGGAAATAAACATTCACCAAGCTTCTGTGCCTGCCTTTCTTTCTCTCCTGGCATCTCTATCTCTCTATCTCTCTCTCCCCCCCCTCTATATATATACATACTTTGGCTGAATGGAGCAGGGTTTGTACATTGAGCTGAATGGAACAGCGTCTGTACATTGAGCTGAATGGAACAGGGTCTGTACATTGAGCTGAATGGAACAGGGTCTGTACATTGAGCTGAATGGAACAGGGTCTGTACATTGAGCTGAATGGAGCAGGGTCTGTACATTGATCTGAATGGAGCAGGGTCTGTACATTGATCTGAATGGAGCAGGTCTGTACATTGAGCTGAATGGAGCTCCTGCTCCTCTCTTGGTTTTTAGCTGCTCATATGAAGGACAGCGGAGCTGAATCTTTGTGTGTCAAGCCTTCGGGAGTACTGGGAACTGAGCTGGCACTCACAGTAATCCAGAGGGCCTTTTTATTTTAAAACTCTGCAGGGAAAACGATTAAATTTACTCACAGCCATGCTTACACAAGACATGCTGTGTGTGTCTATAAATCATTGTCTAACAAGCTTTGTGTGCGTGTGGGTATAGGAATGTGTCCTTACGTCCGTGCCGTGAGTGAGTGAGTGAGTGAGTGAGTGAGTGAGTGAGTGAGCGAGCGAGCGAGTGCATACGTGTGGTGTGAGTGAGAGTGAGTGAGTGAGTGCGTGTGTGTGTGTGTGTGTGTGTGTGTGTGTGTGTGTGTGTGTGTGTGTGTGTGTGTGTGTGTGTGTGTGTGAGTGAGTGAGTGAGTGCGAGTGAGTGCGTTTTTTCTCTGTAGGTGTCCACATATTCTTTTGTGATGGGGGATGTGGAGCTTATTTTTCTGGCAGAAGCTGCAGTTCTGATGGGGGTGGGCGTGTGTGTGGAGGATGGGAGGGTTTATGGGGGTGGGGGTGTGTGTGGACGATGGGAGGGGGACTAATTGGGGTGTGGGGGTTGGGGTAAGTGGGGGTTAATGGGGGTGGTGCGCTCCGTTGCTGTGAGGGTGACAGAGAGGTGCTGCGCACATCACTGGCAGAGGAAGGACTCGCGCTCAGCGATGCATGCAGGAGAGGAGAGAGAGCATTTGTCTCAAATGTGTGTGTGTGTGTGTGTGTGTGTGTGTGTGTGTGTGTGTGCGTGTGTGTGTGTGTGTGTGTGTGTGTGTGTGTGTGTGTGTGTGTGTGTGTGTGTGTGTGTGTGTGTGTGCGCGTGCGTGCGTGTGTGCGTGGACGCACAAACAAATGTGTGTGTGTTGTGTGTGTCTGGATTGGGGGAGGGGGATTCATTCTAACCACATTATAAGATTGAAGTCCTGACCATTACATTACTAACAGCGGGCGATTCGGCAACTATCCATCCATCCATCCATTGTCTAAGCCGCTTATTCCTGGTCAGGGTCGCGGGGGTAACAGCATGGGCGAGGCAGGAATACACCCTGGACAGGTTCCATCACAGCGCAACTAGTTGCCCAAAATGCATTAATTGTCTATGAGAGCGGGCGACTGCGGCCGATTCAGTGATTCTGGCGATTTGTGGGCGTGGCGGCGACACAGAAAAGTAGAAAATCCTGAACTTTCGGGCGATATCGCCCGGTAAGAGCCAATCAAATTCATGTGTTGCTGTTTTTACCTTCCACGCGGAACCAACACAACACCGAAATTTGGTTCCTAGTTCCGACACTTCAACATGAATGAGGAGAAACTGATGTATGTATTCTAATGGCCATTCCGGTTTCAGGAGTTCTTCTGTCTCTTCCTCTCAATCACCTATTCATATGTCAATGACTGTCTCAATTTGGCCGCACAGATCCTTTGTAATTGTGATATGATTTACCCGTCTGCCTACAGTTCAATATCTTATAATATGGATGGTTCTAAGAATGTTTGTGTTAACTGCATCTACAGTAGTTGTTGCTATAGACATTTGTGTGCTTGTGTAAACTGGAAAAAAGCTGTTGTAAGAAACGTGTACATTTATCTTTCTATCTTTCTGGAGTAATGGAGGTTTAGCTCTTTTAACCCTCAAGTGACTAACATATTTTATATACAAAAAAGACTGACTGGAGTCAGAAATACCCCAAGTTAAACTATTGAATAAAAGGGTCCAATTAATTCAAGAACATAATTTTTTTATTGAAATATCATTAGATATATAAAAACTTTTCTTTTGCATCAAAAAACTATAAAAACACAGTTATGCAAGATTGTCTTGCCATGGGACCGCAATCGACCGGTATGAGTCCCCAGTTGCAAGGTATAAAAGAATGCTATTAGTTGTATGAAGTAGACTAGCCTACTACATTGTTCAGTAGCTCAATTGTACATTAGCTCAACACATCCATTATTGATAATTTATTTAATCCTAAAAGCATAAATATTTATAGCTAGCTAAACTTATATGGCCTACATACATCTTATTTCATGTTTGTGTTGGTTAAAAGGCAATTTTTTATCGCATGGGTACGTTTGGAAAAACGTACCGGAGACAAATTGCGAGCCGTTCCGCTGCACTGATGGGGCTCCGCCAATTTGTGTCCAGCCGTGTGATCCGAGGCCCCACTCTGGTCAGCAGCTCATCGAACTGGGCACGGTCCAGCCTGAAGTACCGCTGGAACCTCTCTCCATCCAGCTGCAGCTCCTGCACCAGCCTGTGATATTCGCCATGCTGCCGGCGGGTCTGCAAAATTCTGTGGACCCACACACGGGACTTCCTGCGTTTGCAGCGCAAGTAAATGGCCGCAATTGTAAAAAGCCTTCTGAGTTTGAGTTTGCGGTTCATGATTGAAGGAAACAATACTGCTAGCCAACTAATATTTATAATAAAGATTCTCAAAATCTATGATGAACTATTAGTTTACCATGCAAAAATGTTGTAAGCACGTCGGAAGCACTTTGAGGAGGCCATTCAAGTGTGACAACACACGTGGGGAACGCCCACTGGGCGATTTCATCGCCTAGTATCGCCCGCTGTTAGAACGCAGGGTTAGTCACACTGTCCTGCTTGTTTTCCTCCCAATCTAATTTCTTGTCCGTACAACGACTTGCTCGCTCGTGATGAGGCGATGGCAAGGTAACCAATCATACACAGGGCCGCTGGAACTGCCACAGTCAGGATTGGTTAACAAAACCAACTCTCTTCTGGGTCAGACCTGGGTACCCTTTAGATACCCTTTAGTTAAAGTACTGTATTTAAAAAACATATTGACCCAGGTTTGGTACAGGTCTGGCCAGGATGTGCCACCTGAAAGTCTCTGGTTTACTAGGGGCTCAGCTGAGCAGAGCAGACACCACCATGTCACCGGGCAGAAAAGGATAAGCCACACCCCTCCTGGGATCATTTATGGGCTCCAGGGCCTGTATTCATAAAGCATCTCAGAGTAGGAGTGCTGATCTAGGGTCAGCTTTGCCTTTTATCTCATAGTGAATAAGGTTAGGATATGGACAGGGGAAACCTGATCCTAGACCAGCACTCCTTATATAAGATGCCTCGTGGACACTGAACTGCATTTTGACTGAATGTAATCTATCCGTGGTGGTTAGGAAGACTGAAGTAGGTGTTTATGGGGCATGTTTTATTTGTAAAGTGCATTTTACAAAACATTTGTTACAATACGCTTTACAGTAGACCCCAGCCTGAACCCCCACAAAGGCAAGCCAAGGGCAACAGTGGCAAGGAAAAAACTATTTGGTGGAACAAATGTGGTTCTCTCTGTCATTCACTCTTTCTTATCGCATCTCTCTCACTCTCCTAGAATCCCTCTCTCTCTTTCTCTGTGTGTAGATTAACAGTTTTTGATGATGAGCTCTCTCTCTCTTTCTCTCTCTCTCGGCAGATTACCAGCACTTGGTAACGGTTGCCGAGGGCATCACCACGCTGTTGTTCCCCTTCCAGTGGCAGCACGTGTACTTGCCCATCCTGCCCGCCTCCCTGCGCCACTTCCTGGACGCGCCCGTGCCCTACCTCATGGGCCTGCAGAACAAGGAGGGCCCGAACCACTCCATACTGGAGCTGCCCCAGGAGGTAATGGACCCAAAAACCCTGAAAACCCGGAACCTGAACTCGGCCCAGCCTCCTGTCTGCCACGGGCCACACCTGGGCCACACCTGGGCCACACTTGGGCCACACCTGAGTCACACCTGAGTCACACCTGGGTCACATATGCTATTTACATTTTTAAAAATGTGAAAACTCTCAATAAAATTGTAAACGAAACACGCTTCTAACTCATTACTAGACTACTTTTTGTCTGAAAGAAGAATTTTGTTATTGCTCAATGTAAGAATATTGGTGACAATAGATCTTTCTTTTAAAATTAAGAAGCAGTCATTTCAGATATTTATATAAGAATTATTTTGGCTGGGAGAGAGCATATGAACAACATAAATTCAATACAGACATACAGCATTCACATGTAACATTATTCTGATGCCGCTGTGACCATGTGCAGTGAGAGGCATTTTGTCCTGCTGTGCTTCAGTGCACACATCTCCACGTTCCGCCTCGCGCTTTCCCGCTGTGAGACGTGCCGCTCCGCGGCGGTAACGCACATGGTCATCCATGGCCTCACCGACAGCCCTAATTGCATTTTCCACGCTCTCAGACAAAGAGCAGGATGAAATGGGCTTTCATCACAAAAAAAAGCTTATGCGTGCAGCCGCCAAGCACGGACTCCACTCCCCGCTCATGCGCTGTGTCGATAAGATTCTAATGAGCCCCAGCATTCTAATGAACCTCGAGTGTCCCATGCGGGATCCCTGCATGCTTGCAAGGGGGTGTGTTTAAATCTCCCAGATTTCACATGAATATTAATCATCCGAACAGCTCCCCTCTGGCGCCAGCGTTGAATTAGCTCTCCTGAGAGCCTTTTCCCTCTAACCCCCCTCCCCAAATCATTTTCTTACCCATCCCTGAAGACGCATGCTGAATTATCATTTTTAGAATGATTCTTTTAAGTATCGCTGGCCTACAACAGAGCAGATTAGGGAGAGAGCTGTGGGAAGAAAATCATGCCTTAAAAAGGCAAACATAAAAATACTTCCCAAAAGTTTCTCTCCACAATCAAACAAAGACAGCGACTCCACACTTTTCAGTGTGAGCCCTCTCTCTGTCTTTCTTCCCACACACACAGGAAGCACAGTCACTTTTAACAAATATACACAGACTCCAGCCACACAGCACTCCCAGAACAGATGGTGTTCGTGTTCCGAGTCAGTGCATCCATGGGGGCAGTTCTCTGTAAGGGCTAGGTGCCGTCTAAACATGAACGACCTGGTGGGGAGACAACCATGAGCAGACATTCATGCTATGTCTTTCTGTTTGTTGCTCAGTATGTTGTATGTATGATTTGCGGGGTCAGGGCCGGGCCACCCCGGGCCACCCCTCCCATCTTAAAAAGGAGGGCAGCCCAGCCCTGGACAATCCTGTCCGGAAGGCAGAATCCCTCAGGGCTCTATAGACGTATGGGGGGTCCCAGCTACATGGCACAGTCAGGTCCAGCCCACACAGGCCCATAGACCTGAGGAAAGGAGTGGCGTAGTACCTGGCAAGCGTACCAGAGGCTGACTCTTTTGGGGATGGTGGATTATTTAAGCCGGGGGGAACCTGTGGCCTGCTGAGTCTGGGTGAACTTTGCGGGGGGAGGGTCTGAAGCTGTCTGGGAGGGCTTTGTTAAGGGAAGAGTTTGAGAGTTGCCGGGCATGTTAGGAGTGGGTTTAGTTAGTTAATTGGTTTATTTATGGTTGTGTTCTTGCTAATAACCTCTGCCCAGTTGGGGGGGATGTCAGAGTCAGTGGTGTCAGAGGAGGAGGGCTTATGGGGGTAGAGGTGTGTGTGATGGGAGTATCAGAGTCAGCCGCCTCCTTAATGGTAATAGCGGGGGCCTGAGGGGGTGGCGGGTTCAGTCGTGTTACTGTGGGTCGGGGATTGGGATTGGGAGGGACAAAGGTTTTCAGCACTGGAAGGGTCCTGCGGTGTAAACGGCGAGCGAGACTGGGGTGGTTCAGGCTGTGACTGGATTGGTGGAGAGCTGTCTGTTTCTGTAGAAGGGATTGGGGTTGGGGGGATAGGAGGGATGGGGATGGAGTGAGGGTGGGGAGGGGGTGCGGTGTTTCTGGCCCTATTGACATAAGAAGAGGGGCTCAACATCAAAGTTGTTGAGGGGACTCCTGTCCTTGCCCTCTCTATACTCAACTCAACTCAACTCAACTTTATTTATATAGCACTTTACAACAGTTTTTTGGTGACTGTACCAAAGTGCTTCACAGTTAAAAAACATAGAGCAGAAAAATATATATATACATATACAGTACATATACTAAACATAATAGTGCAAAAATTGCAAATACAAATAAGTGCAAGGGTTCAGATAAAAGTACAAATAAAGATAAAAGAAAAGAAAAGAAAGTGCAGCAGATTACAAAAATAAAACATAAAGGGACTAAAAGTAGCGACCTAGGAGGCAGGCTCAGCTCTGGTCAAAGGCCAGTGAGAAGAGATGAGTCTTTAGCCGGGACTTAAAAGCCTCCAGGGTCGGGGCTGACCTGATGTGGAGGGGGAGGCTATTCCACAGTTTAGGGGCGGCTATGGAAAAGGCTCTGTCCCCTCTGGTTTTGAGCCTAAACCTGGGTACCTCCAGCAGCAGTTGGTCGGCTGACCTTAGGGCTCTGGATGGGGTGTGGTGACGCAGGAGCTCGGTCAGGTACTGTGGGGCCAGGCCATTTAGGGATTTAAAAACAGTTAAAAGTAGTTTAAAATCAATGCGGTGACAGACAGGTAGCCAGTGGAGTGAGGCCAGGACTGGGGTGATGTGCTCGTGCTTTTTTGTACTGGTAAGGAGTCGGGCAGCTGCATTTTGGACAAGCTGCAGGCGGCGTAGTGATGCCTGATCAATGCCAACATAAAGAGCCTTGCAGTAATCCAGCCGAGTTGTAATGAAGGCGTGGATCACTCTCTCCAGGTCACTCTGGGAGAGATAGGCCTTGGTCTTTGCTAGGGTTCTGAGATGGAAAAAGCTGTTCCTAACCACTGAGCTGACCTGTTTGGTGAATTTAAAGGCACTATCAAAGATCACTCTGAGATTTCTAATGGAGGACCGGATGTTAGAACCCAGAGGACCTAGAGCATTGGCAGACAGGACTGGAGAGGTATCGGCAAAAATGATGATCTCAGTCTTGCTCTCGTTAAGATTGAGGAAGTTAGCACTCATCCATG
The DNA here is from genome assembly GCA_029706075.1 of Aldrovandia affinis. Classification (NCBI taxonomy): domain Eukaryota; kingdom Metazoa; phylum Chordata; class Actinopteri; order Notacanthiformes; family Halosauridae; genus Aldrovandia; species Aldrovandia affinis. Next base: position 121,163 of record JAINUG010000359.1, on the reverse strand, counting down.
CTTTGGTGTCGGTGAGACAATCAAGCAATGGCTGAAGTGTGACCTGTCCTGTGGCCTTAAGAGGTAGGTAGATCTGAACATCATCTGCAAAACAGTGGAAGGATATGTTGTGTTTGGCCAGGATTTCACCTAAAGGTAGCATGTACAGTAGGAAGAGGATGAGACCTAGGATTGACCCTTGAGGAACCCCACAGGTAAGGGGGGCCACGGGAGAGAGGAAGTCTCCTAGCTGCACAGAGAAACTCCGGTCGATTAGGTAGGACCGGAACCAACTTAAGGCTACACCTGAGATTCCCACATACTGCTCTAGCCGTGACAGTAGGATCCTGTGATCCACCGTATCGAAGGCGGCTGTGAGGTCTAGGAGCACCAGGATCACAGGACTGCCTGAGTCAGCGGCCAGAAGCAAATCATTTTGGACTCTCAGGAGTGCCATTTCAGTGCTGTGAGATGTTTTAAAACCAGACTGGAATTTCTCATGGATGTTATTGATAGCAAGGAAGGATTGTAACTGGACATACACTACTCGCTCAAGGACTTTGGACAGAAAAGGTCATTGAGAAATGGGCCTGAAGTTGGAAAGAACAGAGGGGTCAAGATTTTTCTTTTTGATCAATGACTGCACCACAGCATGCTTGAAGGCAGCCGGGACACATCCAGAGCTGAGGGAGGTGTTAATTAACCATAAAATAATTGGGCCGACTGGTTCAAATACTTCTTTGAGAAGGCGAGAGGGAAGGCTATCTGATGGGTAGTATGTGCCCGCAGGTGTTTGACTGCGTCCGAAAGAGAGGAGAGGGAGACAAGCTCGAACTGCTCGAAAACAGCGAGCTGGGGGTGCAGAGGAGGGGGAGAGAGAGGAGTAGCAGAGGTGTCAGGTGGTCTGAGTGCAGAGATTTTGTCAATGAAGAAGTTTAGAAAACTTTCACAGAGAGCAGGTGAGGGGACAACAGGGGACACATCATGGGGGTTGATAAGAGAGTTTAGGACATTAAAAAGAACCTGGGGTTTGTGACTGTTGCTGGAGACCAAGGTAGAAATATACTCTGTTTTTTATGTTTTTACGGCTCGTTGGTAGTCAGACAGGGAGTCTCGCAGGATTTGGAGGGAGACATGGAACCTGTCTTTCTCCCACTTTCGCTCCGTGCACCTACAAGCGCGTCTGAGAGCGCGCGTGGAGTCATTTAGCCATGGTGTTAAAAGAGCTTTGCTACGTTTGGACCTGAGGGGAGCAACAGAGTCTAGGATATCAGTGCAAATCGAGGTAAACATGAAAATAATCTCGTCAGCATTAAGATCACAGTTTACATCCAGTGCACAGATGGAAAAAGCTGTTGAAAGCAGCTGAGAAATTAGCAGCAGTTGAGGGGTTAATCATGCGTGAGCGGCGTTCGGGGGCGTGGGAATTATTACCTGAGCACGGGATTGTCATTGTGAACAAAATTGGTGAATGGTCAGAGATAGACAAAGCACATATTTCATTTACAGACACAGATAAACCATAGGATAACACAAGATCTAAAGTGTGTCCCTTTTCGTGTGTCGGGCCAGTGACATATTGCTTGAGATTAAATGAATCGAGGAGATTCAGAAAGTCCCGGGCCAGAGGTTTCGATTGGCAGCAAACATGAACATTTAAATTGCCACAGATTGATATATGGTCGTAATTCACCATGATCCCCGATAAAAAATCAGCAAAGTGATGTAAAAAGTATTTGTTGAATTTAGGTGGACGGTACACCACTGCGCACAGAACAGGGGGAGACAAGATTAATTCAAAGAGTTGCAGTTCAAAGCTAGCATAGGTAACGTGTGGAATCTGCCGACAATTAAACAATGATTTGTAAACAGAGGCTCTAGAACAGGGGTGGGCAATCTTACCCTGTGTGGGCCGGTGTGGGTGCAGGCTTTTGTTCCAACTGAACAGTGACACACCTGATTCCACTAAACAAAGCCTTGATTGAAGACTTTGATTAGCTGATTAGTCAAATCAGGTGAGCTACTGCTCGGCTGGAACAAAAGCCTGCACCCACACCGGCCCACACAGGGTAAGATTGCCCACCCCTGCTCTAGAACCTCTCCAGGATATTTGCATTCTTAAAACTGACCTCAAAGGGGCCTCCAATAGCGTAGCGGTGTAACGCACCCATATTGGCTGGTTCTTTACGAGTGTGAGCTGCCTATCATGGTCGTGGTTCAAAACTCGACTGTACCAGACTGGCCCAGATGGGGAGTCCCAATCGGGGGCGGTGTTTGGCTGAGAAGCACGTAAGGGTGTCTCCAGAACGTGGGTGGGCGAACTCCGTTTTGAAGGAAGCGTCTCGTAGAGACGGGTGTCGAGTTTGTGTGGGACGGGCAAATCTAAATATATAAAGGATATAATTAACCACAAAATTGAGAGAAATACGGGGAAAAAAAATCAGAAACAAAGTTTGAAAAAATAAAATAATAATTACTACCTCAAAGGTGTCAATAGCAGTGGGAACCTTTCACCAGGCTGTTCAGGTCGTTGGGCACAAAGCCCAAACCTTGCTGGAGTACTGCTCGACTAAACACCAAACGGGTCACACTGTGTCTCGTTGTGTTGGGTACGGTGCCACTGCTGGTTCCTCCATCAGCCTCCATCCTCCTCCACTGGTACCTGCTCCACCCTGAAGCGCGAAGTCCGGCCTTGTCCGCTGGCCTGGAGTTCAAGCCATCAGCCCTTCAAGCCCAAAGGGAAGGAGATAAAAGAGAGCAAAAGGGGGGGAATGCGCTCTGGTTAAAGCCCCCCCCCCCCAAAAACCTTAGTCTAATGCTGAAACCCAGAGATTTATTTGAAATGAAACCCGAGCACATTCTGGAGCACGTTCTTTTTCAGTAAATAATCTGTATTAAAATAAGCAGTAATATGGCAATGCACTGCTAACCTTGGTTTGTTTTTGGCCAGGCTAACCCGTGTTTTCTATGTTGGTTTTTTTCTGACCAGGCTAACCTGTGTTTTGTATGTTGGTTTGTTTCTGGCCAGGCCAACCTGTGTTTTGTGGATTGTGATAACCACTGCATCAAGCTGCCAGAGGATTTCCCACAATTCCCCAACAAGGCGGAGCTCATCCAGGAGCTGACGGAGGTGCTGCAGAGCTTTGGGGTGTCGCCCCAGGGGTGCACGCCCACCAGTCCCGCACCCGGCCCTGGCCCCGTCCACTTGAAGCGCCTGGCCCTGCAGGAGCTGGTGGAGGACGGGCGGAACGGGAACCTGGGGGGGGAGGCGCTGGCGGTGCTGGAGCGGCTGCAGGCTCTGGCCCGCCGCACAGGGGTCACCGTGGAGACGCTGGGGCGGGGCGGCCATGAGGGACACACCCCTGGCGGGGAGGAGGAGCTTCGGGATGCCAAGCTGAGCGTGCAGCTCCGGGAGGTGTTCGCCAGCCGGTTCACCACCATGTTCTCCGACTACGAGGCCTTCATCATACACAGTGCCTGGGACATGGAGTCCTGGCTCAACAATCGTGAGCAGGTGCACAACTTTGACAAGGTGAGACGACACGCACACGCATTCACACACACTCACACACATACATACATACACACACACACACGCACAAATATACACTCACAAATGCACACACATACGTATATACATGCACGTCCACACACACGCACATGCACACGCACATACATGCACGC